>CAXAMN010014592.1:96926-115037 GCA_963970005.1 Durusdinium trenchii | reverse complement strand
CAGGTCTATGCACAAAAGAGCTCCCCACAAAAATCGTGCAAGTGACCATCTTAGATCAAAGGAAGCTTCCAGGAAGACAAGGTTCGCCCTGCTCCCAAAGTGAAAAGCTGCGCCAAAACAACACGCTTGGCATCGTCAAAGAAAGGGGCAGCACCTGTAATGCACCCTTGAGGTAAAACTCTACCGCAGCATCTTGGTTTTGTACTGTTGAAAGAGCCAGGGTGGCAGTCAGCAGTATCTACATTTCCGAGAAGCTGAACAGTCTCACGTACGACCTTGTAGATGTCATGAAAAGTCGTGAGGTCGAAATCACGGTTCAACTTGTAACCATCAACATGAAATGCGATGGCAAGTTCGTGGAAGGACACTGAGAGTGAAGCCTCAACATGCCAGCGCAATGTACACAAAAACCTACAACAACTCTCCCAGTCGTGTTGATCACCAGTCCAGTTTCGAGGACATTGAATATTGTTTGGGATCTTGGGCTTCCATTTGAAGTGATGAACGACCGATCTCCAAGGCCATAGTGGGAATCTAGCTTCACAATCAGCTTGGTTTGCTGCGGCGGCCTGGGGTTTGGTCTCATGAATCACCGCCCTATCTGGCTGAAATGTGGGAAGCATGGAATGCAACTCAGTCAACCAGAGCTGGTGTTTCTTGATGGCCTGAGTGGCCTCGCGTTGTACTTCGGCAAAAACGCAAGCATTCTGTAAGGCACACTCCTTAGCAGAAGCGTCGGCCAATCGGTTCTGGCTCACATGTTCCAGTGTGGTTCCACGTAGAGCAGCGAGCTGCGAGCTCCTCGTTGAGAATTTCAATCGGGATTCCCTCAAAACAATGCGCCGGGATCCATTTGATCCTGAATGGAGGGTCATGGACAGCTCTCCTGACCTGTGTCAAACGCATCAGATAATGCCACCATGGAAGACAGGCCCACTGGCAGTCTGGAGTGCCACCGTCGAAAATACTGTTGGCCTGCTCAACGACACTAAGGCAGTCGCAGTATATCGTTGCTGGAAACGAAGCGATGGAACATGCGTTAATCACTCCCCATAGTTCAGCGACATATGCCGAAAGGTTCCAGTGAAACACCGAGCCACAGTATCTCACTTCTTGGGCCTCGTCAATGACGGCTGACGCCGCACTTGTAAGCCAGAAACAGTCGGCGAAGGCGACCGAGCCGTCTGACCAAAACCGTTCTTTGTGCTCCGCAGAAAAAGAGTTCGCGATGGCAAGTTGTTCAATGTCTGAAAATTGAAGCCGATGCCTGGCAACAGCCTTGGGGTGCGAGACGTGTCCAAGGGTTCCAAAGTTGGAACCGAACTCATGTAGGACCGGAGCTCCAATGGCTTCGTGAACCTTGTGGCAGGAAAGCAGGTGATTCATGCACTCCTTGTTGGTGCCGCAAAACCTGCACAGGGAGGAATTGACCCAGCCCGAGGCGGCTAAGCGGTCATTGGTAAGGGTGCACCCAACGAGGATGTTCTCAAGTCGAAACTCAAGTTCATGTTCATGAGGTTGTGGCTTGGTAATTTGTCTCAGCAAACGCGTGGTTTGATGAAAATCAAAAACACCAGTAGGTTTCGCAAAATCTTTCCGAGATTTCGGATCGATAGAACAGTAGCAAGCATGTCTGGCAATGTTTTGAAGGGCTTTGCTAAGGCACTTAGGTGAGAGCCCCACAAAACTGACGGCAGGGCTTCCGCAAAACGAGATGCGAAGCTCTTCGTCAGACTGGATTCCTAACATGTCAAAGGCTCTTTTGAGGGTGCCTGCGAGGCTGTGGTTGCCCGTGGGCGACTTCCATGTCCTGTAAAGCTGAGTCGCTGCTGCATCCGAGTGGTTACACAGTCTAGATACTTCAACAATGGTGTTGTAAGCATCAGCTATATGGGGGTCGGTGCGGCGCGGCTTTGAGAGGACACATTGAAGCAGTTGTTTGGACCGCCACATTGGTTGTCCGACCCACAGTGTTCTGGCAATGGCATTTTGAATGGATTTGTAGGCCTGTTGGGGTATCTTGGTGCATTGGGCTCCAAAGGTGGTCTGAGGAATGACCTTGGAGCCGATCAAGAAACTTCTGATGGACCTACTGACAGGAAGGGCGGCAATATTATCAAGGTTCCCAAGCACTTTCTTTAGTTTGGTATCAGGAAAACCAAAGTGCGAACGTTCAGAGGTATAGATCTTGGTACCGAGAACGTCGAGCTCAAGAACAACAGGAAACCCTGGGAAGCAGGCCTTCAGTTGCCTTCTAGCATTGGAGTCAGTGCCCCAGGCCGACGACTTACCTTCATTTAATTTCTGTCCACTCAATAGGTCCCAGACCTTAGTGGCCTCGATAGCCTTTTGAAGCACAGCTACCTGTGTGAGTTTACACCATAAATAGGAATCGTCTATGTATGCACGAACACAGATCTCAGGCAAGTGATCAAGCAAATGGCACCAAACCTTGGTGTAGGCGTTCATAGCAAGAAGGGATAACGAACACCCCTGACAAACACCGTTTGGGGCCGTGGTGGCAAGGTTCGAGGTCCATCGACGATAGGACAGGTGCCTGTGCAGGCTGTCGTAGATCTTGACAAAGAAAGAGACGAATCCCTTGGGCAGCCCAAAAGCCAGGAAGAGGGCCGCAACAAAGTGCGGCACTACCCTGTCAAAGGCCTTGGCTTTGTCGAGTTTGATGCCAATAAGAGTCTCCTGTTGGAGTTTGGCCTCGTCTATATCGAGCCGAAGCTGGTTGAACAAGTTGGACATGTGTCTACCTTTGATTCCTCCTAAAATACTGCTAGGCGTGACGGTCTGTTGCCAGTCTTGCAACTGCGCAAATCTGGCGCCAGTGTAGGCCAGGAGGAGTGCTGGAAGAATCGTGATTAATCGTTTGTTTAATGGCGTGGATGGCCCCGGCTTATTGAGGATGACTTGCTTAGCGCAGACAAGAGACTTCGGCAATGGTTGGTCGGTGGATTCGATGAGGTCGAAAAAGTCAGCGCAAGGCTGCAGCTCTTCACCAGAGAGTCTTTGCAGCTCAGTGGTGCGCCATCCGTCTAGCCCGGGAGCCGCTGTGGGCTTTCGCTTTTGAATAATTTTGAAAAGATCGTGTCCCGTAATCTTGGGAAGGTCGACTTCAACCCTTTGATCTTGGATGTAAGGCCAAACAGTGTCAAGCATTTGGAGGGGGTGATGCCTCAAAACATTAGCACTAAAGACCTGATCCCATTCATTATTCAATGTTGCAAGAGCCTGGTTCGGTTGAAAGACAACATTCTGCTCAGCATCGATGACAAGGTTAGCCGGTTCGTCTTGCTGTTTGTTGCGAAGGTGCTGAAAAATGTATGAACAACCTCGGGACGTGGATTGTCTGATGCGGCTTTTCCAGGATTGGATACGTTTCAGCTTGAGGGACAGCTCATGAGTTTTCAGTGACTGCTCAGCCCAACGTTTGGCGAAATGGACCTCAACCAAAGAGGGGCAGCTATTGTGGTTCCAGCACATGGGGGATTTAAGCTTCAACAGTTGATTGCGCGCTTTAAAAACTGTGGACACCGTGATGAAATGATCTTGAGCCGAGCCCATAGGTCTGGAGAGACGAGTGAAAAGCTCAGTGAGGCGACCGACCAAACGTGCAAGCACGGACCCAAAATGGTTTGCTGCACAATGCGACGGAAGTTGCTTAGGAGCAATGGTTTTAGTGACGAACATCGGTTTATCACCACGGGAACGCGGTCCCTCCCCCCAAAAAGCACCTTTAGCAATCATGGTCTCCTGTAGGAAGCGATTAACGACATTCCATTTGTGGTCAGCGGTGGTGGAACTCTCAAATTCAGCTTGGAAGGAATTCTCCCAGTCGACCGCTTGATTATGGCCGTTGGGTCCATCACACTGGTCAAGAATAAGAGGTGCAGTCTTGAGGAGATGATAACCTGTTTGGTTGATGGACTCCCACTGGAAAACAAGTTTGATGGGGCGATGTTGTTTGCTAAAGGTCTCCAAGACTTCGGCACTAATCAGAGCAGCGAAGGCAATGTCATTAACAAGGATAGAGTCAATCGAAGTGCATCCCTCTCCAGGACCCGCGAATGAGCAGTCATTGCTAAAGGTGATGGGGCGGGTGATTTCCCCTGTTTCATCCACCGTGGCAACCGGATCGTGCCAAGCTTGGAAGGTCAAGGCGGACGCGAAAGCAGGGTAACTCGAGGGTGGAGCCTGAAAATCACCTGCTACAATCACCGGTATGGGTCCAAATTGCGCCACAAACAGAAGAACTTCCCCAAACAGGTGGTTGTTATCAGCATGAATCTTAGGGTCCTGGGAAGCACTAGTCGCAGCGTAGATGGAAACCACCAAAGCTCTTTTACGGGGTGTAACCTGAAGCCAGGCGGCCACCACTCTTTTGGTCTTGAAAAGTCCCTCATAAATCCCAGTAGCATCGCATTGGGGATCGAAGGGACGGATGTACGCATCCCCTCCGGCAATCAAAGTGCCCCCACAAGGAGTTTTCGTTGATTTGGGCCCATGCCACAAACCTGGGAGGAGATCACCGAAGCAAGGCATGAACCCCTGGCTCTTGAAGATATGGGAAGCCGAACGATGGTTGTTACGTCCGACTCTGGTCTCCTGAAGACACACCACATCAGCACCCCAGGATTTCCAAGTGACATCAGTCATAACGGACCCAATATTGGCCGACACGAGAGTCATATTCTTTTCATGAGGTCCTTCCCCCGGAAAACCGAGCGAGGCGTCAAAGTCGAAAAGTTTCCAAAGGCTGCACTGAGGTGGGGCGAAACGGTGTCCTTGCCAGTGCCCCTCCCTGTCAAGATCGAAATGAGCAGCGTTGTTGCAAGTTGTTTTATTCGCAGCAAAATCGAGAGGTTGGAAGTTCCAACCGCCTGAAAGATGGTCACTATTGAATTGTGGGCCAAGATCACTCCACAGACACATATCAGAACGAAAGAGACACACACACAATAAGAACAGCAGCGCACGGAGAGCTGGCTGAGTGGCAGTGTTTGGCCGGAAGTCCATTAACGGGTCAGCAGACACAGAAGAGGCACATGTCGTCCCCTTGGCTGAGGACCACAGAGAGCAATTGAAGCAATTGCGAAAAACCCCAAAAGTCCAGTGAGGATCACCGAAGCAAACGGAAGACACGGTGGAAGCACTGGGAGTCACCGCGGAGTGACACCAGCAGCACAAAGCGACGAAAAGAAACCGAAGAACCGAAGGAGCGGGGAAAGTCCAATGCTCCACCCTAAGTCTTCAGCACTGCTTCGAGTGCTTGGCAGGCGGTGTCTCACCGGACGGCTCACGCGTCCTTGTGTTGGCCAAGATTTGTCTCAATGCATCTTGTATGGAGTCAAACTTGCCATCAACTTTGGTTTCAAAGGTGGCTTGCCGGGCCTCAATCTTCTCAAACCGCTCCTCTAGCCTGAGGATGCGGGCATCCTCGGATTTGCTTGGATGGACAGCAATGGGACCCGCATGTGTCCAGGCATTTGGAGGCTCAGGGGTGGCCTGACCTTTGCCTTTCCCTTTGTGCATTCCTTTCCCTCCACCCTTGGCCAGCTTTGGTGGAGTGTTGTCTGTTTCTTGGATCAAGATGTCAACGACATCCGAATTGATCTGCGCTGAAAAGGAAGACACTGTTGGCTTACGATCGGCAGTGACAATCCACACATGCACGCCTGCGGCACGAAATGTCCTTAGTGGCAGGACAGGAATTTTGAGTGCTTGCATGGTCGAAGATACGACATGTTGTGCACCAGTGGCAGCAGGCCATCCCGCAAAGGAGAAGGTGAATTTGGGC
The DNA here is from genome assembly GCA_963970005.1 of Durusdinium trenchii. Taxonomy (NCBI): domain Eukaryota; class Dinophyceae; order Suessiales; family Symbiodiniaceae; genus Durusdinium; species Durusdinium trenchii. The sequence goes on along the minus strand of CAXAMN010014592.1, from coordinate 109,228 downwards.
ACAACGTCGATGTTGTCGGCAGTGACCCGAGGGTCATCAGCGAGCAGCTGGGCTCTTGCCTTGCCAATGTTGGAGATCCAGACTCTCGGCGCAATCCCCCTTCGTGTGAGCACCAGACCGGCCAGGCCGTCAGTTCCACGGACTGTCTTCCTGATGTTGGCAAGTTCAGGAATCGAAGGCGGCCAAAACCGCGGCAAGACGGAAGTGTCTTCACTGTTACGGCCTTTTTCGAGGAAATCTCTTGTCAACAGCGGTGTGAACCCACTGGCCTCAATGAGCGGAGTGCGTACCGCGTGAGGTGCTTTCAGGATGCATTGAAGCAAAGGATCTTGTTTGCTGCCGCCAGGATGCGAGGCAATACGGTAGCCAAAAATGACGGCCGAACTGTCAAGCTTTGGTACAACTTCACCAAGCAATGCCTTGAATGAGGCAATTGGACTCTCTCGGAATCTGTCAAGATCTGCTTTGGAGACGAGCCTGCCGTCAATCTCGAGGACAATCTCGCATACCGCTCCAGTAGTCAGCTTGGCAATCGGAGTTGGCAGTTTGAAATTGATGGTACCACGGATGACGTACATCATGACAAGCCTCTTGTATGAGATTTTGGCAGCAGTGTCGTCGACAGAGATTTCGAACGGCCCTTGCACCTTGCCAACGGAGGCCGACTGAATCATATTGTCGCTCGCTGGCAGCAGGATGGCGAGGTCATTGGACCCACAACCCATTGACTCTGACCGAGCTTGGATTATCTTCGGCACCTGCGCTGGCAGGTATTTCGAGTGCCATGCCAAATCCAAACAGACTCTGCTGCAAGTTTTCGGGGAACATTTTTGTGGTCCAAGGTCAATTCTTGAGCAGATTTATGGAAGAATTGATGATTTCCATTCCGACAATCGCACTCTCATTGAGCAATTCGCAGGGCGAGAGCCATCCATGAGGCTCATGGCCGGATTTGCCAACCTCGGCAAATGTGAGATTCGCGCTCACTCACCGTTCGCCCACACTAAGGTCATCGATGATTCGGTGAAGCTGGCGGGCGCCCTTGATATTGTCGTGCCACCGCAGCGAGATCTTCATTATCACTCTGGGCTTGATTTGTTCTGGACGATACAGAAGATCGTCGAAACACTGCAAGACGATTCTTCGCCCAAGAATTTTGCTGCCAATATTGTTGCACAACCAGAGGAGGTCAACATCACCGTTTTCCTCACAAAAGCAAACTGTCAGCATCTTTTGGGACAAGTTTCTCAACTCTCCAGTCTGCAAGGGAGGAACAAGCACTTTGCTCGCATTCCAGGGGAGGCCACATTCTCCCTGTTCATCGTTGATGCCAAGGACTGTGACAAAGCACCATATGCCGAGGCTGTCGTTCGGCTCCACAGCATGCCTCTTGGAGGTATTCAGATTCCGACCAACCGGCCTGACATCCAGTTCCGCCTCCATGATTCAAGCGATCCTCTGAAGATCCACGAGATCAACGGCTTGCCAGTATGCACTTCCTCAAACCCCATCAAGGATGGTGACATCATCGACCTTTGTTTCGCTGCACCAACACGAGCCGGTGGGCACCACCTCAATTTGGTTGCTCTGCCATCTCTTCCCGCTATGTCTGACTTCACTGCCAGGGTTGAGTTCCTTTGTGACACTCATGGGTGGGTCGCCACAGATGAGATGTTCCATTATACGCAAGCCCTGCAATGGCAACAAAACTGGCTCAGGTTTGGGACCCCGCAACTCTGGAATGTTGCTAACGGTGACTTCGAGGAGCCCATTTTCGGGGAGCTCAACATTGTGAACAACGCCACTACAGCGATTCCAGTGTTGATTGGCAGTCATTGGGCAGGCATTGAAGTTACCAGACAAGGAAGTGACACACAGGTCACCTTCATCCAGGTCCCTGTCCAGCTGCACACTTCGTTGACATTTCTAGTTGCACGACTTCTTGATATTGCTCCGCACAGATTCCATGTCAACTACGAGTACAACGACCCACCGCCACACATCTGCGGGTGGAGTTTGATTTTTCGTTGGTACAGGAGGCACGGCATTCATCAAGGAGTTGCAGACATCTCCCACCACATGACCTTGAACCAAGAATACAATGAACTCATTCAACTTGCATTGCAGTGTTCAAGTGAAGACTGGGCTCGAGCCCAGATGCCAGTCGACATTGGGCATCTTGCCTACGTGTTGCGCAAGAACTTCTTGTGTTTTCTGGCCAGGCGTGAATTTCAAGGACGTCCCCATCAACAGATTGCTTTAGATACTGCTTGTCCTCCACTACAGCCTCAAGCTCAAAATCCACCGGATCCACCTCTACCCGCAGTGACGCCACTGCCGTGGCTGGACCGAACACAGCTTGTGCGAGACAGGATTCAAGATCGTCTCAACCAGATCTTGCAGCATCCAGATTGGCTTTCCTCGGATGAGCTTGACATTGCCTTGGAGGGCCCCAGGGCCATGAACCCGCAGACTCTTTTCTGCCCGCCAGCATCATGGAGTCCTGGTGCTTCGCACTTCCACTTCTTCAACGACTACACTCCAGACTACAGAGCGTACAACCAAGTCATTTGGATCATTGAAGTCAATAGGCACTGGGTCCAAGCCGAAGCCTACCTCCATGAGGATTCGTCCAACTTTGCATTCACTTTTCCTGTTGACAGCCACATTCAGTTGCAACCGTTGGTTGACCATCTACTCACTGTCACTGGAGCAAGGGAGACGCAAATCTCTATCCACTTCTATGACCAGAACAGTCCAAGAGGAATGTGTGGGTATCAGCTTCTGGCTCACATATACCAGAGACTTGCTGCCAATACGGTCCCTTTGCAACCTCCTCAGCGACGACAACTCAGCTTTCATTCTCTTGCAGCTGACTTGTACCGGGCACAGCATGAGGCTTTGACTTTGTGGAACGAGGCAGGAGCCCATCCTCTTCTTGTTGAGTTCGCTTCCAACATCCGACAGTGGTTTCTGGTCCGTGTCTCTGAGAATCGCTTCCCTCCTGACATCATCTCAGGTGGGGGCAACGATCAAGAAGATGTTACCATGAAGCCTGCAGGTGCTGCTGCACCCAGCGAAGCCGCCAAGACCACTACTTTGGCTTCTGCCCGTGGCAAGGATCCTTGGCTCAAGAGCGACCCGTGGCTAAAGACTGTGCCGAGGCCAGCTCAGTGTAAATGGGAAGATCTGCTGCTCAAGGATCCCATTCCGTTCACAGGTACTGATGGCTCAGTCCTCCCGCAGAACCACAGACTTCAGATCGGCGGAGCCAGAGGTGGCATCGTCTTGGCAACCAAGACCCACATTCAGGACATTGCTTCCTCTCGGATGGAAATCCAGTTCCAGAAATCACCTGTGGGGATCAAATGAACGAGACCCTCATGAGCGAACAGGATGCTGTTGTAGTCGTGAGTCGATTGGACCAGGCATTGCGAACGAGACCGATGGGGTCGATTCTACATTCACTGACCGCATGCAGAGCGATGCATAGCGTCAACACACTATGTGGGACAGTGATCGCATTGCCAATGAAGTGACAAGACTCACTCACCTTCTCAGAGAGCACCACGTGTTCGGTAGCCCCAAAAAGGCAGCTGAACATGGCTGGGTCGAAGAACGAAAAACCTGAGGCATGTTCTTGAAGACAGGCAAAAATCCCTTTTTGTGCCAGATGGGGCCTGGCAAGCTCATGTTGGCGTGTATATGAGGCGCATAGAGTGGGTAGCACCTCAGAGCCACTCGGGATCCTGGATCTGATGATCTCATTGGCCTTGTTGAGGTTGTTCTCAAACCTGGCACGCTTTGCAGGGGGAAGAAATTCAACCGAGTCGTAAATCTGGCATTCTGAAGGTGATAGCACGAGCTGAGAAACCCACATGGAAGGGAGTCTGAACTGATATGCCTGGTCAGTCCAGTGGGACCTTGGGATCATGGGCAATTTGAGGACGAAAGGAAACGCTTGGCTCTGGATGTCAGCCCTTGTCCAAACACCCAACCAACGAGTCCTGGCATGCGAAACCATGGAGTTATATGGAGTGACCTGGTCCCACACAAGGCGGTAGCCTAGCACCTGGGCGAATGCTTTCACTAGGCGAAAATGAGGATGTGCCACCACATCGTCGGCACACTCCGCGGAAATCACGATCGCCTGCAAAGAAAAAGCGAGTTCCAGAGCATCTAAAAACGCTTTCCCATTGCTGTCTGTCAGCCCTGCTTTCAAACCTCCCTTGCTCCATGATTGGCAAGGGGGTGACATGGTCACCATCAAATTGGCTTGTGTGCGACAGGCCTCGATGATGCTAGGCTCACCGACTTCTCCACACAACCCAACGAACTTCCCGTGGCTCCAGGAATGACCCAATGTCAAAGGCAGTGATCGAACAGGTATAGCATACTTCGCTTGCCAGATAGCCATGACTTCGCTGTCGTGATCAATGAACAGTTCTTGTCCAACACAAATGGCCTTCGCTTCAGAGTCCAACCACCTCAGCCCGTGGTGCCATCCACAGAAAGCACCGCAGAAGAGGTGCGCCACGTCCCACGGGAGGGAGGAGACCAGCTCTGGTTTGAAACAGATATGTGCCTTGTCGAGCTTGATGATGTTGCCGCTGGGTTCAACACGTTCCCCAGAGCACACAATGTCAATGCCTTTGCACAAATGTAAGCTTCTGTTTTGAGGATCATGGAAGGAGACGCGGACCACCAAGTCGTCATTGGATTCAACAAAGCCGGCAGCTGGTGTGAACCATAACGCTCGAAGGTCAATCCACTCATCCCCATAATCCAGAACCTCACCAGCAACAAAGGTCCTGGCTCCCACGGTCGGCGTGGGTCCAGGCCTCAACCCCGAGAAAATGCCTCGGATTCGGCAATCGTGAAGCTCCTGGATGAGGTCCCGCAATCCGGGGTCCAGCAAATCCATGGCGAAAGTCCTCTATCGAAGCAGGAGGAACAAAGGGTCACACGAGGCGGCTGGCACCCCTTTGTAGGGTGCCTAGTGGACACCGTCCCCGTTCCTCGCGGAACGGCAGACGGCCGCAGGCGGCCGGACGCCTAAGCCTCCAGGCTTTGGGCCTTGTGGCTGCCTTACTACTAGTAACAAGAAGCTAGTAGTAAACAAGAAGCTACTAGCTTCTTGTTACTACTAGTAAGGCACCTGTTACTACTAGCGTGGCACTTGTTACTACTAGCAAGAAGCTACTAGTCCCTGGAGCTCCGCAGCTGGGTCACTGCTCAACACGGATCGTCGAGGAATTGAGCTGAACCAAGCGCATGTCTGCCGGGACTTTGTCACCCACCTTCACCTCTCAACATCCAAGCAAACACACACACATCATGCCCTTCATCCAAAAGGCCCGAGCAGCTCACGCGCACAGCTTGCAACAAAAAATTGTTCTTCTGTGCGACTGACACACAGCCACGCATAAGTAGAACGAGAAGGCAACAAACACAAAAAAGGTCCAAAGTCACTCAATGCTTCAAAACCAAATGTTGCATGATGTGTGTTTTTCATTCATCTTTTATTTCTTAAACGTTCTTAGGGTGGCCATTGGCATCCATCGGCCATCGCTATTAGTTCTCTTTTCTTAGACATTTTTGGTGGACGCTTCTAGTAGCGTCCGATCGCTCCTAGTAGCGATGCCCTTTGCTCCTAGTAGCGATGCCCTTGTTACTACTGGCTTACAATGCCATTGGAGCTTCTTGTTAAGTAAAAGGGACTAGTAGCTTCTTGTTTACTACTAGCTTCTTGTTACTACTAGTAAGGCACCTGTTACTACTAGCGTGGCACTCGTTCCTAGTAGCTTCTTGTTAAGTAAAAGTCGATTGACCCAACCTGCACCAAGTCTCCAGGCACCAAGTCTTCAGCATTCAGCGACTGCCAGCGACCCTCTCGGAGCACCAGGGCCGAATCCGGTTGCAACCTGTGCAATTCGGCCAAGAAGAGAACGACCGAAATTGTGTTCTTTTAAAGATCTTACATATTATGCTAACACATATATACATACTACATACATATTATATGAAAAAGTGGTTTAGTTGCACCGATATATTGTTAGAGCAGTCACGAAGACTTGTTCAAGTGGACAGGATGTCCCGCGTCAAGAGTACGTCGAAAGACGACCCTTTGCTCAGCTGAAAAGACGGCAACCTGCAACTGCAAGCAGGAGTGTCACCTCAACCCAGAAGGCCTTCTGCATGTGTATCAGCAAAAGACCGTTTCCGGTAACAGAAAATACGTCGAAAGACCATGTATGCCCAGCTGAAAAGACTAGCAGTGGGCGCGCAGAACACCATCTAAGTGGTCCAGGAGTGGGTGGGCCGAAAAGCACCGTGACCAACGGACTCAACGAAAGGCCATGTGTTGTGGTGCCCCTTTTAATCGCTTTGTCAAAGTTTTGGTGAGGAAAAAGGGCACCAGCAAAGGAAAGCTATCTTCAGGGATCTAGGAGCTGTGTAAAAAAACACGTTGCAAGACAGACTTTGTCTCCCCTGCTGGAAGACAATCTACCTTTGCAAGCCTATTGCATAGAAGAGCCACGCGTGTTTGAACCTCTTCGGCCCCTTGCATCACCAAGGCCTTGCATTTTGGACAACCCCTTTTGCTCGCTCTTGTCCAGCAGGCTCTGGGACCCTACTCGACAGGCCCTCCACGCGAGCACACCCCCACACCCCCTAAAACTCACTTCATAGTCTTTTTGCGCAATATCCCACTGACAAGAACCCACTGACAAGCACTGGGCTCCCTTGACGGAATTCGATCTTGATCCAAAATTGGTCATTTTGAAATGGACAAGTGGAGCACATTTGGAGCAGTTGAATGAATTGACCAATTGATCTCAAGTTTTGGCCAATAATTCGTTGAGCACGAATCCAAAAACCCAGCCGCTCCTGAGTTGGGCTGGCTTGTTTTCTACTTTCGCCGCCCATCCACACATATCGACACCCATTCTGCCTTTTGAGGGCAACCAAGGCTTTCTCTGCATTGGTTTCTTGCCAAACTCCAACGATGGCATTTGCTATCAGGATCAGCAGGATCACCAACCTGAGCAGAACTAGATAAAGTCTTGATGTCTTTTCAGGTTGTGGCTTGTGCTAGGGGGCGTTACAGGGAAAGCAGGGTTCTTGGACAAAAGCCTTACTGAAAGGAAAAGAAAACATGAAAAGAATAGAAAACGAAAGGTCTGAAGGTGGAAAGAAAAACACATGCCAAAAGGAAAAGAAGGAAGAAACCTTCGGAACAAAAAAGAAAGAAAGGAACACAGGTGCCTGGAGGTGAAGCTTTAGTTCCTAGTAGCGTGGCACTTGTTCCTAATAGCTTCTTGTTCCTACTAGTAAGGCACTTGTTACTAGAAGCGATGCACTTGTTCCTAGTAGTAATGCCAGGAGCCCCTACGAGAATGCTACACTGCGGTTCACAAAATGGATGCCGCGGACGGAGCGGACGCTGCGTCTGCGTCTCCCAAAGGAGGAGTGATTAAACAAATGTTCAAACACGATTTAAAGAAAAGTTAAAATTAGCATCGCTATTAGGAACAAGTGCATCGCTACTAGTAACAAGTGCCTTACTAGCAGTAACAAGAAGCTATTAGTTACTTATCTTCAATTTAATTCTAATAGCTTCTTGTTACTACTAGTAAGGCACTTGTTACTACTAGCAAGGCACTTGTTCCTAGTAGCTTTTTCCCGGGAAGTTTCTTTCTGAATCGGAAGGTCAAAAAACTTCGGTCTGGAATGCCCAGCTGTTGGAGCGTCTTCTGGGAGACCCATGAGCGAATGACTCTGAGCGAACAGCTTGCTTTCGGATGAGTATCCTTTCTCGGAGTTTTCTTTGCTTCAGACTCACAACTCCGTGCTTTCAAAGCAAATAGCCTACCACTTCTACGGCTGCTAGGACTACCACCATGCAGTCTTGAAAGGATGATGCCTTGAAAGCCAGAATGCAGTGAAAGGCCGGTCTAAAACATAACTGCGAGAACATTATTGCTTCTATGCTCTTCTTTGTGTGGCTTTGACGCATTCCTCATGCGTCGGACCCGGGCTCAATGTCCGGGTGCACGGATCAGCTAGGGTGACCGTTAAAACAACTAGTAGATCGTCTTTTAATGTCCTTCATGTATACTTATCCCCTTCTCGTCGAAAAGTAGAATGTCTTAGGCCTGCGGTTCTATGCGGTTCTGGACGAGGAGCGGCTCCACATAGGCAGTGGCACCCTCTTCAGCATCGAGGTATGCTAAGACGAACGACACCACCGCTGAAAGCAGCAAGATCCGGACAAGCCTCAACTCCACACTCTACATGCGCGCTCGACACCCGGAACCAAATTCAACGATTCAAAGAAAGATAGGACTAGCAAACCTAATAGCTTCTTGTTACTAGTAGTAAGAATGCTCCTAGTAGTAAGGCCAGGAGCCCCAAGTAGCGTCCTTGCTCCTAGTAGCTTCGAAGACGTACTAAATGGCTTCTTGTTACTACAGGTGAAAGGATTCCCAGCCAAACGATTCCCAAGGAAGCTTCTGATGGCCTCCACCTAGTAGCTTCTACAGTTACTAGAAAGCTTCTAGTTACTAAGAAGTTTCAAAGACAGACTAAAAGCCGCCTAAGGCTGCCCCGGCTCGCCGAAGGGCGAAGCCGAAAGCAATCTCTTTAGGTCCAAAGGGAGGTCTTTGCCAGGTAACAAGTCTTCAAATTGAGCTGCTATCAACCTCCAAAGTGGTTTTTTCTCCTCCGAGCGTGTCCATTGAATATGACATTCGGGTGACTCGGACTCTTGGTTCCCAAAGAGCCTTGGCCCAAGCAAGCGCAGTGCAGATTCTTATTTCTGATAGGTAAGCCCGTAAGCCCTGTAAGACAACAGAAAAAAAGGTCTAGGTGCCTAAAGAAAAAAGAAAGGGAAAACCATAGGAAAAGCAAGGGCATGTCCACAGATCTACAGGAAAAGAACAAACACGGTTGCTCTGTATCCGTAGGGTCCTAAGAGTCAACCTGGAAAAATTTGCTAATGCAATCCTTTAAGCTACTAGTAGCAAGTGCATCGCTACTAGTAACGGGTGCCTTACTAGTAGTAACAAGAAGCTACTAGTAGCAAGTGCATCGCTACTAATAGCGTTGTTGCTACTAGTAGTGCCCTTGTTACTAGTAGCAATGCACTTGTTACTAGTCCTAAGAGTCAACCTGGAACAAATGTTTCAGTCAAAATGGTTTGCTGCATCAAAGTGCACCGCATTAGTCAGGGATGGCGTCCTCTTCGGCAAGTCTGTTGAGCCCAAAGTGGAGCCGCTGCTGCAAGACCTGCACAGGTTTCCGGAAACGAAGGCAATTGGATGTCCCACGGATTTGGCAGAGTCTTCATCCAGCAACTGGTCCAGGAATGGAACCTCTCCAGCACTTCGTTTAGGATTGGAGGCTCAACAAGGAAGAACACACAATTTTGGAAAGGCCTTCACCCTGGCTTTACAAAAACAAAGCAGTGCAGCACATCTCGTTGAGAAGAACGTGTGAGTGACTTGAGTGACACCTGCTCCGACCTGCCTGGCTGCTCGAAAGGCCCTCGTCCAACGTGACGTTGAAACACGCCAAAACGTCCTCATGTCAAACACTGTGGGGTCATCCAGACCTTGAGTGCATGAAAAGAAGTAAACTGCTCCAAAAGGGCAATGGCCTTCAACCTACTAAGCGATGGCCTCCAACCTAGAGGCAATTGCCTTCAACCTAATAGCAATGGCCTTCAACCTAGAAGAATTGGCCTTCAACCCACCAGTGATGGCCTCCAACCTAATAGCGATGGCCTCCAACCAAATAGCGATGGCCTCCAACCAAATAGCGATGGCCTCCAGCAAAATAGCCAAGGCCTCCAACCTAATAGCCAAGGCCTCCAACCTACTAGCGATGGCCTCCAACCTACTAGCGATGGCCTCCAACCTAGAAGCAATGGCCTTCAACCCACTAGCGATGGCCTCCAACCTAATAGCGATGGCCTTCAACCTGCTAGCGATGGCCTCAGCAAAGGCCTCCAACCTAATAGCGATGGCCTCCAACCTAATAGCGATGGCCTTCAACCTGCTAGCGATGGCCTCAGCAAAGGCCTCCAACCTACTAGCGATGGCCTTTGAAGAAAGTACACTGCACCCTCAACCCTCTTGTAAGCAAAAGCCCTCTCGCAATGCAGAGCGATGCAATTCCATCGATCTTAGCAACAATGCACCTCAATGAGCCATCGATCTTTACTCAGTCAGACTCTACTTGAACACTGCTAGAAGAGACTGAAACGGGAGGACAAAAGGACAAGGACATGTCTTCAGATCTAAGCAGGAATTCACATGCAAAGGAGGAACCATATCGTTGCTTGTCCTGCACAGGCAGGGTGTGCGGGTGCTGGCAGTCCATGCCCTCAGTTGCAATGTTCGCTACTAGGGGCTCCTGGCATCGCTACTAGGAGCAAGGACGCTACTAGGGGCTCCTGGCCTTACTACTAGGAGCAAAGAAGCTACTAGGAACAAGTGCCTTACTAGTAGTAACAAGTGCCACGCTACTAGGAGCGATCGGACGCTACTAGGGGCTCCTGGCATCGCTACTAGTAGCATTCTTGCCAATTCTAATTTGATTCTAATAGCTTCTTGTTACTACTAGTAAGGCACTTGTTACTACTAGCGATGCACCTGTTACTACTAGGGGCTCAATGAGACAAGCCGCCCGCTCGAACAACTCCCGCGCCTTTGAGGCATGGCATCAACGGCGCAACAGCGATGGCCTCCACCCTCTTAGTGATGGCCTCCAACCTAATAGCAAACGATATTAGTAAGGCACCTTGCTACTAGTAGGATTGCCCTGGTTACTAGTAGCTTCTAGCCCTATTAGACTTTTCTTCCTTTTCCTTTTTGTTTCTAATAGCGATGGCCGATGGCATGCCGTTGCTTGATGATGTGAGATGTCTCCACATTGTGAAACTGGACCTGTGGATCTCCCTTGTTACGGTTCCATTTGCTCCCTACTAGCATCCTTGCCACTAGTAGTATGGCCAGGAGCCCCTAGTAGCGTCCTTGCTCCTAGTAGCGATGCCCTTAGCCTGTGCTCCTAGTAGCATCCTTTTTACATAGGTTCCACATCAGGGGGCTCACCATCGTGGAACAATTTGTCATGGACCAGTTCTTGTGTGATGTCCATGTTATGTGTTCCTTCACTACTGTGAGCACGGCACCAGGGAATGCGGCGAAACAAGTACTTCTGCATGGGCGTGCAAACAATGCGCCAAGCGAGCTTGTGAAGCGCACAGCTTCCCGGTCACTGTTCTTCCCAGCTGGACAGACGTGTCCAAATAAAGCCGGACAGACCCCAAATAACATGAAGACTTTGTTGAGCTTCTTCGCGCCCGCATCTTTGGCCTTGATGCTGATCACATCCTTAGAATGATCGAAGAACCCCATGCTCGACTTAGGATGTCGGATATCACGACCTGGCGCGAAGCATAGCACTTTAGAGCTCTTTCTGGAGTCGTGCCGTTAACAATGAACCGCCTCTTCTTCATCCTTGCAGAAGTGAGAAGTCCTACAAAAAGTCCTGTCCTTTCAGTAAGGGCAAGACTTCTCCGCTTCAGAATTGGTAGGGCTGTGCTCTGGTGGCTTGTAGCGGGTGTAGTTGAGTCAAAGATCGGCAAGAATTGGGGTCAACTTGCATGAGACAAATGAGCTGACAAATTGGGTCAACTTGCATGAAACAATTGAGATGACAAATTCTGTGGCACTTGAGCCTGTTACTCATGGCCCTTGAGTCTGGAATGCAAAAACACGGAAGAAAGAAGAACGCCTCGTTAAAGGCCTTAAAAAAGAATAAACATGAAAGGAAAGAAGGAACATAGTTGGAAAACAGGGAAGCCAAATGCAAAGTTGCTACTAATTGTTGTTGTTGTTGTTGTTGTTGCTCCGTGCCAAAAAGGCAATCGCAAGTCTGGAATACTTGCTCCCCAAACTAGAGGCTTTCTTATTGTTATTTTTCTGAGGCGACTTGTTAGCTTCTTGTTCCTAGTAGTAAGGCACTTGTTACTAGAAGCGATGCACTCTGAGTTTTGGGCCAGCTGGACCGAACGCCCAAACGAGGCGTTCGGAGCCCAGTGCGTCTTGAGCGTCAATTCCGGACAAGTCGAAACTAAATGCTGCAGCTCTTCCCGCAACTCCTGACGTTTCGGTGGGGCAATGAAGAATAAACCAACCTAGAAGCAATGGCATTCAACCTACTAGCGATGGCCTCAAACCTACTAAGCAATGGCCTCCAACCTAGAGGCAATGGCCTTCAACCTACTAGCGATG
>CAXAMN010014592.1:82661-92903 GCA_963970005.1 Durusdinium trenchii | reverse complement strand
AGCCCCTAGTAGCTTCTTGCTCCTAGTAGCGATGCCCTTTGCTCCTAGTAGCGATGTTGCACGGCCCGTTAGGGGAATGCTTCGCATCGCTGCCAGTTACTACTAGTAAGGCACCTGTTACTACTAGCGTGGCACTTGTTCCTAGTGCCTTGGATTATGATTATTCTGGATTCTGCTCGGCTTGCAGTCGCTGGACATGAAAATGACTAGTTACTAGTTACCCTTTCTGTTGTGCTCCCAGTAATGATGCCCTTTGTTACTGGTAGCTTCTAGTAGTTAATGGCCTCTAACCTACTAGCGTCTTGCTACTAGTAGCTTCTTGCTAATTTCTTTAGACCCTTGGAGGTGTCTTTTCTCCTTCGCTGCCTTTAGTGAAACTCTTGCCTGGAAGTTTGAATTCCTCGTCCGCAAAGACAGGCAAAGCTCTGCAGTCAGACTTGCCAAGCTGCACAATCCATTGACAAAGCTCGAAGGACTTCAAGCAACCTGCCGAGCGAACGAAACTGGAGGAACAGTCTTTGCAGGCCTCCAACTTAATTGTCATGGCCTCCAACCTAGTAGCGATGGCCTCCAACCTAGTAGCGATGGCCTCCTAACCTGATTGTCATGGCCTCCAACCTAGCGGCGATGGCCTCCAACCTGATTGTCATGGCCTCCAACCTAGTAGACACGGCCTCCAACCTAGTAGCGATGGCCTCCAACCTGATTGTCATGGCCTTCAACCTAGTAGAGACAGCCTCCAACCTAATAGCAATGGCCTCCAACCTAATTGTAGTGGCCTCCAACCTAATAGCGATGCCAACCTAATAGTTATGGCCTCCAACCCAATAGGAATGGCTTCCAACCCAATTGTAATGGCCTCCACCCTATTAATAGGGATGGCCTCCAACCTAAGAGCAATGGCCTCCAACCTAATAGCAATGGCCTCCAACCCAATAGCCATGGCCTCCCTGTGTGAAAGTGAAAAGAAAACAAGGTCTAAAGCCCTAAGAGAAGATCAGAATCAATAGAGGAAAAGCACTCGCGCTTGCAAACCACGTGCAAGGATGCTACTAGGGGCGACTGAGGGTTAAGACCTAAGAGATCCTCGGGGCATTTCTTTGTGATTGTCCAAAAAGATTTCATTGTAAGCGCGTCCTTGTTCCCAGTAGCGATGCCAGGAGCCCCTAGTAGCGTCCTTGCTCCTAGTAGCGATGCCAGGAGCCCCTAGTAGCGTCCTTGTCTACCAGTCTCTAGTTGATTTGTCTTTTCTTTTCTTCTTTAGACCTTGCTTCCTTTTCTGTAGTTTTTCTTGCATGTTTTATTTTAGACCTTTAGGTCTCTCTTTCCATGACCACTTTGAATTACCCAACCAACTGCCCTAGGCTCTCGTCATCAAAGCCCCTCCTCCAGTGCAAACGACAATGGCATAGGCCGTCTCCTCTGGAACTAACTCACCAGGCGTCATCACTAGAGTCTGGGAGAAGGCTAAGGTCCTCCAGGAATTGCAAAGAGAAAAACGGGAGAAAAAGAAAAGAAGAAACAATACTAGCGATGGCTATGGCCTCCAACCTACTAGCGATGGCGCAATGAAGAGCACTTGTGCCAGCTTTTGTCTGCTTCATTTATCCGACTTATTAGTAGTAACAAGTGCCTCACTAGTAGTAACAAGAAGCTATTAGGAACAAGTGCATCGCTTCTAGTAACAAGTGCCTTACTAGTAGTAACAAGAAGCTACTAGGAACAAGTGCATCGCTTCTAGTAACAAGTGCCTTACTAGTAGTAACAAGAAGCTAGTAGCTTCCTACCCTAAGAAGAAAAGACTTGAGTCCGCTCCAATCGGTGTGAATCGCTCTGGAAACACCCAACACTTCCCACCTGGAAAACTCCTTGCTCATCAGCTCACTAAAGACAAATGCAGCTGCAACGGCTTCCGAATTTTCGGGATCTGATAAGATGCAGCAGGTTGATGTCCTGGCCAAGCAATGCCTCCTAAATTTCTTCGCAGCGCCTGCTGGCTGTTGCAAACTGAACTGCCCCAATCATCTTTAAGACGGTGTCTGAGCTTGTTTCCGGGGGTCTGTTTCCATTTGAATGTTCTCGTCAAAGCCGTAAGCACAAGATAGCACCTAGTAGCGTCCTTGCTCCTTGTAGCGATGCCCTTGTTACTAGTAGCATCCTTGCTCCTAGTAGTAAGGCCAGGAGCCCCTAGTAGCGTCCTTGCACGTGGTTTGTTGAATACTGCATCCAAGAAGCTCTGACATGAACGGCCTGATTCTGGACAAGGTGCCCGTAAGTGTATTGACCACAAGAGACAAGGTTCCCTCAGGTCAAACTGCTAGCACAATGGGCATTTCGTTCATTGCTTCAAGTAAGATGTGTCCATCGACCAACTCCCCTCAAAGTCCAAGAAACATGTGTCAAAGGCGTAGGAAGTGGCAACGTCTGCAAAGAACACATCCAGCGAAACGTCTCCTGAACGTCTTCGATGCAAATGTTGTGCTTGCCAAGGTGAACAATGTCAGGCACGAAGCTTGCATATTCCTGGATGAAGGCCTGTTGTCGGAGCAAGTTCAAATTCAAAGGTTGCTTTGTTTCCCAAAGCCAAGACCTCAAGTCATTGTAAGAACGAAAACGTTTCATCACTCTTGTTCCTCAAGCAGTAGCAATAGTAGGGATTTGGCAAGTCAAGGGCACACCGGACTCTCGTCTCGACTCTGGTCCCAGTTCGGGAATGGTCGAAGAAATCTTCAAAAGCGCATACAAACACAAAAACTCATTTGGAATTTGTGTGGCAACCTATTAGGAGCAAAAGGCTACTAGGAACAAAGGGCATCGCTACTAGGAGCACGGACGCTACTAGGGGCTCCTGGCCTTACTACTAGGAGCAAGGATGCGGAGCAAGGATGCTAGTTACTGGATCCCTTCTGGACTACCGAGTCCATCATGTTTGCTTTTCTCTTGTTCTTCGCCACTTAGCTCTTAGGGGGAGGCCATCGCCATTCCGTTGGAGTCAGCACGAGTCTGGCGGCACGAGTCTCGGCACTAGTCTCGATGCGCCTCAGTGGGCTTCACAAATTGAGGCCACGCGATGACAACCGAATGCACCTCATGCATCCTGCCGCCCGCGACGCCCCCCCGCGGATGCACAAAATGCCGCACTTCTGAATGTCCACTGCATGTCGGGCCCCTAGTAGCTTCCTTGCTCCACATGACCATGGTGGCATGGCCATGTTGGTGCATGCACACCAGATTGTAACAGGTTCCGAACCATTCCAGCTTGGAGGCCATCGCTATTAGGTTTCTGCCTTACTAGTAGTAACAAGTGCCTTACTAGTAGCAACAAGAAGCTATTAGAATTAAACTTAATAGCTTCTTGTTACTAGTAGTAAGGCCAGGAGCCCCTAGTAGCTTCTTGCTCCTAGTAGCGATGCCCTTTGCTCCTAGTAGCTTCTTGTTACTAGTAGTAAGGCACTTGTTCCTAGGCTTCCGAACCTGGCAGTGACCATTTCGCCCACACACCATTTCCGCTTCAGCAGGTCGGGACTCGCCAGAATCACCAAGGTCACCGTCTCATGGGCCACATGCCAAAAAAGCTTCGTCAGGTCACACAAGTCATCTGCATCGATCTCAGCATCGATCTGTTCGACTTTCCGAACTCAAAGATACTCAACGATACTCCAGGAAACAAGTACTATAATTCTTGTTTCTACTAGCTTCTTGTTACTAGTAGTAAGGCACTTGTTCCTAGTAGCTTCTTGTTACTATGGTTAAAAGAGTTCGATTCTAATTCGAACAAGTGGCAAAAGTGGTAAATCTCTTCCCACGCTGCAAGATTAGCATCTTCAGCCAGCGTGCCAAACTGCCAGCTTTGCTCTTGTGGTGCGAAAGGAAGTATCTGAAGGCCTTCTGCTTTTCACGGAAGCATCTCAAACAACCTAAAGAGATAAAGGCCAGAAGTGAGAGAAAAATGAGACTGAGCAATGTCAAGCTTGCTGTGATTGTCAAAGCCTCATTGACATCCCCAGCCACATGCGATCCCAAAGTCACGATGAAAATCATGCAGGCTGTGAGGAAAATGTCCAAGTCATTGCAAGCTTTCATCCGCCAAGGCTTGACATAACACGATGCCATCAGACTTAGAGATAGCAGAATGTTCATCAAGAAGGTGCTCACACTTTGTGAAGCCAATGGCAAGAAGACCAACAAGGCATTTCGTAGCAACAGCCAAACTCCCAAGGTTTCTGCTCCTGGGCGAAAACGTCCAAAGAGAAACGAAGCAGCTCTGATGAACTTCAAATCCGACTGATTGATCTTGCTGGGGATCTGCAGAACCACCCAAATACTCGATGCGAGGAAAAGGGCAGGCAGTAAAAATACGAATGTTGTGATGAGGATCATGGCAAGATGCTGCTCACGGCCATTGCAATTCACCGATGGATAGGCTCGCACAGTTGAGAGCTTGTTGGGATGAGTTTGGCAAATGAGTGGGGGCATGGAAGATGAACACACAGCAATGAAGAAGACGACACACAAGGAACCAACTGCCTGCCCAAGGCGATGGAACTGCCAAGTGGACGAACTGCGTTTCGCCAGAACGGTGCAGAAATGGATGATGCAAACCAGTGCCAAAACACTGGGCAACACCATCACATGAAATAGGAACAGTGGTACTGGATCCGAGGGAGTAAGGCAATCAAAGGAAAGAATATTAAGGTCAAGGGTGAAAGATTCCGTGAGCGCCAGCAGGCTTGCGATGGGCTCTCCCCAGTCCAAACTGAACTGATGGATCACAGAAATCACTTGAATTGACGTTGCTAGCTGGCCCAGACCACACGCCACCACGACGAAGTTCGAGGAGCGGGCACTTTTGGACTCTTGCCACGTGAAAGCCACATATGCTCCACTCATGGCGAGCACGAAGCAAACCAATAGACTGCCAACAAGCGCATAGTCCCCTCCTTCGCACGGAATGCCTTAGCCCCCCCACATACACACGATGGTTGCCACCCCAAGCTGGAGCTTGATCTGCGACAAACAAACTCTTCTGTGCTTTCTGGCTCCTACTATGAACAAATAGAACAAGTATCAATAACAAAAAACAACATGGAACAAGAACAGGAGAAGGAAACTAAGGCGGTAGTATAAAGGCTTCTGCCAAGGAAGAAGGGCAAGCACAGTCGCAAATTCTGTAGATTCAAATAGGCTCAGCTCGGATTAATAATATAGATTAGGGACTAGATTTGGATTAAGTTGCCAATAACTCTACTTCGATTCAAACCAGTACAGCTAAAGTAGTTGGCCTGCCAGGCGTAGACGGCCGGGGCATTTCGAGCAATCTTTTACAAATTCTGTGTGGTATTTACAGCACTTTCTATGTGTCCGCACGGCCACTGGGGAGAGCGTCGAAATGGTCACAAGCATTTTCTATGGTATTTCTCATGGGTGGGCAATTGTGTAGAAACTGCATGATATTTAATATTTACAGTACTTTTTGGGTTATCGATGTCACAAGATTGTCATCGACATCACAACATTGTCATCGATTAGTCATATGATTAAAATTGAGTGGGGGGTTGATGATGTTGCTTTGGATGTGCTGCCGAAGATTATGTCACAGGCACACTCGCTTTGGAAGATGGGGGGGGGGGGGGGGGGGGGGGGGTGGGGGGGGAAGTTAATGACGTTGGTTTGTGATGAACCCCGGGTCTGTGAAAGCCTTGGCGTATACGGAGAACCTTTGCAGAATAATTGTTCTTGATTTGTTGTGTCGGCGCAAGCGACCATAAGTAACCAAAGTAGTTTCTTTTTGAAAGCAGCAACTGCGCAAAAAACACCCTTAACAACCAACAAAATCATAATCCGAAGGAAATTTCAATAAAACGACTTCTTCAACACACAAAAAATGGCCTCCAAACCACCCGGCCATCTACGCCCGGCGGACCAAATAGTGATATATAGAAATTGACTGGCAAAAGCCAATTAGAACCAGCTATAAAGAGCCTTAAATTGGAATTACGTACAGTGAACCTAGAACTAGGTAGAAATAGGATTGAAATAAACTAGAATGACTTATTGGACTTACATTGTTTGAAATTGAACTTGAACTGAATCCATATTAGTTAGAACCAAAGCAGGACTAACTAGATTTGAACCAAAGCTGGTTAGAAAGCTGATTAGACTTTAAAAAATCCACAATAAATCAAGCTGAGCTAAATCAAAGCTGGTTTTCAGACTGATTATAGTGGCCATAGCCCCATCAAAACAAATTGGAGTTAATGTTTAACTGTTAGCAAAAAGAGCTGATCCAACTAAACATGTATTCAACAACTTTACTTCGAGCTACCGCATGCCAGGCACACTGTATGAGTGTATTGTTACTTGCTCGGCGTTGCCGTTATGTGTGTCATTGCTTGTTGTCCGCTGTTGTATTTGTCTTGGTGTTTTGTCAAAGGCTACTCTAGAGTACATAATTAATTGAGTAAGGGCGGGAGAGGAAAAGAAAAACGCTAGAAAACGTCTATTTTGGTGTTGCCGTGATGTGTGTCAATGCTTTTTTTTTGGGGGGTCCTGTCGGGCCACTGGTCGGAGGATCGGGCCACTGGCTGGTGGGATGCGTTGCTGTGCTCGTTGTCGAGGCCATCGCTAGTAAGTTGGAGGCCATCGCTTCTAGTAGCGTCCTTGCTCCTCGTAGCAATGCCAGGAGCCCCCAGTAGCTTGTTTTTTCTCGTGTTTTCTGTGATTTTTTGGTGTTGTGATTTTGCGTTGTCTTGTTCGTCATTGGACTGGCCAAGCAGTGGCTGATGCCCTGCAGCAGCAAAGGCCACGATGTGGGTTGTTTCCTTTAAAAACCTACAGCTACCCTAATCTTGTTGGGTGGGCTAAAGGGTTAATTAAACTAGAAATTATTTGAACCCATCAGGATTAGATTGGAACTAACGTCAAATATCATACTAGTGATTAAGACGTGGCAAAGAAAAACTAGCCATTAATGGAATTTAAGGGTCCCAAATTTACTTGCTGGCCTCAGGATGTGCTCTTTCACAAATACGCCTGTGCTACACTTGGTAGTCAAGATCATTCAAGTGAATTTGGCTGAATGGTGTAGTGTAGTGTTTCCCTGGTTGCAGCCCCTCTTCATTGCAGGTGCGGGGTGCGAATAGAATGAGGGGAGCGGTTTTGTTGGTGTCCAGAAATCTGCATCCCTCCCAAGAAAGCAAAAAACCAATGAGACACAAAAGCATCGCACCGCAACCTGCTGCAGACTGACCTTGTCGGCTGGTTTACATACTTTTATGATTTTTATGGCTGTAAAAAGGGAGAGCAAAGGAAGAAGGAAAAAAGGAAGCAATGAAAGGAAAGAGCGACGGCCTGCAACCGAAAAGCGATGCCCTCCGACCTAGTAGCGATGGCCTCCACAACCAGCACATCCTTTTATTGCTTCCGTTTTTCCTTTGACAATTGTTTTCTTCATTGCTCCCTCCCTCGATCCCTTCCTTCCTGGGTTTTCTTCCTTTATGTTCCTTCCTTTCTTTCCCCTTGCCTTTCTCTTGAGCTTCTTTGCTTCCTGCCACTCTTGAGCTAGGAGCAACCCATAAGCAAACAATCCCAAACTCTAGTCTTCCAAAGAAAGCTAGCAGTCACATCCTAAAGATGCCAATTGCACGCGGAGTTGTCGCCAAGACACACCGCGCTCCGGCGGAATGGAGGCCCGGCAGGCAGGAGTTGCAAGCTACGCTAGCTGGATCCCTTCCTTCGGCACAAGCGCCTGGCATCGCCAGGAACGGAGCGATCGGATGCTACAAACGGGGCGCTCCTGGCATTACTAGTAACAAGAAACTACCAGGAGCAAAGGGCATCCCTACTAGGAGCAAGAAGCTACTTGGTGCGCCTGGCCGTACTACTAGGAGCAAGGACGCTACTACTAACAAATGGCATCGCTTCTAGGAGCAAGAAGCTACTAGGGGATCCTGGCCGTACTACTAGGAGCAAGGACGCTACTACTAACAAATGGCATCGCTTCTAGGAGCAAGAAGCTACTAGGGGCGCCTGGCCGTACTACTAGGAGCAAGGACGCTACTAGTAACAAGAAGCTACTAGGAACAAG
Organism: Durusdinium trenchii; assembly: GCA_963970005.1. Taxonomy (NCBI): domain Eukaryota; class Dinophyceae; order Suessiales; family Symbiodiniaceae; genus Durusdinium; species Durusdinium trenchii. The sequence continues at coordinate 84,817 of CAXAMN010014592.1, read as the reverse complement.
GGGCTCCTGGCCGCACTACTACAACCAAGGACGCTACAAGTAACAAGAAGCTACCAGGAAAGAGGGGCATCGCTACTAGGAGCAAGAAGCTACTAGGGGCTCCTGACCGTACTACTAGGAGCAAAGGGCATCGCTACTAGGAGCAAGAAGCTACCTACTAGGAGCAAAGGGCATCGCTACTAGGAGCAAGTAGGAGCAAAAAGGGCATCGCTACTAGGAGCAAGAAGCTACTAGGAGCCAAGGACGCTACTAGTAACAAGAAGCTACTAGCACCAAAGGGCATCACTGCTAGGAGCAAGAAGCTATCTACTAGGAGCAAAGGGCATCGCTACTAGGAGCAAGGGCGCCACTAGTAGCGCCAAGCGCCTGGAAGCCCACCAGGGCAATGTGACCGTTCGTGGCATTTGAAGACCGATCCAGGATCTTCCTCTTTCGAATAGTAACCTCACAAAGGAGCTAACCCAAAGTTGACTTGAAAGCCAGAAATTCAAACACAAGGCTATTAGGTTGGAAGCGCCATTGCTAGTTTCTTGGAGGGGCGGTACACAATGTTGACAAAGGCATCGCTACTAGGAACAAGAAGCGACTAGGGGCTCCTGGCATCGCTACTAGTAACAAGTGCATCGCTACTAGTAGGTATGCCCCACTGCCCTTGTGGCCATATTTTTGGAGCGCCAAGAGGGTGGCCCCCGAGCGCCACCCTCCCTTTCGCGAGTGAACCGAAGATAGCAAGGAAAAAATGAGGCAGGTCTTTAACAAATTTCAACAAGTCTGTCTTATTTGTTGAAGTTGTTTTATCTTCTTTGGTTTGTTGTTTTGACCTGTATCTTTTGTTTGTCCTTCCGATTTTTCACTAGACCTCTTGCCGCTTTTGCATGATTTTGATCTTTCTTTGTTCCTCCTTTGGTCCTTCAGTCCGTGAGACCATTCGTTCTGAAAAGCGATAACCCGGGTCGCGGAATTACGACGGTCAAAGGCCTTGAACTTGAATTTCTCTCGTTCCAGACTAGTAGCTTCCACTTACTAGGAATAAGGGGAATCGCTATTAGGAACAATGACGCTACTAGGGGCTCCTGGCCGCACTACTAGGAGCAAGAATGCTACTAGTAACAAGGGCATCGCTACAAGTCGCTAGAAGCTAGTAGTAGCTATTTGCTGCTAGTAGCATGCCCCTGTTACTAGTAATTAGCGATGCCCTTTTGCTCTCATGCTCTTTTACACCCTTCGGTTTCCTTTCTGTCTGGTCTCTATAGGTCTCAGCTCTTCCCTTTGCACGTTGTGGTCGCAAATGCCACGCTTGGCCTATGCCTTAACTTGAAGCCAAGCCAAACCTTTAGCGACAGTTCAACCAACCACAGGTCCATCAAGTATCAAGTGCTTGACAAGAACTATGCGGGAGGGCCACACGCAATCACGCGCGCACACTTAGATTGATCCTCGCAAGAGCTAAATCAGTTGAGGTAATCCACTCTAGTGAATACAATACCGGTCTAGAGCGCTGAAACCTGAACCTGTCAATGGCCATGTGCACAACGGAAAGGTGGCTGGGTCAGAAACAATTTGGTTTACATCATCCAAGAGTCAGGAAATTATCCCGCTTCCTAGAACTGGGTCAAACGAGTTGATAAGGATCAACAATAGATTGTTTTAGGAGATCAAAAATCCGCCGACCCCACACCGTGGGGTGAGGCGTGACTGTCGATGTTAGCCTTAGCCTTAAGCCTGAGCCTGAGCCTTAGATTATAGCCTTATCCTTAGACTTAGCCTTATCCTTAGCCTTAGACCTAGTCCTTAGCCTTAGACCTAGACCTTACCTCCCCTACCCCTCCGGACCCTTGTTGCAGTGACGAGAGTGCGACGTGATTGCTACCAAAGTGCGACCTGATTGCGACGTGATGGCGACCTGGATTGTCCAAGATTCTGCCATCCCAATTGATTTACATGTTGGGGCACCCTCTCCACCCGCGCGGGAAAATAAGCACGGTCCAAAATGGTCCGGGGCTCGAATCCCGGGCTGGTCGCGGCGTGGTCCCGGCCAATGCCCTTGCTTTTTCGTAGATTTTGTCACGTATTCTGTCGGATTTATGGGATTTTCAAAGGCTTTTCCAGCATTTTCCTAGGAATGCTCTAGGCTTTGTCTAGATTTTGTTACGTTT
>CAXAMN010014592.1:35958-59623 GCA_963970005.1 Durusdinium trenchii | reverse complement strand
GCGAAACAGTCTTGTAGGCCACTCTTGTATGTCACTCTTGTAGGACACTTTTGTGGGACACTCTTGCGGGAAAATTTTGTGGGACACTCTTGTAACACACTCTCGAGACACTCTTGTATGGCATTCTGTTGGGACACACACTCTTGTGGAGCATTCTTGTAGGACACTCGCACTTGAAGTCACACGTCAAGTCTCCAAAACGAGCACTTCGTACGAAACTTCCTCCAAAGGTCAAGCGGGAAGCTCCATCGAAGCATGCACATCAAGCAACCCTGCCAAGCAGTTTCGCGACTCCAGCCCCTCCAAACAAAACACGCCCACACGCCAATCCCAATGTCACAGTGACATTCACCTCCACCACACCTTGCAACCTCATGATTCCCCGCGCCTGCCGCGAAAAGTGACAATCATATCATGTTAGCTTCAATAAAATTGCACCACACCACACGTTTGGAATGATTTCGACACGTTCTGAGCATGCTCCCAGCCACCAAAATCGTCATTTTTGCTGAGAGTTGTCACGAAAACATAGCTTCGAAGCACCAGCCTGAAACACAAATCCCAATGTCACAACCACATCCAACACCCCCAAAACACCACCCTCCAAACGCCAATCCCAATGTAACTACGCAGAAAACTGCGGATCTCACCAAACGCTGCGCCAGCGCAGTGAAGTCATCCTCCCAAATCCAACATCCCAAAACCACGGTATTTGCGACGAATCTGGCGATCATACTCGAAAAACCTCTCCAAAAGCTCGGGGACAAATTGACCCTGCAAGGACCCGAGACGAGTTAGAGCACGCGAGGCGAACACAGTCCAAGCCCCACATCCCCACTATAAACGAGAACCCTTCGCTACGCCTAACAGCTAACATCCGATCCAACCATGGTCCTTCTGGGCAACGTTCACATAAGCCCGAGGATGTTCGGTGCGCTCCGGACACGCAGCTGCAAAAATCCTCGGAGGATGCCCCCTGCACTGGGATCCATATCCTCTCCTCACCTTGAGCCATCGTATCGTCACGATGTTTGCCAGTCTTGCACGATTCTTGTGAAAGTAAGCTTGAGTAGTAACGAGAAGCTATTAGAAACAAAAACTACCGAGTTATCCAGAGACAATGAGATTTAGCCGGGTGGGGATAGGATGCGTGGGAGCGGTTATATGCAGTAACTTGCGGCAGGGTGGAGGCCATCGCTATTAGGTTGCGATTAAGAACAAGAAGCTACTAGGAACAAAGGACATCGCAACTAGGAGCAAGAAGCTACTAGTAGCTCCTGGCCTTACTACTAGTAGCTAGAAGCTACTAGGTGCATGCCGTCCTGGTGGTTATGTGCTGTGTGAGTGCATGCCAGGAGAATGAAAAGTAGTGATTGTTAGACAAAAGTGAAAGATTCTTGTCTAATTGTTGTCACCAATAGCTTCTTGTTACTAGTAGTAAGGCACCTTGCTACTAGCGAGGCACCTTATTACTAGTAGCTTCTTGTTACTAGTAAAGATTCTTAGATAAAAGTATTGCAACCTTGCCCTTCGCAAATCACCAAACACTCTCGTAGAGGCAAACGATTGTTGAACCAACCGCCTGCTCTGCCGGAGGTTGCTTGGTAGTAGTGCAGGATAGTCCAAGAACTTGGATAAGCAAAATAGTACGCTGTTAGGCTGTTAGATGTTCTTTTCTATTCTTATTTAGTCGAGCCATATTTGTTTTAAGATATTGTTCTTCACTTTTAGCCCACTATACTTATAATTTAGTACGGGAAGGGAGTAAGCTCCTAGCCACTGGACGTAGGATAGCTCATGCTTCTTCAATGAAGCTCCCCCAGCCTGAGGGCGGCAAGGACCTTCCTTGAAGAAGAGCTCGTACTATTTATTTGGTTCCTAGATTTTTAGGGAAACTACTAGAGATGGCCTCCAACCTACTAGCGACGGCCTCCACCCTAAGAGCGATGGCCTCCAACCTGCTAGCGACGGCCTCCACCCTAAGAGCGATGGCCTCCACCCTAAGAGCGATTTGGTTCCTAGATCTGTTTGCTGTTCTTGCACATGCGTACCAGCATTGCCCTCTGCAAGCCAAAGTCAAGGCACTAGTACTTGACATGACCAGTTGGCTGGTGGTGAACAGGTGGAGCTTCTTGTTGTCCAAGGTGACGCTGGCTCCGCATTGGAAACATGCCTTCATCCCACTTGAATTTGCATACTGCCCCAGGCCGCATGGCGCACATTCCGCCCGCCCCTCCTTCAGCCAAAGCCATTTCGCTTCACTAGGCCTCCAACCTACTAGCAATGGCCTCCAACCTAGTGGCGTCCTTGCTCCTAGCAGCGATGCCAGGAGCCCCTAGTAGCTTCTTGTTCCCAATAGCTTCTTGCTCCTAGTAGTACGGCCAGGAGCCCCTAGTACGAGTAGCGTCCTTGCCCCTACTAGCGATGCCCTTTGTTCCTAGTAGCTTCTTGCTCCTAGTGGTAAGGGGAGCCCCTAGTAGTGTCCTTGTTCCTAATAGCAATGGCCTCCAACCTACGAGCGAAATAAACTACCCTTCCTACCCCTGCTCTCTTACTCTCTCTTTCTCTCTCTGTGTTCTGCCCAATGGTTGTTTGGAAGAATTTGTCCTCCATGGAAAATGTTCCTGGCTGGCATGCTTCACAAAAGGCTTCTCCTGATACGCGCTGGTATTGGTGTGAATGTAATATAATGCGAGGACAAAAGAAAGTCAGAAAAGGAAAATGAATCAAACATTCAAAATAGAGGAACGATCTAAATCTAAAGATTCTAAAGCACGAAGGAACCTAAATAGGCATGACCGCAAGTAATAACTAACACAAAAAAGGTCTAATGGCAAACATGTCAAGGCATGTTTCTCCTGATAGGCTCTTATGTTTTGTGAATTCAATACAAAAAACAACTCTCGAGGTCTAAGTCTAAGCCTCAAAGGACTATTAAGCAAAAAGTATTTAAAAATATGTTTCACAAAAGGCCTCTCCTGATAGGCGCTGGTGTGTGCCTGCTGGACATTTCGTGCAAATTCTTGTATCTTCAGACTCCTCCGACGTGAGAAATCAGAAATGACTAAACCAACCTACTAAAAAAACGGCCTCCAACCTACTAAGCGATGGCCTCCAAAATAATAGCGATGGCGATGGCCTCCAACATAGTAGCGATGGCCTCCAACCTACTACCGATGGCCTCCAACCTGCTAGCGATAGCCTCCGACCTACTAGCGAACTAAACCCACACTACATGCAGGGTTTCTGTCCAAAAAACTTCAGGTGTGTTCTTGTTTCGTCCCTGAAAGAAGATTGGCAACTTGCACGTGGAATGCATGTTGTTATTAACTCTTCACTTCAAAGCTGAAGGTAGTGCTGCCTCTGCCCGGAAATCTGCGCATTGAAGTAGAATGGCTCTTTTCTCCTGCACCTGCCACGACAGTCGACACACACACACACACACACTTACACTTACACTTACACACGCGCGCGCGACCCCAGTCTCCTGAGAGAACATACCAGCAGGGCAAGCGGCGCAAGCGACAGCAAGATCACGGTGAGTGACGTAATTTCGCTGCGAGTCCACCAAACCCCTGCCCAATGGACATGTAGTGTCACTTGGTATCCATGCTTGCCATGTGGATGCTGTTGATGCTTGCTTCAGCCAGGTGCAGGCAGTATCCCAATGCGTGGTGTCTCCAGATAGTTCCTTCAGCTCTAAATGCTTCAGGAGCACACTGGCGACGTCTTGCTTCGACAAAGCAATGGCACCTGCCAATGAAAAAGCTCGATGAGCTACAGCGTCCATATCTGCAGCTGCCCATTTGGTCAAAATCTGTTCTTCCCTGCTTGTTCGAAAAATCTTGCGTGCGTGTTCTGCCGGGTTGAAAGGAGGCAGAACGATCGGAGACGCATTCTCTCTTAGAAAGGACACATCCGGAGTCCACCAATAGACCAAGCTGGCCAATTCCCGGCCGAGTTGCACGTAGGCCTGTGCTGCATCATCACCAGGAGCTGCAGTTCCGATAGCAACTGGCATATTGTGAAATGCAACCCATTGCGTCATCAAACCAAAGCCCCAACCTGGAAAGCGAGTAATGAGAGTGGAGCAGTTCTGAGGCGTGCTACGGCAAGCGGGGCTAATCCACCACTTATCCTCCCAGCACTTGTACTTCACCCTCTCGCCTCCGAGGTACACAGCATCTGTGTCTCCAGTTGCTTCCACGTACTCAGAGGCAAAAAAGATGTACCGGTTGTTCACTCCTTCATCACACGTGGCAAGCCTAGAGAGGTTCACATCAGAAACAATGGCAGTGTACTTACTTGGTTGGAACCAATCCGCATTGTAGTTGCTGTAGTATTCCAACGACAGACCACTATCGAGCAACCCGGCGTTGACTGCGGCACCAAGCACATACATTCCCGATGAACCTTTGTACTGCAAGCTGCCCAGATTGATGGGTGCTCGATCACCAAACGCCTGAAGAAGGGAGGGGACATATGTTGACGCCCCTTGCCAGCTCTCAAAAGAGAAGTGGAAACGCCTAGGTTTTGTAAGACAATCCTCTTCGAAGGATTTGCCATTGTTTGGAGGGTTGGAAGTAGCTTCCTCACAGCCCCCAAGGCGGTAAAGCACTGGAGTGCTGCTGCCGGTCCCACCCAAGTTGACCACTTTGTAGCCCAACTTTTCGGAAACCAAGATTTCGAAGATACGGGTCATGATCGAAGCTGAATCCCACTTGAGTTCCCAAAGCCCAATGGGCATGCTTTCGCCATCCAGCGTGATATTGCCACGACTCTCCTCTGGGATGGCATCATCTAAACAAACTCTGGCGGCCAAGGGAACGGTGAAACAAAGGACGTGCAACACGCCCCGCATGCTTTGCAATTCAGGATTGCTTCGAACCACAAGCGTCAACTCCAAGGTTGAAACCAGCTCCAAGATGGCACGCCAAAGTGGAACATGCCCTTTCAAAGAAATCAACAAAAACATTAGGGGCGCTATTTTTTTAAAACACTAATATTTTGCAATTTTGGACACAAAAGGCGCTGAATACACCTGACAATAGGTTCAACTGTGGAGTCGTTGCGACCCCGATTAGGACAGTAGAAAGCAGTAGTCAAAAACACATTCTAAAGACACACTCGAAAAGTAGTGTGCTGCCTTGTCGTGTTGCCATACATGGTTGCCCCTCCCCACCAAAAGCCGAATGTGTACGCACACACCGCTTCAAAAACAACCACATCGCCACCATGTTTTCATAACGGTGTGTTGGAACTCACAGAAGAGGAGGAAACCGTGCTTGTATATATTATACTGGTTACTGATGAGATAGGATTTTACGGACCATGTTTTGGAGTACACCAGGACACATGAGATAGGACTAGGTCGTCATCAAGAATCCTGGGACACATGAGATGGAAAAGGGTGTGTTCACCGACCCCTGCTTTTTCGGCCGATCTCATGTGTCCGCATTGCCAAGAATGCAATAAAAAATTGTGGAAACTAAGCTGGAATATTTTTCTCACATGGACTCAAACAGTGCCAAGTAAGCCTTTGAAACTCCAAAACCGCAGTCAATCCTGTTTGAAACTCCAGTGCTTTCAAGCGTTTTGTCAGCTGACTATGCTGCAAGATGTCATGCAACCACCTCATTCAGATCCTGTCTCATGTGGCTAGGCAACCTCCAGCGGGCTTAGTGTAAAGATCCCAGTGAACGCTCCAATGTAAACTTGTTTTGGGGCCCGCAAGTGGCCCCAGACCACATGAGATAGGAAAGTGTATGGACACTTTTTGCTATGTTTTGGGCACGTGAGATTCTTAGTGTTTGGATGTTTGTGTGTCCGTGCGCGCCATCTTGATAATGTTCAATCTGAGTTTGTGGTGATTCATGCGACGTTTGTTTCACTGTCTATGATAAGTCATGTTGCTTTGTGATGTTGATATATGTAGCCACTTGAAAACACTGTTGTTTCATGCGGGGTCCATGTTAAAGCAAGCGCGCCAATTCAACGCTTTTGAACCACTGACACCATTCACTGGTGCACCTTTTGATTTGCGCACCTCTCATCTGCACACTTCTCTAGGCACAAACGCGTCTTCCTTGCTGCAGGATGTCTATCTCACAAATTCTTTGCCCTCGCTCGCGCGCAGCACGCTGGAGGGAAAAAATGCTCAGTCCGTGAAATGTTCGAAACCTTGCTTTTGATCCTGTCCACATGCTCCGGTGGACCCCATGCCTCTCCATCACGGTTTCCTTTTATCAATGCATGATCTGTGGGTTATCTAACACCAATTTTTGAAGTCCAATCATGTGGGGCCCTGAAGTCCCGGTTTCTCAGCCTTGAAACCACTGAGACATCTCCTTATGTCCCTGTGCGAAGAGCTCCTCAGCAACAATGGTTTCTGGGGCACATGGATCTTTTTGTGTTTCCTCTTCTTCTGCTTCTCCTTCTTCCATGGCTTTTCATATGTTTCATTCTCCTCTGGCGAAACCATTTTATGCCTTGCTTCTCTTTCCATCCTGGCATCTATCTGGTTTTCGCATTTGTTTTCGATTAAATTCCTGCCCTTGATCCCGAATGCCTTCGACTCCATTGCTTGGACTCCCACTGGAAATTGTCACCACTATCTTGTACTCGCCTTGATTTCGACTGCCACTGAAACTCCGTTCCATGTCTTCCTACCATATGTCATCATCATCGTGGTCTGAAGGTTTGCTACCATCTCAGTTTCTGCTCCGTTGTGTGCTCAGTCTTGGCTCTGCTTTGGTTTTTCCCACGCGACCTGGCATCGAGCAAGCGCACACGCGAGCTGTCGAGATGAAATAAACCAACGAAAACACCAAACGGAGTAACACCAGTCCACTGCAAATCCTTTCGGGGTTGGATGACACATCTGGGATTGAGACGCGCAACATTTTGGCAAACACCGACCTCTCCTTAAAACAACCTGTTGGAACAAGTAGCTGTAGGACTCTTCTCACACGTGGCTTCGTTGGGGTCTACTGAACATGTGTCGCTCCACAACCCGACCAATTGACAAATGAGTTCTGTCGTGACTTTAAGCCATGCTTCTCTCATGGCATCCCGTGTCCACATCTTATATAACCTCGTTGACAAGCAGTTCGCCTTGCCAAGTTCAAGTCGTTGAAAACTATTCTGCGCAACAAAGTGTGCAGGGTTTGCTTGGCGGCTACTCTTTCTGAGTAGGCCAGCCGCTTCCTCTCTGATGTAACCCGACCGTTGTCTGTGAACAACTCGACTTTGTTATTTGCTGTCAATTTGGGCGCCTGCCTCTTTTCAAGTCGACTGTATTTTTGATCCCTGATTAATTACAAAAGTACCCCGCAAAGTCGGCCGGAGCCCAAGGCGGCTGGCGCGAGCATCGCCATTTCACTTGCTTCCTGAAACTATAGCGCCATTTTTTGGGGTCCGATCAGAAGCTTGGTTGTATTGTAGGACAAACCACCCACCATCCGCCTGCAAACTCCCAACGCAGTTTTGTAGGCCTCTGCTCCTGTCAACCTCTCTCCATCTTGAACGCGTTCAAGTTTGTAGGCATCCAACATTGCATGGTTGGGGGCAATCCTGCACATCTTGTTCTGCAGCCTCGAGCAAAGGAATGCACATGGCTATCTCAAGTAAGGTCCTTCTTCCATGAAGTTCAGCTGTCACTTGAAAACTAGCCACCGTGATTTCTCCACTTCCTCACGCGCGTGTTCCGAAGACTGACAGGTTTTCGCCCTTTTCTGAACGCATGATCATGAGCCTCTTGTTGATTCTCGTCAGGACTTTTTGCAAATCGTTTTACGGGTTCAAACTGCCCTCGTAAAATGCAACAACTTGCCACACATTTGTCGCACCGATGGCTTTCGGAATCAATGTGGTATGGTACGACCCCTTTTCGGACAACTTGATCTCTTCTCCAATTGCCAATTTTTGTTCGTGGTCTGCCTGGACAATCTTGTGGCCGATCACCTGGCAAGTCAACCTATGCACTGTTAAGCCTGACCCGTGACAATGAAACATCAGAGTCGGAGCCACTATGAAGGATTGCAGTGTTTCGGCATTCCGATTCATATCGACCTCCTGGAAACACTCCTGTTGGGCTCAGGTGAACTGCTTGAAGGTGCCACTTGGTCTTATGGGACTTGCGGCCACCCACACGATGTGGGCCAGTGTCGTAACCATGGCAAATCCTCACCAGGGTTCTTGCTCTTGCTCTTTCCTTTCTCGCCTTTCTGTTTGCACCTGTTTGCCCTTGCCTCGGCTACAGTTACGTCCTTGGCCTCTTACCTCCACTAAATGGCAAGCCATTCCATCATGACATTTGATTGCTCTTGTACTGCTCTTTCCTTTGTCCTCGGCGCGATCCACGGGATTGGTGTGTTCGAGGATGTGCACTGAGAAGTGCACCAGTTACCAGTGAGAAGCGTGCCAGTGATCTTGGAAAGGGATCGCCACATGAGCAGGCGGCTTGCTCAGATGGGTCATGGGGGGAGGTGATCCGATCAGTTGAGCTGCCACTTCTACAAGATCTAATCTACGTGAAGGTGATCTTGGCTCTCTGATCACCGAGCACACATGCAATTAATCCCACAAACCTGCCCGCACCGAGCCCGCAAGCCACCCGCAAGCCCGCATCGAGCCCGCGAGCCCGCGCCGAGCCCGCGCCGAGCCCGCGCAAAGTTGCGTACCTCAAAGCAACACTGGTACCACTCCCTGGGTTCCTCAAGGCCAAAAGAGTCGTTTTTGCAGAACTGAGCAACTTGCAAACCTGCAAAACCTCTATACGCGGTGAAGGGCTGGTGTCTTGGAGGAATGGAACCAACGCAACAGCAACCACCATTTTCGGCCAACATGCCATTTCTGGCTTCAAGTTACCCTACTACTATACGCAGAGGGAAACCGAGCGCAAGGAAGGCGAGACATGAAGGAACCTTCCAAAAATCCATCCAAAGGGCGCCAAAAAGGAGGCAGACTGTCTCTGACAAAGGGCAGGGCTGGCACCCTGGAGAGGCCAGGCAAAGGACAGAAACCTTGACACCTTGAGCTTGCAAAGGCCCGGAAAAGAACCCTTAAAACCTTGAGATAACAACGGGCTTCACGGGCTTAAAAACTTTTAGACTTCAAGGTCAGCCAAAAACCGTTAACTACAAAATGAAACGATGGGTAGGGCACGGGGAGTGAAGTTGGTGAGGCTGGGATTCTCAATGAAGATGACACGGGTGCTGGAACTTCGGGAGAGATGAAAGATCTGACAGGCACCACAAACCTCTAGTAGCTTCTTGTTACTACTAGTAAGGCCCTTGCTCCTAGTAGCAATGCACTTGTTCCTAGTAGCGATGCACTTGTTTCTTGAAAGGTTTGAAGTCATCTCCCAAAACCGAGCCGCCACGACCAGCGGTGAAGGCTCGTCTGAGCAGCCTCAAAGTGCGAGAAGGTGGACTAGCACTACTTGATGGGGGGGCCATCCACTGCTTCAGGAAAGCAGTAGACGAGGCTGAATGGGCCAAAGGCCAAGAGGTCAATGTGGAACTTGCCGCCAGTACAGTGGTCCTACGACTTTTACCCTGGACTGTACCGCTGGGTGTTCTGATCTCCCTTGGATATGAAGCAGTTTGGGAGAAGTCTCGCTTCGAGCGACCCAAGTGGGATGGTTTTTGACACTCAGGTGGACAACTCTTGCCCAGGAGCCAGACTGGCCTACTTGGCCGTAGAGGACAGTTGGGTGGAGCTGGACCTTGAAGAGGCCAGGCATCGCACAGAACTCCGTGATCTATTTCCAAGTGCCACACCATCTTCTGGAGCGACTACTTCCGAAAAAGGGCTATGGAATCGCCACGAGAGGCGACGTGTCAAAGCGGTGACTCGAAGAAGTTCTGGCAGGCTGAGAATCGAGTGGTCCTGTGCATTCATTTGGATCGGCTCTTGAGGAAGCAGGCTGAGAATGACACCATCCTGTACTTGAGGCAGCTGTATACCTTCACCATCAAGCCGCCCTCGCGCGAGTGCCACGGCAGACTCTTGCGGTGCTGGAACAGCCGGAAGATCCAGACTAATACGTCCGAGAAGAAGAAAAGGCGGTGCAGAGATTTGCCACCTACTGGAATTGGCCTGAATGGAATGCCTACAAGGAAAAATGGGAGAGGAGTGATGTGGGGCTGGACCAGGGTCTTGTTGGACACCGGCGGCGGAAACCAACACGACTGGGAACCAACGTGAGGAGCCTGATGCAACTCAAGACCTACGAGGACCTGGCTCCGGGCGAGGCGAAAAGCTGGCCGAGACCTTGGGAGCTTGGTCAGAATGGGCACCAGGACTGAGCCAAGGCCATCAGAGATGAGTTTCATGAGATGAGGCTTCAAAGAACAGGATGGATCTGGCGGCTTGGCAGCGGCACCTGGCGAATGACCACATCCACAACCGCGGATGCAAGCACTGCGTGGTGGCAGCTGCCGAGGGGCGAGCTAACCGTCGAGTACTACACCCAGCTTGTCGATCGAAGTCGCGGGGGCCCGTACCAGATGGACGCTACCTCCAGGATGGCCAGAGATTCCAATCCACGAAAGTGAGCTGGAAAAGGTGCCTGAACATGACCCGACGATTCAGCGGATCGTGAGAAGGAACTGGAGGCACAGTGGCCGACCTATGACGACGGGATAAGGGAGGGAGCCGGGGAACTGAGAAAGACTTCGAGGTGAAGCAGATCACCCTTGTGGAAGTGATGGAAAATCGAGGTGGCCCAGCAGCACTGGAAGCTGTGGGACGCATGCACGCCAGGCAACTTCCCACTCTGACCCAGCTGGGGAGTTCCAGTCGAAGGCACTGGAAAAATGGTGCCAGGACAGAGGCATCACGAGAACTTACACCGACGGCGATGACTTCAAGAGCAATGGCCGTGCGGAAGGGGCAACTTTTTATTTGCACAAGTGAAGAGAGGTGCGAAAACACTCTTCGTAGCAGCCAACCTTGGCGAAGATTGTTGGTGCCATGCTGTCAGGCATTTCGCTGAACGTCGTCTTCGGAACCAATTGGAAAGCATGACCTGGTGCCATTCGGGCTAAGAAAGTATGGGCCAAAAGGAAAAATACACGATCGCCGCAAGCATTGTGTCCGGCAGTGACCACCTGTATACTATGTCTGAGAGGTGGAGACTATCAGTGTGATACTGGTAGCCCAAACAACAGGTGGATGCGGACCACCACCGACAAAGCAAGCAAAAACAGGTCGAAGTCAAAGGCGCTCTCAAAGCGATCTTTTCCGTGGTCCAAGCGCCGAGTAGCGCTCGAAGGTCGTCGAGCAAGTGCCGCCAGCGTATGGCGGCCAGTGCAAAAACACGTAGCGCGTGTGCCTTCAAAGGCACCAGGCAAAAGGGTCCCCTAAATGGCGGCGGAATGGATCGGTGGCGAACGTGACATGCTAGGCTCGTGAATCAAATGCTGAAAGCAAACAGAATCACATGGGCGAAAGGTTTTCGCCTTAGATCCCTTCCACCGCTGCATCATCGAGGACCATGTCTCATCTTCGATGAGCTCAGGGTCAAATTCCGGTTGGCTCTCAGGCAGCTGCCGCTTCTTCTTCTTGGCGGCAACAAAGCCAGGGTCGTACTTCACGTTCCACAGCTGACCTTTGGCCATGAACATCCTCATCAGGTCGGCCGCGCTGGCCTTGGTCAGGCCGTCAGCTAGTTGGGCATCTGAACTGACCCAAAGCAGGTTGGTCTTCTGCTTGGTCATGTTCTCGCGAACTGCGAGAAGCTCGAGCGCCGAGTACTTCTCCTTCATGGAGAAGGCTGCACTTGCTCCATCGCCTTGGTGAAAGGCATCAAAGGCGCTCTCGGCGTCGATGACAGCTGCTGCGCTCACCTTGGTGGTCGTGAGCTCGGGGTGCAACAGGTTCATCTCATGGCCAAGGAGCTCAGCCCACAAAGCTCTGCAAAACATGAGCTCTTGCTCACCTTCTCCTAGAGCTTGAAGCTCTGCTGCCAAGGAGCTGCGCGCTGTGCGGTGCAGTTTGCCGCTGCGCCAGGCCACCAGGTTGACTGGTGATCTTTCACCATCCAAGATCCTCTTGTGGCAGAGACCCACCACATAGCCACCTGTCGAGGCCAAGTCTGGCCTGTTGGCCACAGCTGCATCTGTCCAGACGATCATCGTCAGGTCGTCGTCTGACATGGCGTCGAGCTGCTGAACTTTCACCGACAAATCTCTCTGCGAGTAGACCTCGCGTACCAGCTTGTTGATCTGGTGGAGCACATCCTTGGAATGCCGGCTGTGAGGCAGCATGGACTGCAGCAAGGAAAGGCGGGCAGCATGATGAGGTGCTGTCTGACTGACGCGCCACTGAATCGAGCCAAGGACGGCCCGAGCTTGTGAGAGCTCTTGAGGCGTCACCTCAGTGGTGGACTTGTCCAAGTCAATCTGCTTGATCTGGGAGGCATACTGGGAGTGGTCCAGGTGGAAACTATAGTTGCTCTGTTGATGGATTTCCACTCCACAATGCAGATAGGGATCTGGTTCCCACTTCTGTAGCGTTTCATGCCACAAAGCATTGTCTTCGTTGCCGGTGACAATGAAGTCGTCAACATGACTGGCAACGGCGCCCTGGACTTTGCCATGTTCATCTTTGCACACCCACAGGCATGGCTCGCAAACCAGTCGATGCATGCCACAAGTGGTCGTCGCAATCTTGTCGACATCACGATACCACTCACGGGGTGCTGAAACAAGGCCGTAGGCAGCTCGCAAAAGGCGGACGGTGTCCTTGGGGCCACAATTCATCTTGTCACCAAGCTCCTTCACAGGGAGCGCAAACACTCCTCGGCTCCGTTGAGATTCGGAGCCCTGGAGAAAGGCAGCTTTGGCGTCAGCCTTGATGGTGCGCCAATGGCGATGACACGCCAAGTTCAGCAACAGCATCTTGCTGCGTCTTGAAAGAGTTGGCGCAGCCTTGTCCAGGAACTCTTGGTCGGGGTCAGAGAAGCCCAAGATGACGATGCCGGCTTTCGCTTTGACACGGTTGGGCTGATTTGGATCGTCCACTGCCTTAAACACTAAGACCCACCTCATTTTCATCAGCCTGGACTTGGGCACTGATGCTCCAGCCTTTTCACAAACTCGATTGGCGAGCCAGGAGTCCACCTCTAACATCTTTGCCTCCAGCATAGCTTGCCTCTAAACGGGATTCAGCTTATGCCAGGCCACTTCGCAGCCCTTCTTGACTGCTTTGGAGGTAAATTTCTTTGGCTCCTTCAAGATCTGCCTCCACTCATCTTCATTGGCCGGTGCATCAATGGTCACCGACAGGATGAAGTCATTCTCCATGTTGGAGCACCAGCCAATCAGGTCAGGGTCTTGGTACTTCTTCGGGAACTTGGCATGGTGTGGTCTGTCCTCCATCTCATGCCGCTTCCTCTGATGCTGGAAGCTCTTTTCAGCAGAAGCTCTGCTTTCTTCCATGGGAGCGTCAGGAGGTTCGATAGGATGAAGTGGCATGTAGGAGGGGTCGTTCAGCAAGCGCTCTATGTCCAGCTCATCTGAATCGTCGGGGTGCATTCCTTCTTTCAAAGTTGGATCCATGTGCACCTCCGAGTCAGGAAGAAGTTCTTCAGACGAGGAGCTGGCAGGATCATCAGGTTCTTCCTCTTCTCTTACAGTTTTCAGCCTCTTGCCATCTTGGTGAGATGGGCGAAAGGTTTGTCTCCTTTTGGCTTCAAATCGCTCAGCCTTCGAAGTTGTGAGGTCCTCAAAGGCGCCCTTATGGAGTGAAGTGCTCATCATCGTAAAGGTCCATGGCATGGCCATCGTGCCAGAGGAGTTGGCAATCAGCAATTCTCGTTCACTGCCATGCCGAATCTGGTCGATGTGAGCCTTAAGCAAGCGTCCACAGCTTACCAACCAAATAACGCTTGAGGGCATTCGAGAAGTGCTGGAACTGTCCACCCTTGTCTCACAGGCCAAGACTCTAGCCGGCCCATACCAGCGAGCAATCCGCATGCGGGGCATGTCTACATCCTCGTTGGCAGGAGCACGTCGAGGAACTTTATGGCGCTGGTAGTAGACAACATCTCCAGGCAAGAACTGTCGGGCAGGCTTTGAGCGACTGTTCTTCGCTCGCGAAATGCGAGCATCAGCACTGAGCTTGTTGTGAAGATGTTCTGCTTCAATTCGGAGCCTCAGACTTTCAGCCATAGCGTGTCCAGGTGTTCCTTCGGAGCATGCCACTGCAGGATTCACTGACACGCTCTCCGATCGCCCAAATGCCCATTGCGCAGGAGCAAAACCACCCACGCGAACCACATGGTTGTGAGCTTGGACCATCGCACTTGCAGCACGTCGAGGTTCAATAGGCTCGTTCCGGAGAAAGGTTTCCATCTTCCAGCGAAGCTCTCCAATGGCTTTCTCAACAGCTCCTGTGGCGGCATGATGTTCAGCAGGAACATGAGTCATCTCAATGCCACGCTCGGAGCACCACATTGCGAGAGCTGTGCCGCGAAATGCCCCTTCAGCATCACATCTAATGCGTGCCGGGTAGCCGAAGATTTGACACCAAGATTCCTCCAGAGCAGTGATGACCTCTGGGGTTGAGATGTTCTCAGATTCATCTTCGTGGTGAACCTTGATCTCTCTCACCACGGCAAAGGAGCTAGCCTCATCGAGCAGGAGGAGGAAGTGATGCACCTGCTTAGCATGCTTGAAGTAGAAGGCGTCCATTTGAAGTGTCTTCCAAATGGTATCCTCTCGCTCTAAAGACACCTTGGTGGCAGGCGTTGCCGTTCTGCTTTCTTGACATTCAGGGCAAGCCAACTGTAGAGCTGCGGCTTTGAGTTCTTCACTGGCTCCTCTTGCACGTAGGAGCTTCAGCAAGGCACGGTTGTTTGGATGGCCGCAGAGACGATGAAGCTTGCGCACTGTCTCCATGAGATGTTGTAGTTCCTGAGGTGTGAGCTTCTCCAACACCTGGGGATCAGGCTCAACTTCAACAATCCCTCCAATGAGCTCGGAGGGTTCCAGCATGCCTTTGACCGCAATGTGGCACAACTGCTTGGTGTAGTAGGCGGAGGCCCGAGCACGTTGTCCAAGGCAAGGGACATGGTGATGCGAACCATCACAAAGTCTTGCCAAACCAGCCAAGGCTCGTGCTCTTGTGGTCATAAACCTCCATGGCTTCTTCACAGGGCCATCTGGAGACGTGAGGCCAAACATGCAGCCATCGCCAAGCACTTCGTGAGCACGGTCACATTGATGAAGAGCCTCCCAAAATGCAACCACTTCAGGAAGTTGTCATGCCTTGTTGAATCTCGGCCATTCCCAGGCGATCTCGCCATCCATGGAGAGGTGTTCTTGTAGAACTCGTAGTCCACCTCGAAGAACTTTTCTCGCATGCCTTTTCCGGTAGGCACTCTTGACTTTTCCTTCAGGGGTGCGTTCATTGAGAGCTTGAACTGCCGAGGTAGGGCCACAAGGAAAGCTGACCCAAATCCAACGTGGTCGATGTTGGCGAAGTAGTGCCAAAGTTCGCTCAACTCCCTCAGGCTTTGTCAGGTCACATTGGTTGTGTAACCCAGCACGCCCTGCTCGCCCACCTTGCCTGATAACTTCCGCGGTCAACAAGCTGGTGGGGTCACAACACAATTCCATGACGTCCCATTGCTCCAGGGACGTGATTCCGCCATGAGCTTTGAAGATCATATCGCCTTCTTCAACCAGCTCATTCATAGCTTCCGTCACGAAAGCGAACTCCTTTCGTGGGAATGGAGTCATGGTGCGATCTTCACCTTCAAGTTCACCAGGTTGTAGTCCGTCTGCTGAGAAGGAATCAAATGCTTCTCCCACCTTCATGCCATGGGCATTCTCAGTCTTGAACTGGTTCGGAGGGACTTTGACATTCGGTGGAACCTGGGCATTCTTCAAAAACCTGACATTCGGTGAGATCGGCTTATTCGAATTCATGAGGATGTCGTCCTTGGAGGTCAAGTCACCCGGTGGGTCCTCATCGTCGTAGCGACCTCCCGACTCCTCGGTGTTCACACTGACCTGGCTTCTCCTCCCCCGGAGGGAGGACTCACGGGCGACCACGATCGGTGAGATCGATCCTCGTACTCCACCTGCTCGGCCGGAAGATCTGCAGCTCGACGGGATTTGCTCCCAGGCACCTGTGAGAGTTCCTCTGCATCTGCTGGAGATGCCCTCTCTGTTGCCGTAGGTGTTCCCGGACTGGAGGTCAAATTGGTGCTCGGAGTTGGAGGAGCATAGTACCCTGCCGCTGCTTTGCGAGCCCGGATGTGATCGAGCTTGGTGAGCAAGGAACGCTCGGCTCCGTCCAGGCCCACTGCCTGATTCTTCAACAAGGGGTTGTATGGAGCCTTCTCTCCAAGTTCCTCGATCTGGTGCTTCGTGTCCTCCGGCAGGGGACCGGCCTGCCTGTGCAGACCTGTTGCTCCGTAAGCCGGCGTGTACGACAGGCGGAGGAGGCACTTCGCACAGCCGACCCATTTTGCATGGCCGTTGGAGCCCGTGACCGATCCCTTGTATGCCGGAGCAGGATCGTGCTGACCATGGCACGGTGGTCCCAAGGTCCGGGGATCTCGTGGATCGCTGAGCACCGTACGAGTCTCGTCGTACCTGTCGTCCTTGCTGGACGTAGCCTTCTTCTTCTCCTTGGTGGAGGCCGCTGGCGGGCTCTTGGCCTTCGAAGCAGCAGCTTGGGACATGGCTGCCCAGCAAGGCGAAGTTGACCGCGGTGGAGGCCAGAAGGGTCAGAGCCTTCCACGACATTGATGTCTCTTGAGCCTCAAGGTCAGCGTCATTCGCTCCAGTGGTCAAGGGTGGTCTCAAAGAAGTGGAGGTGGTCGAAGAAAAACGAACTGAAAAACATTCACTCAAAAACTCATCTGCAGCGTGCCCGTGAAGACTCTTGTACATGTCCAACTCAAAATCATCAAGCAAAACCGACAAACTCGAAGTGGCGGCATGTGAAGACTGTTCTGACTCATGGATCATGAAACACGACGACGGAGAAGGCTGCGAGCACATGTATTCCTCGGACTTCGTTGGTGCAGTGTCGGTCGTGAAGAGGATACGGGTGCCCTCACTCAACCAGTCATGGCTGAGGTCCATCACCAAATGCCCCGAAGAGGATTTCCTCAATGGAACAAGGAGGGAGGCATCAATCGCCGTCAGGACCATGGCAGATCTGCCACAGTCAATGAGCGCACCGAGTTTGGTGAGCGTGCGAATGCCAACCAAAACAGGGACACCTTGAGCTTCCAAGGTGTAAATGCCGAGCGACAGGCGGTGGTTGCCCAAACGCTGAGGCAAAAGAATCATACTCTCAGACTTCTGGGTCATGCCGTTGCCGAACTTGAACATCTTGTTGGGTACATCAACCACCTTGAATCCATCGGCATCAGATCCTGACTGGTGCCGTTTGCGCATGATCCATTCTAGGGCAGCCAACCCTGAAACAGTCTCTGTCGCTCCTGTGTCGAGCACTCCATACCCTTCCACCTCTGGGGATCCAATCTCATCAGCGACCATGATCTCCAGAGGCCGCTCAGGATGTGAAAGAGGGTGGCAAACAAAGGTCTCCACAGATTCGTGCTCATCAATCACCATGAACACCTTGCCACCTTTGCCGCTCCGTGACCGACGAGGACACGAGCGGTAGTCATGATCTTTTGCTCCACAAATGAAGCAACCTTGGTAGCCAGGGGATCCCGGCTTTCCGCCACCTTGGATGGCCATCACCGGTGAAGATGCCATAGGCGAAGTCGATGATGAAGGTCTCGAACCAAGCCCTTTTCCTTTTCCACCTTTCTTTCCAAAAGATGGTTTGCCTTTGAACTTGCCTTTGGGGAAGAAGCCTCGAGAAGCATTCTTGGCATGGGTCGCACGGCGGCTGTCTTGAAAAGACCTGATCTTCTCTTCATAGGCCGCATAGGCTTCCACAATGGGCTTCGATTCCTCAGGGGAGCTCCAAAGAACAGAGTTCCAAACATCGGCCTCTGACCATGACCAGAACGCTCCACCGGCATCCTGGTGATAGTACTCGCCATCGGCTTCCAAGTTCCACCACAAGTACCATCATCAGCTGCAAAGGTCTCCTCAATCTCAGGTCGCGAGGTCGAAGAGCTCTCCCAGGTTGAAGTCTGAAAGACCTGGTCATAGGACATCCCACCAAGCCAATGGATGTCATTCTCCAGGAGGTCTTCGTCTTCACATTCACCAGTGAGCATGAGGCCCCATTCGCCCTCATACTCAACCCAGAACTGCGGACGGGTCTTACCTTTCCCATGGCCTTTTGGACGGCCTTCGCGCTCTTTTTCCACAACACGAAGCTCGTCTTCTGCTCCTCTCAAGCCCTTCTCGATGTCGTCGGCCTTCAAAGAGTTGCCAATGCTTGAGAGGACATTCAAACGCTGTGCTGCGTTCAAGGAGGACTTGCGCAGCATGATCCAGCCAATCAGTTCACTAGGAAGCACTTCAGGAAGGCCAACATCCAGGTCGTCCCAAAAGTGGTCATTCTCGGGGTCCTCCTCGCTGTCAGACGGGTCAGAACGTGAGCCCCTGGAAGGAGAGTGGTAGTCCTCTTTGCCTTTTCCAGATTTGCCACCTTTTGAGGAGTGGCGAGTAGGAGATCTCGGGGGAGGCGGCTCTTCATCTTCTTCCTCATCTTCAGCAGCTCGCTGAGCTTCCTCAGCTTCAGTCCCTTCTTCAGCTGCTGGCTCGGGAGATGAACGTGCCCTCGAGGATGTCAAGGATGTAGTCCCAACACCCTTCAAATCAGGGAGATCTCCTCGAGCACGCTTCAAAGCTCGTTGCAGCTTCCGGTACTGCTCTCGGACTTGAGCGCACCACGTTGCCATGGATGTACCTGGCATGCGGCGTAGCCGCAACAGCAAAGCTTCAGCCTGAGAGCCAGCGTCAGGGATGGGAACTCGAGCAAGGCGTTCCTCCAAGAAGGATATCAAGTAGCGAGCACCATTGGCCTGGGTCAGGGCCTTGTAATCAATCTCCTGCGTGACGACCCAGGCACGTCCCGAGAGCTGGGACACCAGGTCGGGTCCAAGTTGTGCTCGTCGACGGCGTCTCGTCTTTTCAAATGCCAAGCGGACCTTTCTCACATAGTCCGGCCAGGTGCTGAAATCACCGTCCCAGTGACACCTCAAGGACATATCTTTGTCCTTTTCAGTCATGACTGAACTTCAGGACGGGGTAGTCGAGAAGGAGGGAGGTGTGCAGGACAAAGTACGAACCAACCCAAAACAAATGAACCAAGGTCCAAAGCCAAGCTAGCCAGTGCCGAGGCGGTCCTCAATGTCTCGTGCAATGAGTCTAGCCACCTTTCAACAAAGGGTCACCAGCCACTGTCCCCTGGATCCAAAACTCGTGCACCTCTTCTTGAAGAGCTCCGGAGTGATCCTCTCGCTCTCCAAGGTAGCCCGAGCCTTGCAGGCTCCGCTACCAGTATCAGTGTGATACTGGTAGCCCAAACAACAGGTGGATGCGGACCACCACCGACAAAGCAAGCAAAAACAGGTCGAAGTCAAAGGCGCTCTCAAAGCGATCTTTTCCGTGGTCCAAGCGCCGAGTAGCGCTCGAAGGTCGTCGAGCAAGTGCCGCCAGCGTATGGCGGCCAGTGCAAAAACACGTAGCGCGTGTGCCTTCAAAGGCACCAGGCAAAAGGGTCCCCTAAATGGCGGCGGAATGGATCGGTGGCGAACGTGACATGCTAGGCTCGTGAATCAAATGCTGAAAGCAAACAGAATCACAGAGACCGGGAAGACTACCGGAAGTGCTTCCATATGCTTCCATACAGGGTTGCCTCCTCGTTGATCGTGGCGATGGCATCTTCTGCGACTGCCCCCACCGCTCATGGACCATGCAGGGAATCCAGTCCTTGCGGTTGTTCCTGACCTCCGCCAGTGCATATGACCTGGTCTAGTGACCTGGTCTGTAGGAATGCTTAATGAGTTTCAGCGCCTTTCCCCATCTCCATCACCTTGGCAGCGATCTCCTCCTTTCCGGCCCGGAATGCCTCACATGTGATGTCCTCGATCTCTGCCGTGAGGGACTTGATGAACCTCTCGTTGACGTTTTCTCCCTCCTCCTCCTCGAGTAGCCTTTCCCACGATAGAAGGAAGGTTCCGCGGTGCTGCAACCCCCCCCAGCAGTCCAAGGTCCATCCCTTGGCCTCGTGAAGGTCTAAAGCTCTGTTGGCAAGCGTAAATGCCGTGCCGTTGCCGGCGGGAACTATATGAACCAGCAAACATCGACGGTGGAGGCACGAACCCTTCTGGCACACACAGCCGGCATGGGCTGGGAAGCGGGGACTGCAGATATGAAATCATTGCGGGGAAGAGCATCGTCATGGTCACCCCTCCAAAGATCTTTGTTGAGGCTGAGGTGCTTAGAAAAGAAACGACAAATGGCGGGTGAGAAGGGCACTATCCGGCTGAGTATCCGGAGAATACCAGACACAGTTTGAGTAACATCAGGCCGCCCGAGAACGAGGAGGAGAACACCACACTAGAGGGATCAGGATGGCACAGAAGCAGGCCGGTGAACTTTTTTGGGTTGTTGGCCCGACCTCTCATATGGTGTGTCTCTGGTGAGCCAATGGGCATCGAAGCGCCCAAGAGCGGTGTATGAGATCAGGGGACACCTGCGAGGCTACCTCAGAGAGACACCAAGGTCGGCTACAAAGCAACCTGTGGTGGAGACGAACCTGGTTTCAAGGTGAGAACACTGGAAGCGTTCAGTGATGCGAACTTAGGGCCCAACGAGCAGGAAAGCACCACGGGACCAGTGATCTGCTACCAGGGCTGTCCGTTGATGTGGCTTACTGCGAGGCAAACCTTTGCACTCAGCACGGCTGAAGCTGAGCTGATGGCACTGTTGGAGGCGATGGGTGGTGTTGAGATCTACGGCATCCTTGATCAGTGAGATCACGGTTTCAGCTCCATCCCTTCGAATGTGCACGGACTCGAGGGCGGCACTGGCTATTTCTCAGGGGCCTACGGCATCATGGCGCACAAGCCACCGAAGCCGTAGAGAAGGAACTTCACTGAGCCTCACCCACCAATCGGGGAAGGAACTGATCGCTGACCTCTTCACCAAACAGCATCAAAGAGCTACAGGGACAGCTGTTTTCGAGCCATAAGGCTGGACTGGGCCTGAAGGCGCCTCAGGAGGAGATGGTGGAGGTCAAGAAGGTGGATATCGGCCAAATTTCGATTGAAATTCAGTTTAAGAAGGGGATTTGACTGCTGGCATTGCAGCGGGCCTGATGAACAGCGCTGAAGCGATGCGGGGTTGAAGCGGTTGCGGCAAAGTCGGGGGGGTGGTGAATGGTGGATTGTTCACCTGATCACAGTGGCGGTGGCCATCATTATAGGGATCTCATCGTCAGAGTGAGCACCACAGCTGGAATCAACAGATGGCTGAGACCTGCAGAGGAGCTGCATGAGAATAAAGTTGCCCTCTTCCAATGCCCCCTGGCGACCGCGTGCTGGTGAACACGGGCATGGCGATTGAGTTTCCTGCAGGGACCTCCGGCCGTGTGGCTCCCAGGTCAAGCCTGGCGATGCGTGGTCCTGGTTGATGAGTTCCCTGACCTCGTGCCACCACTTGCCACCCCGTTGAGTCACGCATCACCCAGGTTCCACCATAAACGGTCTAGGGCCACAAGCCGTCGTGGCGGTCCCATGCTGATGGTCCCAAACCCAACTTCTCTCACCTGGCCTGCTTCATCCGGATCATATGGTGTGCGCACTCGTAGCTCTTGATCATGCCCTTGATAGTGATCCGGTGGTTCTCGGAGCACACGAGACTCCAAGGAGATAGCCCAGTGCCATCGAGTTTTGGTGTTTGAGTCTGGGCATCTTCCATGCGGATCTCGCTGCCTGACCTGGCATGGGCCACCCTCATGGTCCTAACAGAGATTCTGCCCGCCGGGTTTCTCGTGCCAAGCCCCTGGCGCTGGTAGAGCGGGCCATTGGCGTTTGCCCATGGATAGGCTTCTTCATGAGCTGAATAGCCGACACTTCGACTTCCCCTGGCAGTCTCTGATGCCTCCGAGGCATCGGCCACCATCAACTCCAAACTCCGTGATGTTTGCGCAGGCGGGAAGCCAAGGGGAGCGCGGAAGGCAAGTCCAGCAAGTCGCTGAGGAGGGGGGCTTCCGGGGTCCTCGAGCCGCATGGGTGAGCAGGCCCGACCAGCGAGCAATGTACGCCTGGGCTGTTGCTTGCCTCAAGGGTGCAGGTACTCCACGGCTGCGGGCTTGGGCCAAGGACCTGATGAAGGTCGCCGCCTCCCCGCTCCATCGGCCCCCCACTTCCATTGCCAGCCCCCCACGAAGGAGTTCCGGGTAAGTGCGTTCTTTTGCTCGCCGTGCATCTGCCAATGCTGCCCCGGTGAAGTCCCCCCCCGTTGCCGAGGGTAGCCTGTGCTAGTAAGGGGGGAGGCCAATGTGGTGTCCACATGTGTCCACTGCCAATTGGGCTCCTTGATGCAAGGGCAGTCCATTTGCTATGACTTCGATGCGTCTGTTGTCCAAACGCTGAACTGCGGGGACGTTCAAGTCGGACAGGAGTGTGTGCGTTGTTACCCGGGCCCCGGCCTCTCTGCATACCCGAGCCGCTGCCCATTCCAATGCCCCCCCCACGGCTCCGTAAGACCCCTGATTGAGCACACGCTGCGCGATGGTCGCAAAGCAAGTCCAAAGTGCGACGGCATCGGCAGGTGCGGGCTGCCAAGGGAAGAGGGAGACGAAGACGGCGAAGCAACAAGATGCGGAAGAGATGCGAGGGGTACGTGAACTCTGGGGCTGATGGGGATTGTTGTGAAGGTGCGACTGGAATGTGGTCCTGACTGGGAGGTCAACAAGGCTTGGCTGGCGGGGTCGAGGGTGTGGAGCAACTGGGTTCGGAAACTGGTGTGGATGGCTGCGGCGGCTTTGTGTTGCCAACCTCGCTCGAAGGGTCCGTCAATGGCGGTGTGCGGTGTCGGGGACGCGCCGTTGAGGATTTCTAGCCATGTTGGGGGGTTCCAGTCGGGGCCCTGCAAGGCGTCGGCTGCATCAAGTGCGGCCTGGACCGAGTGTGGTGCTGGGTGGGAGCGCTCTAGACATGGGAGCAATTGGGCTGTGAAGTGGGGCAATTGTTGGTGCAGTATGGGGAGGGTGTCCGCCCAAAAGGCCCAATATGCTGCGGGGGCAAGCACTGTAGCAGATGGCAGCCCAAGGCCGCCGAGTGCAAGTGGAAGGTGTGCTCTGCCAAGTGTTGTTGCTGCGAAGCCGGGTTGCCCCAACAGTTGACGTAAACGACTGGTGACCGCAACGTCATGTTCGGCCGCAAACTCGGTGGCGAGGGCTGGAGCTGTGGTGCGAAGGATAAAATTGCTCCGGGGGCTGGCGCAAAACAACAACAAGAGCCAAGAGGCTTGGAGGTCATCCAGAGCAGAACTGTTCATGGCTGTGGTTGATGTGCTGGAGTTGGTGCCGCACGTATGCTTCAGAACCTAGGGGAGTGCCGAGGACTGTGAGTCCTTGCTGGTGGCTGGGTAGGGTTGGGTTGCCGACCCACTGGCTGGGCCCCCCCTATGGTCTAGTTTTCACGGGCCCACAACCAGGTCAATTTTTCGTAATACTCTTACTACTACTACTACTACTACTA
>CAXAMN010014581.1:136556-154030 GCA_963970005.1 Durusdinium trenchii | reverse complement strand
AGTAGTAGTAGTAGTAGTAGTAGTAGTAGTAGTAGTTAGATGATAGATGTTTGTATCCCTCTCTCGCGCCCTCTTCCTCCCTCGCTGTATGCAAGTGTATCCATACTGTAAGAGATGAGTAAGTTCACACCAAGCCATACCATCCATGCGATACCGAGGATGCAACTGTTTGAGGAGCTGTGTCTCAGGTTCACTGAACGGCCTCAGCATATGACACATTCAAGAACAGCGTGATGACCATGTCATCTGTCATATGATGCGAGTAGAGTTGGTCTTTGTGGATGCTTTGTTGAGGCTTCTAATTGCTCAATGCTCCGGTTGACATTGCCTAAGCTTTGTGAGCTGCGGGCGTTTCACCTGGATTGGTGTCTTTGCCGAAAGAGGCATCTCCCTGCACAACTCAAGCGATACACCTTCTTATGCTCGAAAGTGCCCCAAGCACCCAGACTCTTAAGGCTCAGCTTTTTCTGGAAAGCTGGACAACTGCACTTGTTTGATCTTTTGTGCTACTGCTTATAGGACTATGTGCAAAAGAATTTGCAAAAGCGCTACTCCAGTACTCCAAAAGAACTTAAGTCTTGGCGGTTACAAGAAGGCTTTCTTCAAAGCCGTAGGTTTGGAATGTCGCATTGACCAAGCTTGTTGCAAGAACGCTGATCCTCTTCATGTTTTTTTTACTTTTGGACCTTCCGTCCCTCTTTTTATCACGCATGTTCTCTAGGTCAAGCAGCTCCAGGCCTCCCAATGCTCATCCCAGTTGCGGTTCAAGTCCACTCCATTGGGATTCACCCGCAAGCACCACTCGCCCTGGCTATCGCAACGTTGGGACCGCAGCCTTTGAGTCCCATCCCAATAGGCCACCCTACTGGCGATGGCTAACCTAGCGAAAGCCGCATCGGGATGGCCTTCTCAACCCGACTTCGAGACTCGGGGTTTGCATTGATCACCATCATGAACTCATTGCCCCGCCTCAGGAACAAGAAGCTACTAGGAACAAGTGCCACGCTAGTAGTAACAAGAACGCTACTAGGGGCTCCTGGCATCGCTACTAGGAGCAAAGACGCTACCAGGGGCTCTTAGGCTGAGGTGGCAACCCACAGAGCCAGGCAACATCGTGACTTGCGACTTACAGCGTTCCACCCTTTTCCTTTCGCCCGACCAGCTGAGTCCAAAGCAGTATGGCTTCCTTCCGCTCGCCGCAGAGGGTTTTCGCCTCAAGCCCGAATGTGCCGGTCAAGGTCTTGCTCCTAATAGCAATGGCCTCCAACCTAGTAGCGTCCTTGCTCCCAGTAGCGATGCCAGGAGCCCCTAGTAGCGTCCTTGCTCCTAATAGCGTTCTTGCTCTGTCAAGGTCAGGTCCCTGAGCCATATGCAAAATGAAGGCCAGACTCGGCAGAGATCAGCTCACGTGCATGTTCCTGGCAGTGAATGAACCCAAGACAGTTCTTCCAAAAACTCAAAGCGACGCAATGTTTGTCTCTTTCTAGGTTGGGGGCCATCGCTATTAGGTTGGATACAAATTTGTATCCTTTCATACTCTTTCATTTGCACTTTTCATATGCAGCACAGCGAAGCAACGTTTGCCATTTTTTTTTCGGCGCTTGCCGAAGCTTGGACCCTTCGCCGAGTGCATTGGACCTCAAATGGCAGGGGCTTCAGCCGGCGCACGAGCCGAGGCACGAGCCGAGGCTTGTTTCAGTAACTCCTTCGTTGCACGTTTTAAATGTTTGTTCCGAGGCCATCGCCGATCCTTCACACTCTTGGCATCAGTCGCTTTTGGCTGCCACCTTGGATGCGACTAGGAACAAAGGGCATCGCTACTAGGAGCTTTTTGACCCGCGCTCGGGTGGAGGAGATGGATGTCGCTTGATGTCGAGCCAGGGCTCGTCTCGGTGTCGGTGGTATTGCCGGCCAAAGAATTTCAGGACCTCATCCAAGATGATCACGGGAAAGGAAAATTGCATCACCAGGACCTCGGAGCATCTAGGAGCAAGGACACTACTAGGAACAAAAAGGCATCGCTACCAGGAGCATCATGCTACTAGTAGCATTTGGGATCCAGCTATGAGGTGATGCGTATGCTATGCACGTGTCATTTTTGGTTTTCTAATCGTCTAATCCAGCAATGTACTGTTTCGTTTGTACATTTTTGGTTCCCAAACATTTTACCTTGGTGTCATGTATTGGTTCCCAAACATACGGAGTTCGGCTGTCGGCTTCTCCCGTGTTCTCCACACTCTGTGGCCACACCGGCGCACTCATGCGTCCAGGTGTTGTCCCGATGCGTTGCCCTGGTGACGCCATTTGTGGTCTATGCTGGTGTCATGAAACAACACCCGTTCGACCTTTCTTTCTCGTCTTTCTCATCTTTCTGTTCAACACCTTTAGACTACCATCCATGGATCTTGAGGCTCCAAGTGGCCCAATCATGCCAATCCAGTGGGTACACTGCAAAGACCTTCGCCAGAACTGGCGTGTACAGGATGACCTCAAGAACTCCGCAAAGACAAAGGAGCACGGGTTGTCTGTGTCAGCGAAAGAACAACATCGTGAAACTTGCAAATTGGCCTTCAACCTACTAGTGATGGCCTCCTAGTAGGGCTGCAACCTACTAGCGATGGCAGTGGCGTCCCAGCAAAAAGATTTGTCTTTTCGGTTTGGTCGCGGTGATCGCTCCAATCGGATTCAGCTAGGCAGCGAAGTGCACCACGACAGAACCTGAGCCGAAGAACAAAGGAAAGCTGCGGTGCTAGCGGAAGCAGAAACAGCTTTCAGATTTGAAACCATCGCTATTACTGTAGGGTGGAGGCCATCGCTATTCTGTAGGTTGGAGGCCATGGCTAGTCGGTTGGAGGCCATGCTTTTGGAAGAAACAGCCGAACATAGCTGAACAGCTTTCAGATTTGAAGCTTTCGAGGTCCTGGCCCATGCATGCAGCCACCAGCCAGGGGTTCACCCAAGGTGCCATCTGTAGCAGTGAGCCATCCTGTGGCGAGACACTTGGCAGCCAACCGGGTCCTCACAAGACGACACCGGTCCTCTGAGATGGCATTGAAGGCATTGAGCATTTCAATAATGACCTCAACTTTGTAAGAGATGCACGGCAATGTGCTGCACCAAGACCCAAGGATGCATGGCTCAGTGACCCAACATGACCAAAGAAATGACCCATGACGACGATCCTCTTGCTGAAAGGTGGCCAAGACGGTCAAGGAGAGAGTCGATGCCTTCACCTTTCCAAGAGTGAAATATGTACAAGGATCTTCGAACCTCAGCTCTTTCAGCCAATGAGATCCGTCAGCTCTGTCAGTCTAGCGTCCAACCTAAGAGCGATGGCCTCCAACCTACTATCGATGGCCTCCAACCTGCTAGCAATGGCCTCCAACCTGCTAGCAATGGCCTCCAACCTGCTAGCGATGGCCTCCAACCTGCTAATACAGCGATGGCCTCCAACCTGCTAGCGATGGCCTCCAACCTGCTAGCGGTGGCCTCCAACCAGTAGCGATGGCCTCCAACCTAAATGCAATTGCCTCCAACCTACTAGCGATGGCCTCCAACCTACTAGCGATGGCCTCCAACCTACTAGCGATGTCCTCCAAACTACTAGTGATGGCCCTCCAACCTTCGGCTAGCTAGCTACAACTCATCGCTGTCATCACGTGCTGCCGGCTACATTTCACCTAGCAGCTTTAAGCCGAGGCAAGGCTGTGGAGCAAAGTCCCACTCGCTGCAGGTGCCCCAAGTCATCAGCTGCCCCACCGTGACCAGGCTATGGCCTCGCAAACAAGAAACTGTGTCTTTCTTCCTTTTCTTTTTGTACAATAGCAATGGCCTGCAGCGTACTAGCAATGGCCTCCAACCTACCGGCGATGGCCTCCAGCCTACTAGCGATGGCCTCCAGCCTACTACCGATGGCCTCCAACCTGCCAGCGATGGCCTCCAACCTACTATAGCGATGGCCTCCGACCTAGTAGCGATGGCCTCCGACCTGCCAGCGATGGCCTCGAACCTACTATAGCGATGGCCTCCGACCTAGTAGCGATGGCCTCCGACATAATGCTGCTAGCAACCGGCAAGTTTGCCCCGGCCGAGCACCCTCCGCTTCTAAAAACAAGCAGGCTTCCACTTATGGCCTTTTGCTTCAGCCTTGAATACCCAAACCCCTGTGTCAATTTCGGTCACTTTGAAGAAGAACGCCTCTCTTGAAGACTCTTGCCAAAACCCCGTCAGACTCAAGCGTTCTGACATGCTCCTTGAGGAATTTAGCTGTTCGGAATGCTTCATGCAACTATGTGTTCACTATCTGAGCAGTGACAGCCAAGAATCCATCAGGACTCTCATCAAAGCAGTACCAGTAAATGAAGATACCGACGGTTGCCACGCCCACCTAGGATGCCAATGGACAACTCAGCACAAGGCACATTGCTAGACGAGCGCGGCCCCTGGTGCCATCGAGTCACATAAAGCCCAATGACCATATAGCGAAAGAACACCTGCACACAAGCTGGGCTCCAGACTCCAAACCAGGGCTAAGGAGAGTTAAGGTTGAAACGTGCGACTTGCGTAGTATCTCACGTTCACCTTCTTGACTTCCGCGGCCATTGACCGACTCTTATCATAAGCAGCCAAGAGGCCCAACCAGAGATGAGGTTGTCATCATTTCGCCTGCAACCGCAGGCAAAAGGCAGAGGAAGAAATACATAGACTAGAAGTCCAAAGAGTGCAAGATAAAAAGGACGGCCTCCAACCTACCAGCGATGGCCTCCACCCTACTAGCGATGGCCTCCAACCTTCTAGCGATGGCCTCCAACCTACTAGCGATGGCCTCCACCCTAATAGCAATGACCTCCTTTTTTTTGAAGTCTAAACAGTGCAAGAGAAAGACGGGAGCACACAATGCATCTACCACTACATGTCAAGTGCTCATGCCTCAGGTGTCAAGTTCAAGTACTCAATAACACAACGAAGACTAAACTGATGGCACAATACATAAGATATTCGAATCTAGTGGTTTGTGCAAACAACTTTCTCGAAAAATATCTACAAAACAACATCCAATCATCATTGCTCATCCAATCAAAGACTCCCCGTTGCCTTGGTGCTTTGGACATCACGTCCAAGTCAGGAGGGTTGAAGCTCAGGGCGGTTGCTGGCAAACCATCAGTGACCAGATTGACCTCAACTGAAAATGGAAAATGCAAGGTGCCATTTAGGTTGGAGGCCATCGCTAGTAGGTGCGACAAGGAGATGTAGTATGATGGAAACGAAGAAATATGCAAGCTTTAAACTTTCGCGCCATGCATGCCATGCATCAACCTTATTGAATTACTGCAATCTCATTAGCTTTGACATCCCGTGTCTCGGAGCTTTGCACCAAAAGGCCCAAAGCAGCTGCACAGGTGCTAAACCCTCTGGAATTCCCAAGGCGGCCGTGAAAAAGATCGATGCCACCTCACCTCTAGACAAGCTAACAAGCTTTGCCAACAGCAGTCTCTTTTGGTTTGCTTGCTAAGCTCTCTTTTTGAACCCCCGACATATTTGAGTGTCAAACCGATGTTCGATGAGATGAGATATCGAATGAAAGCCTGCCAAAGTCATGAGTCAACAACCGGTCAACGTATGATGCATGCGCAAATGACATGCCGCGAAGCACTGTTGCTCGCCTTCATGTTGTTGTAAATGGACCGCCCCTCCTCCACAGCAGACACGATCGTTGCGAAGTGATCATCCGCGAGGACCTCAAACCACTGACCCTTCCTTTTCCGGATTTGCGCTCTGCGTGCAGGCTGCTTACTAGCGATGGGCCAACCTAGAAGCGTGAACCTACTAGCGGTGGCCTGCAAGAACGTCAAGAATCACGAATTGAATGTGTGGAACAAGAAGCTACTAGGAGCAAAGGGCATCGCTACTAGGAGCAAGAACGCTACTAGGGGCTCCTGGCCGTACTCCTAGGAGCAAGGACGCATGGCATGGCGCATAATAGTCTTAGCTCTGAGGGCCGCACCATGTCAGAGGCCTCCTTTGCGACCTCACCGGAAACTACGCCCCGCCGCCCCGATCTCGGAATGAAAACACAATGTTGATAATGAGCAACGTTCCTTTCAGGGTCTCTTTCTGGAGTTCGAATTCTCAGAAAACGGAAGAATGCAAGAAAATGCCCTAGTCAAGCTGGCTTGCTGCAGAGTTGCCTCAGTTCCAGTAAGACCCATCCTTGGTCCGGAGTCTCAGCAACGCAATTTTTCAAGAAAACAACAGAAAGTCCCTACTAGTAACAAGTGCATTACTACTAGTAGCAAGAAGCTACTAGTAACCATCGCAGTGCTACTAGGAACAAGGGCATCACTACTAGTAGCAAGAAGCCGTCATGGACAGATGCGGCAAATGTGTCTTGGGCTAAGTCGAGCCTCGCTATACCGATGTCGGCCTGCTTGAGGGCTGGGGCATCATTGACCCCATCTCCAGTCATGGCTGTGATTTCACCAATCTGCTTCAAAATCCTTGATTCTTTGGAGCACATCGCTAGTAATTAGGTTGGAGGCCATCGCTAGTAGCCGCTAGTGGGTTGGAGGCGATGCTTCAACTTTTGCTACTGTCAAAGCACTACTCGCATGGAAGAAAGCCCAAAGGCCGGCTGCTACCAAGATGCTTCACAATCCTTGGAGACATCACGGAATTCATTAGCTCGTTCTACTAAGAGCACTTTCTGTCCCACCACCTGCTACATTTTGCTAAGACATGTTCTTATGAACACCACAACTGACACGTGCAACCTAATAGCAATGGCCTCCAACCTACTCTGAGCATCACATCAGTTGTGTTCTTATGAGCATCACATGGAAACACATTCTGTCTGAGCGTCGTTTGCTTATGCTTCGGCTCAGTGCGGGAAAAGACCGCGCCCTCGATGTCCCGCTCAGCCACGATGCGCTGCAAGACCTCCAAAAGGAACTGCAGCGACAGGATGTTACAGCTGGTTAGAGGGTTGTTACAGCTGGAACATGTTATGAATCATGAATGAATCTGAATTGTCTGATTGACACTTTGGCACAAAACATGCCCTTAAAAGTCACTATCCCGCGGATCTCATGGTAGAAAACGCATCCTTTCGCCACAAACAAAGCGACAAAACAAAGGCCTTGATCTTATCTGCATCCGAGAGCATCTCGAACTCTTTACCTCGCTCCAATTCATCTCCAATTCCGAGCCATTCAGGCACTGAATGCAATGCAAGCAAGCGGCCCGTGAAGGACTTTTGGACCTTATTTTTCAAACTCAAAGTGCAACAACAACGTTCTCTTCGTATTTTCCATGTTGTTTGTGTGGCACATGTTGATACCTCGAGTTTTTGTCCAAGGTCGCAACGTTACCGGTGCCAGTGAGGATACCGAGCTTTCGAGCAATCGCTTCCTCAGGTGCGCCGAAAAAAGAACCGAAAGTGTCAAACCTAGGAGCGATCGGACGCTACTAGGAGCAAAGGGCATCGCTACTAGGAGCAAGAAGCTACTAGGGGCTTCTGGCCGTACTACTAGGAGCAAGGACGCTACTAGTAGCAAGAAGCTACTAGGTGAAGGTCATTGTTATTAGGTTGGAGGCCATCGCTACTAGGAGCAAAGAAGCTACTAGTAAGAAAGGGCATCGCTACTAGGCTGTAGTAAGCTAAATGGAGCTGAGTAGTAAGGGATAGTAAGGGGCAGTCGGTAGTCTAATAGATTTTCCTGGAAGAATGCCTCGCATGATTGATTCTGTTTCTAAACAGTTGCCACTCATTATCATATAGTGTTCCCACTAGTGTTCCTGTCTATTTCCTTTACCACAGCGCAGTGCTAAGCTCTAAGTTCTTCCGGCTCCAAACCAGGGCTCTGCAGTGATCTTGTTGTCACCAGTGATCATCACGACCTTCATGACCGCAAGAACCATCCGGCTAAACTTGCAGCGACGAACGATTTGAAAAGGAGTAGAAAATAGAAAACTCCCTGCAGCTTGTTTCAGCAGCCATCAAAGTCGAGCTTCACTGATTCCAGCAACTCGGCACTCCCTGATCGCTTGCATACCTTAGCAGCTTTGCAGCCCAGCTCACGATGCTTGCGACGTCCAGAACGAACAAACAAGAACGAACGTATATATTTCCCCGAAACTATGACATGAGCACATGGTTTCCAAAACCCTGACACGAAGAACAACACTCAGCTTGCCTTATTTTTGCTTCATCATGCACCTCACGAAGCTGACTTGATGTGGTTTACAAAACCCTTCTTTTGTTTTAATTCAACCTACGAGCGATGGCCTCCAACCTACTAGCGACCAACAAAAAAGGAAACAAGCAAAGACATCAGGAATCGTCGAGGAGCACTCCGGTCGAGGGGGATCAATCATGCCTACGAGCGCCACGAAGGTGAGATCAGTTTCCACCTGCACTCAGGGAATCGATGAAATCCGATGGACTCGGACGGAAGCAGGGACTGGCCTTACTACTAGGAGCAAGGACGCTACTAGGGGCTCCTGGCCGTACTACCAGGAGCAAGTAGCTACTAGTAACAAGAAGCTACTAGGGGGTCCTGGCACTCAGTAATGATTTTGGTTCTCACGCTTCTAGGTTGGCCATTGCTATTCTTATTTCTCTCGCGGGTGTATCAACTCAATCACCCTCTGAGCCTACGTATTCACGTGTTCCATTAGGTCTGGTTTTTGGACGTCTTTCTCGACTGCGTGAAGACAAGGTCTCTTTCCTTGAGTAAGGCACCTGTTACTAGTAGCGTGGCACTTGTTACTAGAAGCGATGCACTTGTTCCTAGTAGCGTCCTTGTTACTACTAGTAAGGCACCTGTTACTAAAACAACAAAGCTGTCTTCAACACTTGCTTTAACTGTGTTCTTGGTAGGGGTCAGGAATTTCTATCAACAGCGTACCTGTCACGTTTTTGCACTTTGCTCAGCTATCGGTCGGGCCCGCTAGCTTTGCAGGCACATCCCCTGAGAAGTTTGGCCATTTGACCGAAAGTGGATGCTGAGCCGCTCAAAGTCTTGGCTGAGCTTTCTAACAAGGCCCTATGAGGAAATTCGACTTTTTCACACGTGAACACTCCCACTGCCAGACTTCAAGCATTGAAAACTCTCCTTGCATCCTCAGAGGACGCCTATGGACAAACAACTTCAAGTTGGCATCATCGTGCCAAGTCTGGCAGCTTTTGTGCTTAGAGACCTTTTGCAAAGCCCATACGCTTCAAGCCCTCAAGGGCCAAGTCCAATGCAGGTGGGTTCCTCAGACGACGGACGTTCAGCCAGCACACGTGGGACGCATCGCGCGACGCATCAGCTACATCGTCTCCAACCTACTAGGAATGCCCTCCAACCTAGTAGCATTTCTTGCTTTTCTCCCTTTCCCTTGCTACGTGTGTTGGAACTTGCCTTAGATTTGCTCTTCCAAGCTTCTCGATGGTACCGGGGATGGGTGGCAATTTTCCATCAGCCATGCCACGGATATTCTTCCTCAAGACCTGGCTATGGAAACATCCTGGACATTTCCCCAAATTGCCAATGCTAGGCTATTCAGTAACACCTGTCAGAATTGTCAATGGTCTCAATGACAAACATGCTCACAAAAGGACGAGTATATAACGCCCCATGACGCATGCCGGGGGGTCTCGCCGGAATGCGCACCGATTTCACCGTGCGCACCTTTCCACTTCGTGTCTTGGGGAGTTGCTCCACGACGGTGGCCCCGGCTAAAGAGGCAATGGCACCGATGTCATGGCGAACCTTCTCCTTCACTTCCTTCACCTGAGGCACATGAAACACTCTTGGAGGCTATTGCTAGTAGGTTGGAGGCCATTCGATGATGTGACATGATTCGATGCAATTAGATGTGTTCGCTCGAATGACCGACAAATCCTCTAAGGAGTCGCACGATGTCCTCCGGATCTTTTGACAGGCCATCATTTAGCACCAGTAATGCGAGTGGCACCTGGATACCCAACTCAGCCAATCGGAAAACACACAAGGCAAACATTGTGGTTCAACATGGTTCAACTAGAGGTTGGAGGCCATTGCTCTTAGGTTGGAGGCCATCGCTATTGGGGTAACTGCAGTTCAATAAGAGAAGCACCTGGCCCTTGATTGGGTCAGCTGCCCCGACCACAGCGCAGTCATTCACATCCTAAGCGTCCAATGTTGCCGCCTACTGACATCAAAACCACAGAATGCAAGACGTATGCACTGCTTGTCTGATCGAAATGCACAAACCAAAAGAACACAGTTTTGTAATATTGAAATCTTTTGAACGGCTTTGAAGCTGAGACGCTGGGTGAGCTTTGATTGCAGCCTCGATTTGGCCGCAGGAGAGCCTGTGTGCTGCGACATTGATTATGTCATCATTACCTTGGCAAATCCAAAGATCAGGCTGACTCACCACGAAGATCTACAAGCCATGATTGGCTCTTACCCATCACCAGTCAGGCTGCGTTCAAGTACAGTGACATAGCCGTCTTGGTCAATAACTCCAGCATCACCAGTGTAGAAGTAGCCCGGGTACGTTTCCATGTAGGACTTGACAAAGCCTGCACACATCAAAGGAATACAGAAGCAAACTCCCACGATCTGTCTTAATGCGTCAGGGCATGCCAGTGCAGTCAGGACGTAGAAAGAATGGTTCTCGGTCGCGCGCACTTTTTGGAACGGCTCGCAAGGTCCTTTAGATCTGGAGGGCCACTAAGATGGCGTTTCTGGAGGCCATCGCTTCTGGGTTAGAGGCCATCGCTTCTAGGTCGGAGGCCATTGCTATTAGGTTTCAACAGGCCCAATCAAGCTGTTCATGTCCCCCACATCCCCACCTGCATCGTTCTTCCAAAGAGTAGGGAAGGTCCCTGGAGGCAAGGGCAGCCTCACCAAGAACACATTCTTGTTCATTGGGCCATGGGCGTTCTACTCCAAGGTGTTACAGTATCTAGACAAGAAAATTGAAAGACAAGGGAAAGAAAAGAAAAGAGAGTGCACAAGATGTAAGGAACAGCTCCTAATAGCTACTTGCTCCTAGTAGTACGGCCAGGAGCCCTAGTAGCTTCTTGCTCCTCGTAGCGATGCCCTTTGCTCCGTTCGTAGCGTCCGATCGCTCCGTTCGTAGTCAGAAGTGGTCCGTGGTCCAAGACGCCTCACCAACAAACTGCCCGGAGTGTTGGCGGTCGTGGGTCGGCCGTGGTCATCCACCACCAAGACATCGAAACCATAAGCTGGAAGACTTGTACTGCCATCCTGACCATTACGCCGTCTTTGGAACAGCTCGTCCCCTTCAAATATCCGGTTGGAGGCCATCGCCAGTAGATTGGAGGCCATTTTCTATTGGGAACCTTTATTTGAAATCTTGAATCCTTTCCTTCCTGTTGTTCTTTCCCTCCTGTTTCGATTTTCCTCCTTTTGTTGTACAAACTTAGCTGGCATTGTCTCCGCTTACCCCTCTCAACGACTCAGCTCGTTTTATCAGTCCTTCCGGCCAATGGCTTCATCTTGCAAACCGCAAATGGGATGACCTACGAACACGGACGCTAGGAACAAAGGGCATCGCTACTAGGAGCAAGGACGCTACTAGGGGCTCCTGGCCTTACTACTAGGAGCAAGAAGCAACTAGTAACAAAGGGCATCGCTACTAGTAGCAAGGACCCTACTAGTAGCTCCTGGCATTACTACTAGTAACACATGGGATGACCAACGAAGAGCGATGCATCAAGTCGCAAAGCGTCTCCACGTCCCAATATTTTTCCGTTGAGTTTTGTTGGGGAAGAATTAAGCTACTAGGAACAAGTGCATCGCTACTAGTAACAAGTGCCTTGCTAGTAGTAACAATGTTTGCGATTAGAAACCAGAATTAGACTCTAAAGTCTAAGCAAAGAATATAAATTAGAATGAAATTCGCAAAAGCGTCTCCACGTCCCAATAGCTTCTTGTTACTACTAGTAAGGCCCCTGTTACTAGAAGCGATGCATTTGTTCCAAGTAGCTTATTGTTACTAATTTTGACGACAAACACCGGAAGAAATGTGCCTGATTCCCACAAGATTTGGGGTACTTCTTGCATGGCCTGTCTCTGTTTGCCACCAGTTGTCAAAGAAGCCCGTCTTTAAAGTGGTCGCAAAGAATTCACTCCTTAGCTTCGACTTTGGACTTTCAACAGGCTTCAGCATCTGCAGCCACGTTGATGGCTCAAGGCACGTTCCAGGATCACATCGTTCACCTGCCACAAAAAGGTTTCGCAAAGAAGAGAGATCATGTTGACCTGAGTCGCTGCGGAACTGGTCATTTGAGCTTTGGGAAAACAATGTACAAATATATCAGCATGGATCAAGTCGGACGTCTACTAATAGGAGCAACGACGCTACTAGGAGCAAAGGGCATCGCTACTGGGAGCAAGGACGCTACTAGGAGCAAAGGGCATCTCTCTCTCTCTCTCTCTCCTCATTCCTTTCGAACTTTCCTCTCTCCTTTCTCTTTTTGGTGCAAACTCGACGTGCGCTGTATTGTGCTGTGCTCAAACAATCTCTCCTCGTGGCCATCACTAATAGGTTGGAGGTCATTGCTAGTAGGTGGGAGGCCATTACTACTTGAAGCAAGAAGCTACTAGTAGCTCCTGGCAGTACTACTAGTAACAAAGGGCATCGCTACTAGGAGGCCATCCCTTCTAGGTTGGAGGCCATCGCTGCTGTGCTCAAAAGGTTTTCTCCCAGTGGCGGATGAGCTCGCCCTCCGGATCCACTCGCCGGATTGCCCGGAGCGCTGTGGGCGCCGCAAAAAGGCTCCGCACGGAGTACTCCTGGATGACCCGCCAAAAGGCTCCGGCGTCTGGTGTGCCTGAAGCAACACGCCAGCTTCTTGCTCCGTTCGTAGCGATGCCACTAGCCCCTAGTAGCTGCTTGTTCCTAGTAAGGCCAGGAGCCCCTAGTAGCGTCCTTGCTCCTAGTAGCGATGCCCTTTGTTATTAGTAGCTTCTTAATTGTTCCTAGTAGTAATGCCAGGAGCTACTAATTAGTAGCGTTTGGCTTCTAGAAGCAAGGTGTGCAAGAATCTGAACGTAACGCCAATTGTTGCGGGACATGACGCGACATGATGCAACCAATAGAAGTGACTGCTTCAGACCCAGTTGGTGAAAACTCTAGGTCACACGACCCACAGGCTTTCCCTCGTAGAGTACCTGGCGAGAAGCCAAGCGTCCCACTGAAAACTGCTGAAGCCTTGACAGGGCACAGTCCCACATCCTTGCAGCAATGGACCGTAGACAATGTAGGAATGCCCCACTACCTCAGCTCAATGATTTACTAATTTAACATGTCCTCGCGTTCAACATAAAGAACGCCGTTCTTTATATTTGTTTTTCCTTCCGGATCTTTGGGCTACTCGTTCTTTTCGCTTTAGACCTTTTAAACTTTAGCAACAAGTATTACTATATACATGTTCTTGAAATATAGATATATTTATATACAAGCTACTAGGAACAAGAAACTACAACTTTGCTTGCCCTTTATTTTTTTTCATTTTCTGTCATCCCGTGACTGCGTCCACCTAGAGACCCTGGCGACCCTGGTGCAAACCAAGTGGCCCAGCCAATGTCGGACGCTGCCCAGTAGACTTCTCCTGGGAAGGTCCTCACGAAAAAGCACAAAAACAAAGATTAAGACGCAGTGGAGTTTCTTTGTTTTATTTGATGTTCTGTTCTTTTTTCTATTCTATTCCTGTGGAGGTCCTCATGAAATTCGTCATGGAGCTTTTCAAAGCCACCTTAAGGTGTAATGATGTGTCATTTGGCATATTCATTGTACTAGGAGCAAGTGCATCGCTACTAGTAACAAGTGCATCGCTACTAGGAGCAAGGACGCTACTAGGAGCTCCTAGCCTTACTATTCATTGTGCCTTCCACGTACTTCCACTACCTCTCGGCCACCGTACAGCATAGCCACCGGTATCTCGCACCACACCTTTTGGAGTCCCAGTCGAACCAGAAGTGTAGAGCCTCATACCGTCCAAACAAGAAACCTGTAGACAACACATTATACACTTGAAGTAGTAGCCTTTTTGGTCTTAGGTTGGAGAGCATCGCAGTTGGGTTGGAGGCCATCGCTATTAGGTTGGACGCCATCAATTCTAGGTTGGAGGCCAAAGGCCATTGCAATTGGGTTGCAGGACATTGCTTCCAGGTTGGAGGCCATTTCTATTAGTAGCCTTCTGGTTGCAGGACATTGCAACCATAGTAGCATCAACAGGCATCAAAGGATGCTTGGCACCGCGATTCCTCGATTCAACTCGTTTCTCGGGCCAGGAAGCACGTACAAGGGATCGGTGGCTTCGACTGGGACCTTGACACATCGCAAAAGGTCACAAGCCCCTAGTAGTAACAGGTGCATCGCTAGTAGTAACAAGTGCCTTCCTAGTAGTAACAATGTTTGCTATTAGAATTAAATTAGAATTAGCAAGAATGCTACTAGTAGCGATGCCAGGAGCCCCTAGTAGCGTCCTTGCTCCTAGTAGTACGGCCAGGAGCCCCTAGTAGCGTCAAATGACATCTCTTGAATTCTTTTGCTATTCCTGTGCAGGAAATTTATAGGTTTAAATACTAATGTTAACTTTAAACTAACGATAGAGGCTTTTGAACGTGTCCGCGTCTTCTTAACGAGAACAGGAGCTGCGAGGTCCAGGTCTGGAATGCTTTTCTTGTTCAAAGACCATTCCAGACGACCAGCATTCCAGACCGAAAAGGCAATTCTTCCAGACTATTGAAGGACGCTACCAGGAGCAAAGGGCATCGCTACTAGGAACAAGAAGCTACTAGGGGCTCCTGGCATCGCTACTAGGAGCAAGGACGCTACTAGGAGATCATTCTTCCATTTCAATTCTTGAAGTTTCTTTTGCAAGACGGATTCGTGCCGAATCCGATGCGGACGAAATCGTCGTTGCGACGGCTACCCTGTCTGCCCGAGCGGCGCAGTCTGCCGGAGCGGCTTTTGGAACTTCTTCATCCCAGTCCTGCAAAAAAAGGTCTAGCAAAAGCAAGCAAAAACTGGAAGGAAACACATCAAGAAACAGCACTTTACCTTTAAGGAAACTTATGCAAGCAAAGCATTCTGGTGGCCACTGGCAATGCAAACTTCTTCAACGTGATCTCAACCTGAAGCCTTGGGAAATGAGACAATGCTTAAGCTCGCTCCAGGTCATCTGTGAGTGTGGCTGCTAGCTCAGGCCGCTGTTTGCAAAGGCTGACCTGAAGCACCAGCCAGGAGGCACAGCGCACGTATTCTATGCAAACCAGAAAATCCATGCTACTATGCGTGCGTGTCTTAGATGTCACTGACCCATCCTTACTGCAACCAACGCTTCTTATCAGCAAAAACATGCTGCACATGCGTTCCTTGTCATCTCGCAAGAGATGGAAGACACGTTTAGGTGGGCCAAGCGACAGCTGGCTTCCAGGAGAGGATTTCAAAGGCTTCTTTGAGCATGGGCTGATACGCAATGGGACCTGCAGCGACAATGGCGAATGCAACAAAATCCGTAGCTTGATCCTCCGCCTACTTTGAGAGGTGAAAGTCTCTCAAAGTAAACACATGAGCTTTGGGAGTCTTCACTATCAGGTTCGAGGCCATTGCCATGGAGGCCATTGGTATGACCATATGCAGCATTAATAACTCAAGCGAAGTCTTCACTTGGCGCCTTTTGGCTCAAGACCACAGGAGGCCCAAATGACCGCCTTGGGCTCCGCATCGCGAATCC
Source organism: Durusdinium trenchii (assembly GCA_963970005.1). Taxonomy (NCBI): domain Eukaryota; class Dinophyceae; order Suessiales; family Symbiodiniaceae; genus Durusdinium; species Durusdinium trenchii. The sequence goes on along the minus strand of CAXAMN010014581.1, from coordinate 138,288 downwards.
TGGTCGCCAGCTCTGGCCTCAAAGGATGTTGGAATGGGCATTGCAAAAGTGGCAGTTGCGTGTGTGACTGAATGCCAGGCTGCGAAGTGTGAGGTGTTTTAGTGGAACTCTTCATTCAACTTTCTTTCTGAAGACTGTTCACCCGACTCCGATGATTCACCATCTGGAGGTACGCCAAGTCAAATTTGAAGCCAAAATGCCCAGCGAAACCGCCAAATACAACGGAGTGTACAGCGCCCAAGCGTGCACATGCCAGCATGGCAAACACCGCCTGGCATGACAAATTGTGGTCCAAACCCCGTGAGTTTGACACATCAAATGTTGGCAGGTCGGAAGCCTCAGGCATCATCGGCATGTAGATAATCACCTGAGCTTGAAAAAGCGTTCTAGTAGCTTTTTGTTGCTAGCAGTAATGCCAGGAGCTACCAGTAGCTTCTTGTTCATAGTAGTAAGGCACCTTGCTACTAGTAGCTTCTTTTCCATTAAAAAACCACCGAGCATTCAGCACACAAAGTCTTCGACATCCCAAGGTTCTGCAAGCGAGGAACACGATCTCCTCTTCCGATGCCCTTTTGGGCCAAGCATCCGGCGACCTTTGCCACCTGAAAGTGAAGCTGAAAACTCAACGAAAGTAGAAAGCCAAACTGGATGGAGGTCGTCGCAAAAATTAGGCTTGGAGGCCATCGCCATTAGGTTGGAGCCATGGCAATTAGGTTTGGAGGTCTCTCTCTCTCTCTGTCTTGCTTGGCCTCGTTCTTGAGCTGCTCGAATGTGAAGCGCTTCTTGACCTCAGGCACCAGGCATACGACCGGCACACGAGATTACAATTGAATTCTCCTGTTTTTCCAAGCACGGAACGCCGGCCAAAGGAGAATCATAGATCAGTGCTGTATTTCCTCCTGAACCTGAGCCAATTGATCCCACCCACTGAATAGGTTTCTCATGGTTACTTGAGTCTTCTCCCGCAGTGGGGCCTGCCATTCTTCAAAACCACCCCCTTGCCTTTCAGTCTATTGTAGAAAACCTGAGATTCTATCTTATCACGTCTGCAGCTAGCCTGTTCATCTTATGTGGGCTGATGTACACTCTTGCCAAGTATGCCCAAGGATTGCAACAGCAACCAGCCATTGAGCCGCAGCACCAGAATCAACATGCCGGTCGACCGCATTGTAGCACATGTTGAGCTGCCCACCTAGAAACATCAATGTGTCCCAACACCAGCACCAGGCAACCAACCAGAACAAGAATCCCGGATGTCTTGAATTTCTATATTCGCAAGCCTGGAAACCACCGATAGAATGGTGCTTTGGTCTTCTCCAGGACAGTGTGCCATTTGCGAACCCAAGAAATCTCGGCAGCCGCCTCGCTCCAGAAGCCTCAAATGCGCATGGCTCATCCTGCTGTGGCATCTGATTCTTGCAAGTAGTGCACAGAGGTAGGCTCAGGTAGGATAATAGTTTTTACCTCCAACATATTTCCAATGGATGTTGTTCCAGCAACTTGCATTGTCAACATGCAAAACCGTTAGCAAACGGATAGGGTGGAGGTCATCCCTACTAGGTTGGAGGACATTGCTACTAGGAGCAAGTAGCTACTAAGAGCAAAGGGCATCGCTACTAGAAGCATGGACGCTACTAGGGGCTCCTGGCCTTGCTACTAGGAGCAAATAGCTACTAGTAACAAGGGCATCGCTAGTAGTAACAGGTGCCTTACTAGTAGTAACAAGAAGATA
>CAXAMN010014581.1:120335-134967 GCA_963970005.1 Durusdinium trenchii | reverse complement strand
ATAGCGATGGCCTCCAACCTACTAGCGATGGCCTCCAACCTAATAGCAATGGCCTCCAACCTAACAGCGATGGCCTCCAACCTACTAGCGATGGCCTCCAACCTACTAGCGACGGCCTCCAACCCAATAGCAATGGCCTCCAACCTAATAGCGATGGCCTCCAACCTACTATATGGCCTCCAAGCTACTAGCGATGGCCTCCAATCACCTAATAGCGATGGCCTCCAACCTAATAGCAATGGGCAACAACCTAATAACGATGGGCTCCAACCACCTTATAGCGATGGCCTCCAACCTCATAGCAATGGGCAACAACCTAATAGCGATGGGCTCCAACCACCTAATAGCGATGGCCTCCAACCTCATAGCAATGGGGAACAACCTAATAGCGATGGGCTCCAACCACCTAATAGCGATGGCCTCCAACCTCATAGCAATGGGAAACAACCTAATAGCGATGGGCTCCAACCACCTAATAGCGATGGCCTCCAACCTCATAGCAATGGGCAACAACCTAATAGCGATGGGCTCCAACCTAATAGCGATGGCCTCCACCTCATGTATAGGGATGGCCTCCAACCCAGAAGCGATGGCCTCCAACATCATAGGGATGGCCTCAGCCTAATAGCGATGGCCTCCAACCTAGTAGCGATGGCCTCCAACCTAAGAGCGATGGCCTCCAACCTAAAAGCGATGGCCTCTCCAACCTAATAGCAATGGCCTCCAACCTACTAGCGATGGCCTCCAACCTACTACCAATGGCCTCGAACCTAATAGCGATGGCCTCCGACCTACTAATGGCCTCCAACCTACTAGCGATGGCCTCCAACCTAATAGCAATGGCCTCCAACCTAATAGCGATGGCCTCCAACCTACTAGCCATGGCCTCCAACCTACTAGCGATGGCCTCCAAGCTACTAGCGATGGCCTCCAACCTAATAGCGATGGGCTCCAACCTAAGCGATGGCCTCCAACCTAATAGCGAAAGCTTTAAACTTTAAAGGCTTCAAGAAAAATGAAGAGAAGGAAGAGTTTAAATTGCATGGGACCAGGGCATCCTTAAGGCCTTAGAATGTTGTGAAGAACGCATAGTGGCTCACAGCAGCTTTGTTTTCTTAGACTTTTGGACTTGCTATTTTTGCATCCAAACATGTTTAAGACCTCAGTACGGCATAAAGTGGCTTATTGAGCGTTTCTGGACACTTGTCGCATCATTCATCATCTCACTTCATTCATCTATCTATATATATACTTCTTTTTGCATTCCTTTCAGGTTTTCTGCATCTATACAGAAATGATCCGAAATGTATCTTTATGGCGGATTTCCGTGTCTGTGCTACTTTTAAGCATGTAGGTCACGGTTTGCAAGCAGCTCTGACCTTTTCGTTGTATAATTGCAGCTACTGTCCAAATTGACGGGTGTCTTTCTGCAAGACCAAACACTTTGCAAACCAATTAACTGATAGTTAGTCACAGGTCTGGAATACCACAGAAACATCCTCCCCTCCTGCTAGACACCAAGCGTGTCCAGACTAAATGGCGCTTGGCTACCTCGGCTGCTCCCATGATATTCTCTTGCAAGACATCATTCTGCAAAAATGGTGTGAGTGGCTTCTTATTGCTAGTGGTAAGAATGCTCCTAGTAGCGATGCCAGGAGCCCCTAGTAGCGTCCTTGCTCCTAGTAGTAAGGCCAGGAGCCCCTAGTGGCTTCTTGTTACTAGTAGTGAGAATGCTCCTAGTAGTGTGTTTTTGAGTCGTCTTTTTTAACGCCCGCTCCTACTTACTCAAGTAAAGGAGTAAGCTACCAGCTACTCAAGCTTCTAGTAACTGGATGCAGGATAGCTCACGCTTGCACTAGTCATTTTGGTTCCTAGATTTTCAGGGAAATTAACTACAACTCCAGGTTCCTGCCTTTGTCCAAGCAGCGCTGCTACGGCAAAACATGCCACCGTAAAGCCAGCGTATTTTGAGCCTTCATAAGCTGCGCGGTCACACCAAGCACAAAACCACCTGGCCCTGGCAAGAAACACTTTTCTCGGATCTGATTGCTGAACCCTTTTCCTCAGAAAAGTGCAGGAGGAAAAAAAGGAACCCAACAACCAAAAAGGAGATCTCCAAAAGTCCAAACAAATAGAGAAAACTAGACATAATAATCAAAAGCCTCAAAAGGTTTCAATCGCCAAAGCACGAGCTTTTAGGTTGGAGGCCATCACTAGTAGGTTGGAGGCCATTGCTATAGTCTTCTCGCGCAGCCCTTGCTCTCCAATTGATTCGGTGCACTCGGCTTTCTGGCCTTGAGGAAGTGGGCGGGATCCTTAGCTCTCGGTAGTTGGCATCTGCTGGATTTTGTTGATTCTTTTTGTTCGCATCTTTCTCTTCCCCTTTGTTTTTGTTGATTACTTTGTTTCTTTAGACCTTGAGATCTTTTCTGTCTTCCTTTTTCTTGTTTCTTTCCTTTTTCCTTTTGCATATTTTTCCGTTTCTTCTGCACCATTCCCCTGCTTTGAGCTGAAAGTCGCTGAACTCCTCGCTCAGCTGTATGTCCGAACCTCAAAAAGGAGGGAATCCTACAATCTCTTCACAGAGTGTGACAAGATCACACAATTGCTTAGCACAATTGACATTAGAGGTCGTTGAAAACCAAAACAGAACACGGAGGAAAATCAAAAGAACAATATGAAAGGCCTAGTCAAGTCTAGTAGGTTGGAGGCCATCACTATTCGATTGGAGGCCATTGCCACTGGGGAAGCCAAACAACTCTAGTCAAGTCTAGTCTGGATGTTTTACAACTGTGCCCCAATCATCTCCAAGATGCCACTCCTTATGGCCAAGGCCAATGGCCGCAAAGCCTCTGAGCCCAAGTCTTCCAGGTGGCCATGTATTGCCTCACAGAGAAGTCCGACCAACACATCTGGAGTCTTCATGAGCCTTGGTTGTTCCATCGCTACTCGGAGCAAAGGGCACCGCTACTAGGAGCAAGGACGCTAGTAGGTTGGAGGCCCTCGCTATTCGGTCAACGGCTGCTTCATGAAAACGACTTTGTTTCATGTCCCTTCCTGGCGGCCAGCTTCAGTCAAGATCTCAATGCCAGTTGGCAACAGAATGCCTCAGTGCAAAAGGCCCAGGTGCCGATGTGAAGTCGTCGACACCTCGTTCTTTTGCACTTCTTTTCGAACACATGGACATTCAATGATGTAGATATCCCTGCTACGCGAGGGGGTGGGGGGGTCGGACCCACAACAGAAAATGGATTATCCATTTTTGACCCTGATGATGCATTAGCAACGGTCTAGATCCAGTGATATTCAGTGTCGTCCATAGCACCAGCCTGCACTTACCCAACCTGTTTTGCACTTTCTGCATCATATTTTGCATCGTTTGGGTTGTGTTTTTGATCTTTTGGCGTCATCTTTTTGGCCTCTTTTGGGCAGCGTCCTGTTTCTGGTCGAGAACAAAAACAGCATTGGATAGGGGTCCAGGTATCTGGTATTTCGAAGTGCAAAACAAGCGAGCGTTGGGTTGTATATCTTGTTACATCGAGCGTTAAATCAAAGAAACAGACCTTGATTTACATTGCGTGGACGCGTTGCCTAATACACTGCATGGACGCGTTGCTTACGCCCGCGGGGCGTAAGCGATGCGGACCCTCAGGGAGCTCCGAGCAGTGGGACCGCGGTGCCGTCCAAAAGGTCGCGTTGCTTACGCCCGCGGGGCGTAAGCGATGCTCCTGGTTTTTTTGGATTTTTGGCTACATTCAAAGCAAGACCATCATATTCAATCATGCCAGCGTGGTCAAGTGAATTCAGGCGGTTCACACGATCTGGGCACTTTTTTTTTCTTTCCCTGTGTCTCAATCTACTGCCCAAGCGGAAAGCCATCAAAAGTCTTGAATCTGGTGGGCACCCTGGCATCTCCATGCTCAGACTTGTATTCAGTGAGCTTGCTGAAGCCTCTTTCCCATTCAACCGCGTCGCTTGTCAAAATTACTCGGGGCCACGCGGAGATAAAACTGGACACATGTTGGCTGTGCAAATGGAATATTAAAATGGAATTCCTAAAGGTACCCCCCCCTCGATCCTCCATTTTCGAGGAGGGGGGATATGTAGATACTGATGTAACAGGATAGAAAACTGATACGAGGAGTGAGTGAACATGTTTGAGTTCATGATTGAACTTGTTCCTAATAGCAAACATTGTTACTACTAGTAAGGCACCTGTTCCTAGTAGCGTGGCACTTGTTACTAGTAGCTTCTTGTTACTACTAGTAAGGCATTTTTTCCGCAACATTCTTGCAGAAACACCATCTAGGCAGGCTGAACGGATCTGAATGGCCAATTGAGCTTGGAGGCGGAAGGAGACGCGAACAGCCTGTCGCTCGCGGGCGGTAATTGCTTGCCGAGTCACGGGTGCATCTCTCTAAAATGCTTTCGGGCGCGCCCTTGACGTAGAGGACCGGACTAGCTTCCTCCAACGAGGAACAACGGGCATCGCTACTAGGAGCAAGGATGCTACTAGGGGCTCCTGGCCTTACTACTAGGAACAAATAGCTACTAGTAACAAGAAGCTACTAGGGGCTCCTGGCATCGCTACTAGGAGCAAGGATGCTCTACTAGGGGCGCTCCTGTCCTTACTACTTACCTCTTCCTACTCGCTACTTATGTCTCCAACCTAAGAGTGATGGCTTCCAACCTAGAAGCGTCCAATTTCCTTTTTTTTCAGATATGCCTTGGTTGAAACCGTCTAATAGAACGTGGTTGGGTCTTCTGTAGCCAAAATTGCAACTCAGTCTCTGGCCTGCGCATCAGCGCACAAAACGCTCATTGACTTGCGGTCACGAGTGAACTCCAGTGTTGCGTGCTTTCTGATCCCGGAGCACCAGTACCTCTCACAGGAACAAAACCACAAGTCCGATTCAATTAATCAACCTGCGCAGCAGCTCCCACGCCGGATGTTATGATATATTCGAAGGCACATGCCCGAACAAGTTTGCCAACCTGAACAACTGTGGATATATAATTACAATTATTGGAAACTAAGACCTCGAACACTTGAAAAGGGCGGTAGGGCACTTGCTGAAAGCCATTGCGTCGCAGGGCGCCCTAGCAGCTTGCCAACACCTGCCTAAGCTGAACAGGGTTGCGACATCACCCACAGAGTGGGGGTGAGCAATTTCTTTTTCGCAAGGAAACCAGGGGCACACAAACAAGAAACAAATCCAAACCTATCATCGCAAAAAAATGCCTGCTGCCTGACACTGGCGACAACAATTAATTAATTGTTTGATTCTAGGTTTTGCCCACTGTGAATTGAAATGGCAAAGCTTTTTCACCTTCCCGTCTTCTAAGTTGCTGCAAGGTCTACTTATTGGAATGCTTTTGACAAGAATGCCGTTGATTCAAGGTCCTTGTTGCAAGACTAGCCGTCAAAAACTACTGCTCGCAAAGACTTAATCTTTCTCAGTAGATGGCAACAACAACAACATCCACAGCCAGTGCTACTGCTATGACGACTTCCCTGTCCTTCCTTGTCCTTCCTTCCTTCCTGCCTGCCTGACTTCCTTCCTTCCTTCCTTCAACTTAATAACTGCCGGTGTACGGCAACTACTGCTGCGGATTTCAATTGCAAGCCTTGGGTCATGCAGTCCATGATGTGCCTTTACTCGGGTCTCCGGCGCCAAAACTGAAGCGGACCTACCTTCCTGCAATCCGAAGTGAGGCATCTGGGCTCCTACAGCCACAGCTCTGCCACCAGCGGAGGGCCTCCAACCTAATAGCAATGGCCTCCGACCTACGGCTGGAGTGAAACATGCATTCACGTGACATTTACGCTGTACATGTAAGTGTGCAGACATCTGATGACCAACAAACATAAACAAACCAACAAGAACACTCAAAGTGGGTTCTACGATTTTACTATGTGTTACTTGCCTGCTTATTTGGTCATTCCAGTTCCACGGTTTTAATGTTGTCGTAAATCACAAATTCCAATTATTTCCAATCCGAGCTATTCCAACGCAACTCTAGTTCTATGACTAAACTTTGGTTTATCCCGAACCTGTATTAAAACTATTTCTATGTTGTCTTCGATTGAACCCTATTGAATTGGGGCATATAGTTTCCAACAATCTTTTGATTCAAACAAACAAACATACTTCATTGTAAAGATCGTTCCAACTGACTCTGATTTGAATCCTAAATTGATTCTACATTCGAGGGTCTAAAGGGTTACAACCCTAGTTGGCTCAAATTCTTTGTGACTTCTCGTCCAAATACTTCAAAACCAATGACGCTTGTCTCAATGTATTTTGATGTGACGTTACGCCTCACTTGGTTTTGAGTGCGTGTGCGCCAAATTGAGTGGCATGTTCGTCCTTTTTCTTCCTCTACGTTTTGTCTTCGGTAGGAAGGGGCCAGGCGCTTAAAATAGGAAGACGCGCGCTTAAATAGTTAAACAATTTGTTTTAAAACATGCAGAGTTTTAAAAAGAAAAAAAACCACGAACTTTAACCAAAAAACACATAACTTTAACCAAAACGGGCTGTTAAAAGGAATAACACAAAAAAATAATGAAGAAACCTCAGCTTCAGGCGTTGGAGTTCAGGGTCCGGACAGCCGAGCTTCTCGACAAGGACCAGCAAAGCTGCCTCCAAGCACCGCTTTGAAATATTCGTCTGAAAATAAATGAAAAAACAACTTCTAGTATTGTCTAATAATGTTTCTAATAAATATGTTTTGTTATTTTTTCTGTGTCATTTTGTTCTTCTCAGCGCTTCTTTTTCCTGCCTTTTGTTTGTTCTGTTTCCCTTTTCTTTCCTCGTTAAACTTCCTCTTTTCTTGTCCTCGCTTCTTTCCTAAAGCAACAATGCCTCTACTAGGCTTCGTGGTAAAAGGCAACGGGATTGGCAAACATATTGCTCTACACGGCACACTGGCTTTTCTGCACATGTTTGCTTTGTTTTTTCCTTCTTTCCTTCCCTCTTTGAATCTTGAGAACCTTTTCCTTTGTCTTTCTTCATTGGACCTTATTCTTACATCTTTTCCTCTCTAGACCTTTGACCTCATGTATTTTCTCATCCGTTTTCTTTAACACCTGTTTCTGGTGCTCTCTCTGTATTTCTCCTTGACCTTTTTCTTCTCTTTTTGTTTTCCCTGTTTTCTTTAGACATGCTTTTTCCTGTAGCACTTTGTTTATTCCCATCGTGGGGCCTTTAAACAGTTTTTCGTTGGACATGTCTGTATTTTACAGGATCAGCTCGGATTTCCTAACTAACCCTGTCTAGCCGTTAAGCATCTTTTACTCTACCCTTGAGATGAGGTGAATTTCAACACCCCCCTTTACAAGGAGCTACCCGTAGGGAAAATCTCAGGAAGATTAAATTCTAGCAACGAAGGAATCATATTAGAAATCCCTCATCAAGCTTGTGCATGCACTATACAAGGAGAACGTAGCTACCCTAATGTACAACCTTCCGGCTCACTCGGCATGTAGTTATACATGCTAGACCCAGTTCTAGATAGAGCATCGATTAAACGTTCACTCTCCGACTAAGGCAATCCTGTTAGGGATGCATTACAGCGTGAGACAACACGGTGAAACATCATCTCACTGCGGGTCAGAAGGTGATCTGCATCTCAACACTCATACGCTGCAAGACGTACCAGTTATGGTAACTGTTCAAAAAATTCTTTTAATAATGTCTGTAACCAAATCGCTCCGTATCATCCTGCCAACCATGTTCCATCCATTGGCAAAGCTCCATGTGAAGGATCTGTACGCTGCCATTGTACCCCTGGAAAATCAAAAGGTTCCAATGGGCGATCATCTGTACCTTGCACTGAAGGCTGCCCAGTTATGGGAGCATGTGCAGACGATGAAGACGATGGAGCTCCTGGAGGTAATGGTGGCGGCGGTACATTGTGCATCTGCCATGGCCGTGCCTCATAAGGACCTTCCCGAAAATGTCCTAGTTGCTTACCTTTGCCTTTTCCTTTTACGGAAGGTTGCAACCGATTGTAAAGATCGTCAAGAGGCGGCGGCTTTGGCGTCAAGTTGAAGTCCGCTGGTTTGGTGTGGACTGGGATGCCGCTGGATGTATTGGGTGGAACTTTCGGTGGCGGTGGCCTCGTTGGTTGTGGGTTGGAAACCGGTGATAGGCCAGCCATTGGTGGATGTGCTGGTGCAGGAAGTGGAGGTGGTGATACTGGAGCTTGTTTCACAGGCAGTGGTGGTGGATAGTTTGGTGGCTTTGGGATTTGCGGTTGAGCTGCTGGAACTGGTGGTGGAGGGAAGGCATCACACGGCCGACGGAACCTCGTGGCTTCCCTTTTGCGGGAGCGTCAAAACCTTTTGCAGTAGAACTGTCTCGGCCTTTTAGGGAAGTCTTTCGGTGGAGGCGCCGATTCTTGAGAAGGAGGAGGTGGTAGCCTTGGGTTGAACTGTTGCTTATCAGTGGAAGCTGTAGCTTGTTCCGTTGCAGCCGCCCCTGTTCCAGAAAACATTGAAGGAAATCCTGTATTGCGGCTTGTTGCATTTGCATCCATTGCCGTCTTTATAGGAATTCCGCCTGCATCTGGGGGCGGACCTTCTACGGTTGCTGGAATTGAGCCTTCCGTACGAAGAGGTCCAAGTGAACGGGGTTGACCAATAAAAAAAAATATCGGGTTGAGCATGAAATGGAGGTAGCTCATGATGTTGTGGCCCTGGTTTAACGGGGCTTGCGGCTTGCGCCTTGCGCTCGGTTTCCTTGCGCTCTTCTTCCCTGTCCATTAAGGCCTGTACAACACGTCTGAGCTCGTCCATTTCACCTTTCAACATTGCATTGTCCTTTCGTAGCTCGACAATGGTTTGCTCTTGATGTTCCTTGTCAACATCGTTCTGTCTCTTGGCTGTTTCCATTTCGCCAATAAGCGTCTTGATTTTGGCTTGTGCAATTGCCAATGAACTGGTCAGTTCCTCGCGCTTGAAATCTAGATCTATAGCTACACGGGTTTCTTCAGCTGATGAAGACCTGGCACGGTCCGTTGCCTCAATTGCTGCCTTAAGCCTAGTTTCTTGTTGCTCGATGTACTGACGATGTTCAGTTCTCAACCTGTCAACAAATGCGTTGCCTTCCTCTGTTAAGGCATTCTTCTCTTGTACAACCCTTTCGTGAGCCATAGTTGCCTGAGCCAGCAATTGTTGTTGAAAATGCTCTCTTTGCTCTTCCAACGTACCTTGCAATCGTTTGATCGCAACGTTGTCTTGCTGTTGGACCAATTGCTGAACATTTTGTTCCTGCTGTTGGGCCCTCTGTTGAACATTCAACATTGCCTGCTCTGCCGCAACTTTTGTTGCCGCTATGGATTCGGAAGCTTCTCTTTCATAAATTTGCCTAAAACGCAATGCTTCGAGTTCTGCTTCCCTCCTGGCTTGCTCACTGAGTAAAAACTCGTGTTGCTGTAGTTCCCGTCGTAGTTCTTCATCACCTGTTGATGTATTCAGGTTGACGACGTTGAACCGAGTCATTGCCAACAAGTTGTTGACTGTTGGCGCACCCGTTACGGTGGCTGACGGCATACCTGCTAGGGTAGCTTGCGTTGCTTCTTGAAGAGTAACACTGCCACCACTGTCTAGCATCTGTTGGTACACCTCCGAAGCTACCCTTGGATCCATTGCTGCCACCTGAGCAACTGCCTGCTCATGTCGTTGGGCTGCATCCAGACTATTGGGTAAACTTGGAACAATGTCAAAACCACTTCCGTGGGCGTTCGGTGCGACGTCATCGTCCATTGGGTCCATAGCTCTACTCTAGCTAGCCTACGGCTGATAACCTGTATTTTACAGGATCAGCTCGGATTTCCTAACTAACCCTGTCTAGCCGTTAAGCATCTTTTACTCTACCCTTGAGAGTACACGCTACGGGGTCCATGGGGATGAGGTGAATTTCAACAATGTCTTCTATAATCTTTTATATGCTCTTCTGACATTCTTTTCTGCTTTTGTGTCCTTTTTCCACTTCGTTTCTTTCCCGCTACATGATGACTCGCCTCTGTTGGCTCCCCAATCCTGCGGCACACATTGGCGGCATCCACTTCCAGCCTGCCAGGCACACTAGTGACACTAGTGCGGCTCCCCACCTTCAACCGCTAGCCTCTTTGAAACCCAATAGACATGGCCTCGACCCCAATAGCGATGGCCTCCAACCGAGTAGTAAGCTTACTAGTGCCGCATCGTTGCCAGGCCTGGCATCGTTGCAATTGGCCAAAGTCTTCGCCAGAATTGGCAATTGTCGCTGCTGCCAATCCTTGGAAAAAGCGACCTCGAAAAAAGGCAAACGACGGTTGTGTGGTTGTCACGTCCTGTGGTTGGAGGCCATCGCTCATGGGTTGGAGGCCATCGCTAAAGGGAGCAAATAGCTACTAGGAATAAAGGGCATCACTACTAGGAGCAAGGACGCTACTAGGGGCTCCTGGCCTTCCTACGAGGGCATCACTACTAGGAGCATTCTTGCTAACAAGAAATAGCCACTACTCGCCACGTCCTGTGGTTGTCACGTGCTGTTATCTGCGTCGGTCCCGTAGGACGGTGCTACCGTAGGTTTGGTCTGAGGTCTTGGCCAAAAGAATGCACTTGTTACTAGTAGCTTCTTGTTCCTAATAGCGCTCCTAGTAGTACGGCCAGGAGCCCCTAGTAGCTTCTTGTTCCAAGTAGTAAGGCACTTGTTACTAGTAACGATGCACTTGTTTCTAATAGCTTCTTGTTACTACTAGTAAGGCACTTGTTACTAGTAGCGTTTCCTTCTTGTTCTTTTCTATCTCTTTTCTATCTCGTTTTCTCTTCCTAGTTTCCTAGTTTTTTCATTTCTTAATGTTCTTTCTTTGTTGCTCTATTTCTTGTTGTTTGACCACACTTAGACCCTCCTTTCTTTTCTTCGTCGGGGAGCAACACTGTCCATATTGCCTAGCACACCAGTATGCTCTATCTCTCTCTCTCTCTACACTATTCTTATCTATTCTTTAGTCCAGACTGTTTCTTAAGCGAGCGAAGGTTTTCAATTTAAGGAAATTGTTTTCGTTTGTTCTTGACCGTCTTTCTTTCTCTTTTGCATTCTACTTATTTACTAGGTTGGGGGCCATCGGTTGGAAGCCATTGCTAGTAGCTTGGAGGCCATCGCTAGACTTGCCCAGGCGTCGATGGTGAGATCGTTGACCACCCCGATGGGTGCATAGCTGTGACCTTGCACCGTGTAGGACTTCAGAGTGCTGCATGAAGTTGGCAGCACCACTTTGGTGCAACACATCTCCTTAGAGTTCCAAACAAGGACGCTACTAGGAGCAAGAATGCTACTAGGGGCTCCTGGCATCGCTACAATCCAGAATTCATTTCTTTTTGAAGCCCGTGGCCTTACCTCCTGACCTAATTTAGTAGGTGCCTCTTAATAGCAATTTATAGCTCACACTTCCTTGAAGAAGCGCTCGCACTAATGATTTGGTTCCTGGATTGTTCGGGAACTTACTTTGGCAAGAATATGATACCATACTTTCTTGGCAAAGGGCAGCGCTACTAGGAGCAAGGACGCTACTAGTGGCATATGTTCAAAGAAGCATCAGGAACTTGAAGAATCCTCAAGCAACGTCCAAAGCTTTAAAGGGACCGCAGCTTTGATCCGAGCCGCATTGGTGGTCAGAGTTCCGGTCTTGTCAGAACAAATGACCTCAGACCAGTTGAAGTAAATAACAAGCTGCATCGCTAGTAGGAACAAGTGCATCGCTACTAGAAACAAGTGCCTTACTACTAGTAACAAGAAGCTAGTAGAAACAATAAGCTACTAGCTTCTTGTTACTACTAGTAAGGCACCTGTTACTACTAGCGTGGCACTTGTTACTACTAGCAAGAAGCTAGGCTACTTAGTAACAAGAACTTTCATGTTGGCCGATTTTGGCTGCCCCAAATCTTCGACTGCCAAGTGGCGGTGGTGCAACCCAATGTCTCTACAGACGGCAACTTCCGAACAATGGCGTTTTTCTTGGCCATCTCAGATGTGCCTCGAACAAAATGGAATTTGACGAATAGCGCTATTAGGTTGGAAGCCATATTTAGGAGGCCATCGCTCCTAGGTTGGAGGCCATATTTAGGAGGCCATCGCTCCTAGGTTGGAGGCCATATTTAGGAGGCCATCGCTCCTAGGTTGGAGGCCATATTTAGGAGGCCATCGCTCTAAGGTTGGAGGGCATTGCTTGTACTTGTAATTACATTGCAAACAAGATTAAAACAGATGTATCTTGCACGTCGCCAAGCAGCCCAGGGCCAAACAGGTTGTGATCACTGCAGGCAGCCCCTCTGGAATGGCTGCCACAGCCAGCGCCACTGCTATCCTCAAACCCGTCAACCCATCCGCCGAGAGCTTCCCTGCTAGCAATGGCCTTCAACATCCTTCAACCTATTGTATACCCAAGCATCTTGAAATAGTAGATGCAGCCCCGAAGCACCTGAAGAGACATCTGAACCGAACCAACTACTCGCACAACACGATGACACGAACACGTGTGAAAGACGGTCAAACACCGGCAACGGCACGCTCGCCGGCACGCTCGTGGTGCGCGGCACCATTTCCGTCGTGGCACGGAGCCATGGACCGGATCGAAAAAGTGTTTGTAATTGATGGCCCAGACCTGAGAGATGCGAAGTGCGAGGTGCATTGGTGGTGCATTGTGGCGGATGATCTTCAGATCAATCTCGTGGCAAGTTCAGCTTCACTTCGGCTCAGGGTCATGCCAGGGCACAAATGGCAAAAATCACCTGAACAAAAGGCACACAAATGGTCAAAACGACACAGTGCCACCGTACCCTTCCACATCATTGACACGCGTGAGTCGTCTGATCTGGACCTTTGCCAATAGATTGCCAAAGTCATCCAGCTTCTGCTGCAAAGGTGTTTGCTCCTATGGTGGTGGACAAAAGGGGCAGCCTTCAACAGGATTAGAGTATGTTTTAGGGTTGCTTGCACTGTGGCTTGCCTACTCCAAAATGGCTTTGGGTCAAACGCAGGATGCTTGGTTGACCTACCTCGAATGCCAAACTACATGGTGTAAAGGCTCCAGGTTGTGTCTCATCCGCAAATCATAGCACTCAAGTGTCCTCCTCCCCGGCTGCCGATTGCACGGCGTCCTGAAACGACGACAACGGCTTCTTTCAGCAATCACAAGCACATGGATTCGCTCAAGAAAGTTACCTTTCTTCCATTGTTGGTTTCTTCTTTAATTGCTTCCTTTTCTTAATTGTTTTTGGACACCTTTCTTTCTTTGGACTCTTCTTACGTTTCTTTTGTTTTTTCTTCTGACCTCTCTTCCTCTTGTCATTGCCATCACCATCATCATCAACAACAACAACAAGCTATCATCACGTATTAAGACAACGCTCAGTGAATGGAGACCTTCAAATGACGTGTAACATTACTTTGCCCACAGTGTCTGAAGAGATTAGAAGGTGTTTCTTTCATGTTGTCTCATCGAAGACAAATCCATTGTATGTTCCTTGCCGCTACCGTGCTTTCTGTGCATACAGTCGTCTAGTCTGTAAGGAACAAGAACTGCTCATGAAAGAAAGAGCGGCTATGCCGCTATGCATTTCAACTTGCGAGCAGTCAAACTGAGAGGTCTTTCAAGGCATCACAAACAAGGAATAGCAACGAAGGTATGAAAGAAAAACCACAATACAACAAAAGAAAGGACAACCGACGCGATAAAGACATACAACAGAAACGATAACAAAAAAACATCGAAATTATGTTTCAATCTTTCGTCTATTTGTCTTTGTAGACATCGTTTTGGAATTCTCCAATTCCACATCTTCTTAAATGTTAAATCTTGTCTTATTGATTCATTTTCTTTCATCTTCTTATCTTCTTTCAATCTTGCTCCCGCTTTTTCTTCCCCTAGGCCTGGATGGCCCCAATTTCGGTGCCCATGCCGATGGAGGTGACCACGCCGATGCAAGAACCGTTGGAGATCGCCGTCGAGGAAAACAGCATATTCACCTACAGAACAGCCGCATTTCCAATGAATCATCTGTCTCTTCACATTATTAAGTAAGTCACACTACTCATACGTGCCTCCTTTTTTACATCAGCACTCCTTCCGCTCGTAAACAAAAAGATAGTTAAGTTAAGGCCATGTAAGGTGTCACCTTGTTATCATCTTGGCTGCGGAAAAGTGGAAAAAACACCCACGGCACAAGTGTGACCAAGGTCAATTGATCGAAGTCCTCTCTTATGGAACACAACATGAACAGGTGAACAAGGTTCGCTACTAGGAACAAGTGCATCGCTACTGGGAGCAAGGGCCTTACTACTAGTAACAAGAAGCCAAAAAAAGTTTGACACCCCAAATGACCTTAGCAAGGGCAGTCCTTGGAGGCCATCTCTTCTTAGGTTGGAAGCCATTGCTTTTAGGTTGGAGGCCATCGCTTTGTAGGTTCAAGGCCATTGCTCTTAGGTTGGAGGCCATCGCTCTTAGGTTGGAGGCCATCGCTTTTAGGTTGGAGGCCATTGCTTTTAGTTTGGAGGCCATCGCTTTGTAGGTTCAAGGCCATTGCTCTTAGGTTGGAGGCCATCGCTCTTAGGTTGGAGGCCATCGCTTTTAGGTTGGAGGCCAT
>CAXAMN010014581.1:97234-115335 GCA_963970005.1 Durusdinium trenchii | reverse complement strand
CAGGTCTATGCACAAAAGAGCTCCCCACAAAAATCGTGCAAGTGACCATCTTAGATCAAAGGAAGCTTCCAGGAAGACAAGGTTCGCCCTGCTCCCAAAGTGAAAAGCTGCGCCAAAACAACACGCTTGGCATCGTCAAAGAAAGGGGCAGCACCTGTAATGCACCCTTGAAGTAAAACTCTACCGCAGCATCTTGGTTTTGTACTGTTGAAAGAGCCAGGGTGGCAGTCAGCAGTATCTACATTTCCGAGAAGCTGAACAGTCTCACGTACGACCTTGTAGATGTCATGAAAAGTCGTGAGGTCGAAATCACGGTTCAACTTGTAACCATCAACATGAAATGCGATGGCAAGTTCGTGGAAGGACACTGAGAGTGAAGCCTCAACATGCCAGCGCAATGTACACAAAAACCTACAACAACTCTCCCAGTCGTGTTGATCACCAGTCCAGTTTCGAGGACATTGAATATTGTTTGGGATCTTGGGCTTCCATTTGAAGTGATGAACGACCGATCTCCAAGGCCATAGTGGGAATCTAGCTTCACAATCAGCTTGGTTTGCTGCGGCGGCCTGGGGTTTGGTCTCATGAATCACCGCCCTATCTGGCTGAAATGTGGGAAGCATGGAATGCAACTCAGTCAACCAGAGCTGGTGTTTCTTGATGGCCTGAGTGGCCTCGCGTTGTACTTCGGCAAAAACGCAAGCATTCTGTAAGGCACACTCCTTAGCAGAAGCGTCGGCCAATCGGTTCTGGCTCACATGTTCCAGTGTGGTTCCACGTAGAGCAGCGAGCTCCTCATTGAGAATTTCAATCGGGATTCCCTCAAAACAATGCGCCGGGATCCATTTGATCCTGAATGGAGGGTCATGGACAGCTCTCCTGACCTGTGTCAAACGCATCAGATAATGCCACCATGGAAGACAGGCCCACTGGCAGTCTGGAGTGCCACCGTCGAAAATACTGTTGGCCTGCTCAACGACACTAAGGCAGTCGCAGTATATCGTTGCTGGAAACGAAGCGATGGAACATGCGTTAATCACTCCCCATAGTTCAGCGACATATGCCGAAAGGTTCCAGTGAAACACTGAGCCACAGTATCTCACTTCTTGGGCCTCGTCAATGACGGCTGACGCCGCACTTGTAAGCCAGAAACAGTCGGCGAAGGCGACCGAGCCGTCTGACCAAAACCGTTCTTTGTGCTCCGCAGAAAAAGAGTTCGCGATGGCAAGTTGTTCAATGTCTGAAAATTGAAGCCGATGCCTGGCAACAGCCTTGGGGTGCGAGACGTGTCCAAGGGTTCCAAAGTTGGAACCGAACTCATGTAGGACCGGAGCTCCAATGGCTTCGTGAACCTTGTGGCAGGAAAGCAGGTGATTCATGCACTCCTTGTTGGTGCCGCAAAACCTGCACAGGGAGGAATTGACCCAGCCCGAGGCGGCTAAGCGGTCATTGGTAAGGGTGCACCCAACGAGGATGTTCTCAAGTCGAAACTCAAGTTCATGTTCATGAGGTTGTGGCTTGGTAATTTGTCTCAGCAAACGCGTGGTTTGATGAAAATCAAAAACACCAGTAGGTTTCGCAAAATCTTTCCGAGATTTCGGATCGATAGAACAGTAGCAAGCATGTCTGGCAATGTTTTGAAGGGCTTTGCTAAGGCACTTAGGTGAGAGCCCCACAAAACTGACGGCAGGGCTTCCGCAAAACGAGATGCGAAGCTCTTCGTCAGACTGGATTCCTAACATGTCAAAGGCTCTTTTGAGGGTGCCTGCGAGGCTGTGGTTGCCCGTGGGCGACTTCCATGTCCTGTAAAGCTGAGTCGCTGCTGCATCCGAGTGGTTACACAGTCTAGATACTTCAACAATGGTGTTGTAAGCATCAGCTATATGGGGGTCGGTGCGGTGCGGCTTTGAGAGGACACATTGAAGCAGTTGTTTGGACCGCCACATTGGTTGTCCGACCCACAGTGTTCTGGCAATGGCATTTTGAATGGATTTGTAGGCCTGTTGGGGTATCTTGGTGCATTGGGCTCCAAAGGTGGTCTGAGGAATGACCTTGGAGCCGATCAAGAAACTTCTGATGGACCTACTGACAGGAAGGGCGGCAATATTATCAAGGTTCCCAAGCACTTTCTTTAGTTTGGTATCAGGAAAACCAAAGTGCGAACGTTCAGAGGTATAGATCTTGGTACCGAGAACGTCGAGCTCAAGAACAACAGGAAACCCTGGGAAGCAGGCCTTCAGTTGCCTTCTAGCATTGGAGTCAGTGCCCCAGGCCGACGACTTACCTTCATTTAATTTCTGTCCACTCAATAGGTCCCAGACCTTAGTGGCCTCGATAGCCTTTTGAAGCACAGCTACCTGTGTGAGTTTACACCATAAATAGGAATCGTCTATGTATGCACGAACACAGATCTCAGGCAAGTGATCAAGCAAATGGCACCAAACCTTGGTGTAGGCGTTCATAGCAAGAAGGGATAACGAACACCCCTGACAAACACCGTTTGGGGCCGTGGTGGCAAGGTTCGAGGTCCATCGACGATAGGACAGGTGCCTGTGCAGGCTGTCGTAGATCTTGACAAAGAAAGAGACGAATCCCTTGGGCAGCCCAAAAGCCAGGAAGAGGGCCGCAACAAAGTGCGGCACTACCCTGTCAAAGGCCTTGGCTTTGTCGAGTTTGATGCCAATAAGAGTCTCCTGTTGGAGTTTGGCCTCGTCTATATCGAGCCGAAGCTGGTTGAACAAGTTGGACATGTGTCTACCTTTGATTCCTCCTAAAATACTGCTAGGCATGACGGTCTGTTGCCAGTCTTGCAACTGCGCAAATCTGGCGCCAGTGTAGGCCAGGAGGAGTGCTGGAAGAATCGTGATTAATCGTTTGTTTAATGGCGTGGATGGCCCCGGCTTATTGAGGATGACTTGCTTAGCGCAGACAAGAGACTTCGGCAATGGTTGGTCGGTGGATTCGATGAGGTCGAAAAAGTCAGCGCAAGGCTGCAGCTCTTCACCAGAGAGTCTTTGCAGCTCAGTGGTGCGCCATCCGTCTAGCCCGGGAGCCGCTGTGGGCTTTCGCTTTTGAATAATTTTGAAAAGATCGTGTCCCGTAATCTTGGGAAGGTCGACTTCAACCCTTTGATCTTGGATGTAAGGCCAAACAGTGTCAAGCATTTGGAGGGGGTGATGCCTCAAAACATTAGCACTAAAGACCTGATCCCATTCATTATTCAATGTTGCAAGAGCCTGGTTCGGTTGAAAGACAACATTCTGCTCAGCATCGATGACAAGGTTAGCCGGTTCGTCTTGCTGTTTGTTGCGAAGGTGCTGAAAAATGTATGAACAACCTCGGGACGTGGATTGTCTGATGCGGCTTTTCCAGGATTGGATACGTTTCAGCTTGAGGGACAGCTCATGAGTTTTCAGTGACTGCTCAGCCCAACGTTTGGCGAAATGGACCTCAACCAAAGAGGGGCAGCTATTGTGGTTCCAGCACATGGGGGATTTAAGCTTCAACAGTTGATTGCGCGCTTTAAAAACTGTGGACACCGTGATGAAATGATCTTGAGCCGAGCCCATAGGTCTGGAGAGACGAGTGAAAAGCTCAGTGAGGCGACCGACCAAACGTGCAAGCACGGACCCAAAATGGTTTGCTGCACAATGCGACGGAAGTTGCTTAGGAGCAATGGTTTTAGTGACGAACATCGGTTTATCACCACGGGAACGCGGTCCCTCCCCCCAAAAAGCACCTTTAGCAATCATGGTCTCCTGTAGGAAGCGACTAACGACATTCCATTTGTGGTCAGCGGTGGTGGAACTCTCAAATTCAGCTTGGAAGGAATTCTCCCAGTCGACCGCTTGATTATGGCCGTTGGGTCCATCACACTGGTCAAGAATAAGAGGTGCAGTCTTGAGGAGATGATAACCTGTTTGGTTGATGGACTCCCACTGGAAAACAAGTTTGATGGGGCGATGTTGTTTGCTAAAGGTCTCCAAGACTTCGGCGCTAATCAGAGCAGCGAAGGCAATGTCATTAACAAGGATAGAGTCAATCGAAGTGCATCCCTCTCCAGGACCCGCGAATGAGCAGTCATTGCTAAAGGTGATGGGGCGGGTGATTTCCCCTGTTTCATCCACCGTGGCAACCGGATCGTGCCAAGCTTGGAAGGTCAAGGCGGACGCGAAAGCAGGGTAACTCGAGGGTGGAGCCTGAAAATCACCTGCTACAATCACCGGTATGGGTCCAAATTGCGCCACAAACAGAAGAACTTCCCCAAACAGGTGGTTGTTATCAGCATGAATCTTAGGGTCCTGGGAAGCACTAGTCGCAGCGTAGATGGAAACCACCAAAGCTCTTTTACGGGGTGTAACCTGAAGCCAGGCGGCCACCACTCTTTTGGTCTTGAAAAGTCCCTCATAAATCCCAGTAGCATCGCATTGGGGATCGAAGGGACGGATGTACGCATCCCCTCCGGCAATCAAAGTGCCCCCACAAGGAGTTTTCGTTGATTTGGGCCCATGCCACAAACCTGGGAGGAGATCACCGAAGCAAGGCATGAACCCCTGGCTCTTGAAGATATGGGAAGCCGAACGATGGTTGTTACGTCCGACTCTGGTCTCCTGAAGACACACCACATCAGCACCCCAGGATTTCCAAGTGACATCAGTCATAACGGACCCAATATTGGCCGACACGAGAGTCATATTCTTTTCATGAGGTCCTTCCCCCGGAAAACCGAGCGAGGCGTCAAAGTCGAAAAGTTTCCAAAGGCTGCACTGAGGTGGGGCGAAACGGTGTCCTTGCCAGTGCCCCTCCCTGTCAAGATCGAAATGAGCAGCGTTGTTGCAAGTTGTTTTATTCGCAGCAAAATCGAGAGGTTGGAAGTTCCAACCGCCTGAAAGATGGTCACTATTGAATTGTGGGCCAAGATCACTCCACAGACACATATCAGAACGAAAGAGACACACACACACAATAAGAACAGCAGCGCACGGAGAGCTGGCTGAGTGGCAGTGTTTGGCCGGAAGTCCATTAACGGGTCAGCAGACACAGAAGAGGCACATGTCGTCCCCTTGGCTGAGGACCACAGAGAGCAATTGAAGCAATTGCGAAAAACCCCAAAAGTCCAGTGAGGATCACCGAAGCAAACGGAAGACACGGTGGAAGCACTGGGAGTCACCGCGGAGTGACACCAGCAGCACAAAGCAACGAAAAGAAACCGAAGAACCGAAGGAGCGGGGAAAGTCCAATGCTCCACCCTAAGTCTTCAGCACTGCTTCGAGTGCTTGGCAGGCGGTGTCTCACCGGACGGCTCACGCGTCCTTGTGTTGGCCAAGATTTGTCTCAATGCATCTTGTATGGAGTCAAACTTGCCATCAACTTTGGTTTCAAAGGTGGCTTGCCGGGCCTCAATCTTCTCAAACCGCTCCTCTAGCCTGAGGATGCGGGCATCCTCGGATTTGCTTGGATGGACAGCAATGGGACCCGCATGTGTCCAGGCATTTGGAGGCTCAGGGGTGGCCTGACCTTTGCCTTTCCCTTTGTGCATTCCTTTCCCTCCACCCTTGGCCAGCTTTGGTGGAGTGTTGTCTGTTTCTTGGATCAAGATGTCAACGACATCCGAATTGATCTGCGCTGAAAAGGAAGACACTGTTGGCTTACGATCGGCAGTGACAATCCACACATGCACGCCTGCGGCACGAAATGTCCTTAGTGGCAGGACAGGAATTTTGAGTGCTTGCATGGTCGAAGATACGACATGTTGTGCACCAGTGGCAGCAGGCCATCCCGCAAAGGAGAAGGTGAATTTGGGCACAACGTCGATGTTGTCGGCAGTGACCCGAGGGTCATCAGCGAGCAGCTGGGCTCTTGCCTTGCCAATGTTGGAGATCCAGACTCTCGGCGCAATCCCCCTTCGTGTGAGCACCAGACCGGCCAGGCCGTCAGTTCCACGGACTGTCTTCCTGATGTTGGCAAGTTCAGGAATCGAAGGCGGCCAAAACCGCGGCAAGACGGAAGTGTCTTCACTGTTACGGCCTTTTTCGAGGAAATCTCTTGTCAACAGTGGTGTGAACCCACTGGCCTCAATGAGCGGAGTGCGTACCGCGTGAGGTGCTTTCAGGATGCATTGAAGCAAAGGATCTTGTTTGCTGCCGCCAGGATGCGAGGCAATACGGTAGCCAAAAATGACGGCCGAACTGTCAAGCTTTGGTACAACTTCACCAAGCAATGCCTTGAATGAGGCAATTGGACTCTCTCGGAATCTGTCAAGATCTGCTTTGGAGACGAGCCTGCCGTCAATCTCGAGGACAATCTCGCATACCGCTCCAGTAGTCAGCTTGGCAATCGGAGTTGGCAGTTTGAAATTGATGGTACCACGGATGACGTACATCATGACAAGCCTCTTGTATGAGATTTTGGCAGCAGTGTCGTCGACAGAGATTTCGAACGGCCCTTGCACCTTGCCAACGGAGGCCGACTGAATCATATTGTCGCTCGCTGGCAGCAGGATGGCGAGGTCATTGGACCCACAACCCATTGACTCTGACCGAGCTTGGATTATCTTCGGCACCTGCGCTGGCAGGTATTTCGAGTGCCATGCCAAATCCAAACAGACTCTGCTGCAAGTTTTCGGGGAACATTTTTGTGGTCCAAGGTCAATTCTTGAGCAGATTTATGGAAGAATTGATGATTTCCATTCCGACAATCGCACTCTCATTGAGCAATTCGCAGGGCGAGAGCCATCCATGAGGCTCATGGCCGGATTTGCCAACCTCGGCAAATGTGAGATTCGCGCTCACTCACCGTTCGCCCACACTAAGGTCATCGATGATTCGGTGAAGCTGGCGGGCGCCCTTGATATTGTCGTGCCACCGCAGCGAGATCTTCATTATCACTCTGGGCTTGATTTGTTCTGGACGATACAGAAGATCGTCGAAACACTGCAAGACGATTCTTCGCCCAAGAATTTTGCTGCCAATATTGTTGCACAACCAGAGGAGGTCAACATCACCGTTTTCCTCACAAAAGCAAACTGTCAGCATCTTTTGGGACAAGTTTCTCAACTCTCCAGTCTGCAAGGGAGGAACAAGCACTTTGCTCGCATTCCAGGGGAGGCCACATTCTCCCTGTTCATCGTTGATGCCAAGGACTGTGACAAAGCACCATATGCCGAGGCTGTCGTTCGGCTCCACAGCATGCCTCTTGGAGGTATTCAGATTCCGGCCAACCGGCCTGACATCCAGTTCCGCCTCCATGATTCAAGCGATCCTCTGAAGATCCACGAGATCAACGGCTTGCCAGTATGCACTTCCTCAAACCCCATCAAGGATGGTGACATCATCGACCTTTGTTTCGCTGCACCAACACGAGCCGGTGGGCACCACCTCAATTTGGTTGCTCTGCCATCTCTTCCCGCTATGTCTGACTTCACTGCCAGGGTTGAGTTCCTTTGTGACACTCATGGGTGGGTCGCCACAGATGAGATGTTCCATTATACGCAAGCCCTGCAATGGCAACAAAACTGGCTCAGGTTTGGGACCCCGCAACTCTGGAATGTTGCTAACGGTGACTTCGAGGAGCCCATTTTCGGGGAGCTCAACATTGTGAACAACGCCACTACAGCGATTCCAGTGTTGATTGGCAGTCATTGGGCAGGCATTGAAGTTACCAGACAAGGAAGTGACACACAGGTCACCTTCATCCAGGTCCCTGTCCAGCTGCATACTTCGTTGACATTTCTAGTTGCACGACTTCTTGATATTGCTCCGCACAGATTCCATGTCAACTACGAGTACAACGACCCACCGCCACACATCTGCGGGTGGAGTTTGATTTTTCGTTGGTACAGGAGGCACGGCATTCATCAAGGAGTTGCAGACATCTCCCACCACATGACCTTGAACCAAGAATACAATGAACTCATTCAACTTGCATTGCAGTGTTCAAGTGAAGACTGGGCTCGAGCCCAGATGCCAGTCGACATTGGGCATCTTGCCTACGTGTTGCGCAAGAACTTCTTGTGTTTTCTGGCCAGGCGTGAATTTCAAGGACGTCCCCATCAACAGATTGCTTTAGATACTGCTTGTCCTCCACTACAGCCTCAAGCTCAAAATCCACCGGATCCACCTCTACCCGCAGTGACGCCACTGCCGTGGCTGGACCGAACACAGCTTGTGCGAGACAGGATTCAAGATCGTCTCAACCAGATCTTGCAGCATCCAGATTGGCTTTCCTCGGATGAGCTTGACATTGCCTTGGAGGGCCCCAGGGCCATGAACCCGCAGACTCTTTTCTGCCCGCCAGCATCATGGAGTCCTGGTGCTTCGCACTTCCACTTCTTCAACGACTACACTCCAGACTACAGAGCGTACAACCAAGTCATTTGGATCATTGAAGTCAATAGGCACTGGGTCCAAGCCGAAGCCTACCTCCATGAGGATTCGTCCAACTTTGCATTCACTTTTCCTGTTGACAGCCACATTCAGTTGCAACCGTTGGTTGACCATCTACTCACTGTCACTGGAGCAAGGGAGACGCAAATCTCTATCCACTTCTATGACCAGAACAGTCCAAGAGGAATGTGTGGGTATCAGCTTCTGGCTCACATATACCAGAGACTTGCTGCCAATACGGTCCCTTTGCAACCTCCTCAGCGACGACAACTCAGCTTTCATTCTCTTGCAGCTGACTTGTACCGGGCACAGCATGAGGCTTTGACTTTGTGGAACGAGGCAGGAGCCCATCCTCTTCTTGTTGAGTTCGCTTCCAACATCCGACAGTGGTTTCTGGTCCGTGTCTCTGAGAATCGCTTCCCTCCTGACATCATCTCAGGTGGGGGCAACGATCAAGAAGATGTTACCATGAAGCCTGCAGGTGCTGCTGCACCCAGCGAAGCCGCCAAGACCACTACTTTGGCTTCTGCCCGTGGCAAGGATCCTTGGCTCAAGAGCGACCCGTGGCTAAAGACTGTGCCGAGGCCAGCTCAGTGTAAATGGGAAGATCTGCTGCTCAAGGATCCCATTCCGTTCACAGGTACTGATGGCTCAGTCCTCCCGCAGAACCACAGACTTCAGATCGGCGGAGCCAGAGGTGGCATCGTCTTGGCAACCAAGACCCACATTCAGGACATTGCTTCCTCTCGGATGGAAATCCAGTTCCAGAAATCACCTGTGGGGATCAAATGAACGAGACCCTCATGAGCGAACAGGATGCTGTTGTAAGTCGTGAGTCGATTGGACCAGGCATTGCGAACGAGACCGATGGGGTCGATTCTACATTCACTGACCGCATGCAGAGCGATGCATAGCGTCAACACACTATGTGGGACAGTGATCGCATTGCCAATGAAGTGAAAAGACTCACTCACCTTCTCAGAGAGCACCACGTGTTCGGTAGCCCCAAAAAGGCAGCTGAACATGGCTGGGTCGAAGAACGAAAAACCTGAGGCATGTTCTTGAAGACAGGCAAAAATCCCTTTTTGTGCCAGATGGGGCCTGGCAAGCTCATGTTGGCGTGTATATGAGGCGCATAGAGTGGGTAGCACCTCAGAGCCACTCGGGATCCTGGATCTGATGATCTCATTGGCCTTGTTGAGGTTGTTCTCAAACCTGGCACGCTTTGCAGGGGGAAGAAATTCAACCGAGTCGTAAATCTGGCATTCTGAAGGTGATAGCACGAGCTGAGAAACCCACATGGAAGGGAGTCTGAACTGATATGCCTGGTCAGTCCAGTGGGACCTTGGGATCATGGGCAATTTGAGGACGAAAGGAAACGCTTGGCTCTGGATGTCAGCCCTTGTCCAAACACCCAACCAACGAGTCCTGGCATGCGAAACCATGGAGTTATATGGAGTGACCTGGTCCCACACAAGGCGGTAGCCTAGCACCTGGGCGAATGCTTTCACTAGGCGAAAATGAGGATGTGCCACCACATCGTCGGCACACTCCGCGGAAATCACGATCGCCTGCAAAGAAAAAGCGAGTTCCAGAGCATCTAAAAACGCTTTCCCATTGCTGTCTGTCAGCCCTGCTTTCAAACCTCCCTTGCTCCATGATTGGCAAGGGGGTGACATGGTCACCATCAAATTGGCTTGTGTGCGACAGGCCTCGATGATGCTAGGCTCACCGACTTCTCCACACAACCCAACGAACTTCCCGTGGCTCCAGGAATGACCCAATGTCAAAGGCAGTGATCGAACAGGTATAGCATACTTCGCTTGCCAGATAGCCATGACTTCGCTGTTGTGATCAATGAACAGTTCTTGTCCAACACAAATGGCCTTCGCTTCAGAGTCCAACCACCTCAGCCCGTGGTGCCATCCACAGAAAGCACCGCAGAAGAGGTGCGCCACGTCCCACGGGAGGGAGGAGACCAGCTCTGGTTTGAAACAGATATGTGCCTTGTCGAGCTTGATGATGTTGCCGCTGGGTTCAACACGTTCCCCAGAGCACACAATGTCAATGCCTTTGCACAAATGTAAGCTTCTGTTTTGAGGATCATGGAAGGAGACGCGGACCACCAAGTCGTCATTGGATTCAACAAAGCCGGCAGCTGGTGTGAACCATAACGCTCGAAGGTCAATCCACTCATCCCCATAATCCAGAACCTCACCAGCAACAAAGGTCCTGGCTCCCACGGTCGGCGTGGGTCCAGGCCTCAACCCCGAGAAAATGCCTCGGATTCGGCAATCGTCAAGCTCCTGGATGAGGTCCCGCAATCCGGGGTCCAGCAAATCCATGGCGAAAGTCCTCTATCGAAGCAGGAGGAACAAAGGGTCACACGAGGCGGCTGGCACCCCTTTGTAGGGTGCCTAGTGGACACCGTCCCCGTTCCTCGCGGAACGGCAGACGGCCGCAGGCGGCCGGACGCCTAAGCCTCCAGGCTTTGGGCCTTGTGGCTGCCTTACTACT
This sequence comes from Durusdinium trenchii, assembly GCA_963970005.1. NCBI lineage: Eukaryota > Dinophyceae > Suessiales > Symbiodiniaceae > Durusdinium > Durusdinium trenchii. Next base: position 104,434 of record CAXAMN010014581.1, on the reverse strand, counting down.
AGTAACAAGAAGCTAGTAGTAAACAAGAAGCTACTAGCTTCTTGTTACTACTAGTAAGGCACCTGTTACTACTAGCGTGGCACTTGTTACTACTAGCAAGAAGCTACTAGTCCCTGGAGCTCCGCAGCTGGGTCACTGCTCAACACGGATCGTCGAGGAATTGAGCTGAACCAAGCGCATGTCTGCCGGGACTTTGTCACCCACCTTCACCTCTCAACATCCAAGCAAACACACACACATCATGCCCTTCATCCAAAAGGCCCGAGCAGCTCACGCGCACAGCTTGCAACAAAAATTGTTCTTCTGTGCGACTGACACACAGCCACGCATAAGTAGAACGAGAAGGCAACAAACACAAAAAAGGTCCAAAGTCACTCAATGCTTCAAAACCAAATGTTGCATGATGTGTGTTTTTCATTCATCTTTTATTTCTTAAACGTTCTTAGGGTGGCCATTGGCATCCATCGGCCATCGCTATTAGTTCTCTTTTCTTAGACATTTTTGGTGGACGCTTCTAGTAGCGTCCGATCGCTCCTAGTAGCGATGCCCTTTGCTCCTAGTAGCGATGCCCTTGTTACTACTGGCTTACAATGCCATTGGAGCTTCTTGTTAAGTAAAAGGGACTAGTAGCTTCTTGTTTACTACTAGCTTCTTGTTACTACTAGTAAGGCACCTGTTACTACTAGCGTGGCACTCGTTCCTAGTAGCTTCTTGTTAAGTAAAAGTCGATTGACCCAACCTGCACCAAGTCTCCAGGCACCAAGTCTTCAGCATTCAGCGACTGCCAGCGACCCTCTCGGAGCACCAGGGCCGAATCCGGTTGCAACCTGTGCAATTCGGCCAAGAAGAGAACGACCGAAATTGTGTTCTTTTAAAGATCTTACATATTATGCTAACACATATATACATACTACATACATATTATATGAAAAAGTGGTTTAGTTGCACCGATATATTGTTAGAGCAGTCACGAAGACTTGTTCAAGTGGACAGGATGTCCCGCGTCAAGAGTACGTCGAAAGACGACCCTTTGCTCAGCTGAAAAGACGGCAACCTGCAACTGCAAGCAGGAGTGTCACCTCAACCCAGAAGGCCTTCTGCATGTGTATCAGCAAAAGACCGTTTCCGGTAACAGAAAATACGTCGAAAGACCATGTATGCCCAGCTGAAAAGACTAGCAGTGGGCGCGCAGAACACCATCTAAGTGGTCCAGGAGTGGGTGGGCCGAAAAGCACCGTGACCAACGGACTCAACGAAAGGCCATGTGTTGTGGTGCCCCTTTTAATCGCTTTGTCAAAGTTTTGGTGAGGAAAAAGGGCACCAGCAAAGGAAAGCTATCTTCAGGGATCTAGGAGCTGTGTAAAAAAACACGTTGCAAGACAGACTTTGTCTCCCCTGCTGGAAGACAATCTACCTTTGCAAGCCTATTGCATAGAAGAGCCACGCGTGTTTGAACCTCTTCGGCCCCTTGCATCACCAAGGCCTTGCATTTTGGACAACCCCTTTTGCTCGCTCTTGTCCAGCAGGCTCTGGGACCCTACTCGACAGGCCCTCCACGCGAGCACACCCCCACACCCCCTAAAACTCACTTCATAGTCTTTTTGCGCAATATCCCACTGACAAGAACCCACTGACAAGCACTGGGCTCCCTTGACGGAATTCGATCTTGATCCAAAATTGGTCATTTTGAAATGGACAAGTGGAGCACATTTGGAGCAGTTGAATGAATTGACCAATTGATCTCAAGTTTTGGCCAATAATTCGTTGAGCACGAATCCAAAAACCCAGCCGCTCCTGAGTTGGGCTGGCTTGTTTTCTACTTTCGCCGCCCATCCACACATATCGACACCCATTCTGCCTTTTGAGGGCAACCAAGGCTTTCTCTGCATTGGTTTCTTGCCAAACTCCAACGATGGCATTTGCTATCAGGATCAGCAGGATCACCAACCTGAGCAGAACTAGATAAAGTCTTGATGTCTTTTCAGGTTGTGGCTTGTGCTAGGGGGCGTTACAGGGAAAGCAGGGTTCTTGGACAAAAGCCTTACTGAAAGGAAAAGAAAACATGAAAAGAATAGAAAACGAAAGGTCTGAAGGTGGAAAGAAAAACACATGCCAAAAGGAAAAGAAGGAAGAAACCTTCGGAACAAAAAAGAAAGAAAGGAACACAGGTGCCTGGAGGTGAAGCTTTAGTTCCTAGTAGCGTGGCACTTGTTCCTAATAGCTTCTTGTTCCTACTAGTAAGGCACTTGTTACTAGAAGCGATGCACTTGTTCCTAGTAGTAATGCCAGGAGCCCCTACGAGAATGCTACACTGCGGTTCACAAAATGGATGCCGCGGACGGAGCGGACGCTGCGTCTGCGTCTCCCAAAGGAGGAGTGATTAAACAAATGTTCAAACACGATTTAAAGAAAAGTTAAAATTAGCATCGCTATTAGGAACAAGTGCATCGCTACTAGTAACAAGTGCCTTACTAGCAGTAACAAGAAGCTATTAGTTACTTATCTTCAATTTAATTCTAATAGCTTCTTGTTACTACTAGTAAGGCACTTGTTACTACTAGCAAGGCACTTGTTCCTAGTAGCTTTTTCCCGGGAAGTTTCTTTCTGAATCGGAAGGTCAAAAAACTTCGGTCTGGAATGCCCAGCTGTTGGAGCGTCTTCTGGGAGACCCATGAGCGAATGACTCTGAGCGAACAGCTTGCTTTCGGATGAGTATCCTTTCTCGGAGTTTTCTTTGCTTCAGACTCACAACTCCGTGCTTTCAAAGCAAATAGCCTACCACTTCTACGGCTGCTAGGACTACCACCATGCAGTCTTGAAAGGATGATGCCTTGAAAGCCAGAATGCAGTGAAAGGCCGGTCTAAAACATAACTGCGAGAACATTATTGCTTCTATGCTCTTCTTTGTGTGGCTTTGACGCATTCCTCATGCGTCGGACCCGGGCTCAATGTCCGGGTGCACGGATCAGCTAGGGTGACCGTTAAAACAACTAGTAGATCGTCTTTTAATGTCCTTCATGTATACTTATCCCCTTCTCGTCGAAAAGTAGAATGTCTTAGGCCTGCGGTTCTATGCGGTTCTGGACGAGGAGCGGCTCCACATAGGCAGTGGCACCCTCTTCAGCATCGAGGTATGCTAAGACGAACGACACCACCGCTGAAAGCAGCAAGATCCGGACAAGCCTCAACTCCACACTCTACATGCGCGCTCGACACCCGGAACCAAATTCAACGATTCAAAGAAAGATAGGACTAGCAAACCTAATAGCTTCTTGTTACTAGTAGTAAGAATGCTCCTAGTAGTAAGGCCAGGAGCCCCAAGTAGCGTCCTTGCTCCTAGTAGCTTCGAAGACGTACTAAATGGCTTCTTGTTACTACAGGTGAAAGGATTCCCAGCCAAACGATTCCCAAGGAAGCTTCTGATGGCCTCCACCTAGTAGCTTCTACAGTGACTAGAAAGCTTCTAGTTACTAAGAAGTTTCAAAGACAGACTAAAAGCCGCCTAAGGCTGCCCCGGCTCGCCGAAGGGCGAAGCCGAAAGCAATCTCTTTAGGTCCAAAGGGAGGTCTTTGCCAGGTAACAAGTCTTCAAATTGAGCTGCTATCAACCTCCAAAGTGGTTTTTTCTCCTCCGAGCGTGTCCATTGAATATGACATTCGGGTGACTCGGACTCTTGGTTCCCAAAGAGCCTTGGCCCAAGCAAGCGCAGTGCAGATTCTTATTTCTGATAGGTAAGCCCGTAAGCCCTGTAAGACAACAGAAAAAAAGGTCTAGGTGCCTAAAGAAAAAAGAAAGGGAAAACCATAGGAAAAGCAAGGGCATGTCCACAGATCTACAGGAAAAGAACAAACACGGTTGCTCTGTATCCGTAGGGTCCTAAGAGTCAACCTGGAAAAATTTGCTAATGCAATCCTTTAAGCTACTAGTAGCAAGTGCATCGCTACTGGTAACGGGTGCCTTACTAGTAGTAACAAGAAGCTACTAGTAGCAAGTGCATCGCTACTAATAGCGTTGTTGCTACTAGTAGTGCCCTTGTTACTAGTAGCAATGCACTTGTTACTAGTCCTAAGAGTCAACCTGGAACAAATGTTTCAGTCAAAATGGTTTGCTGCATCAAAGTGCACCGCATTAGTCAGGGATGGCGTCCTCTTCGGCAAGTCTGTTGAGCCCAAAGTGGAGCCGCTGCTGCAAGACCTGCACAGGTTTCCGGAAACGAAGGCAATTGGATGTCCCACGGATTTGGCAGAGTCTTCATCCAGCAACTGGTCCAGGAATGGAACCTCTCCAGCACTTCGTTTAGGATTGGAGGCTCAACAAGGAAGAACACACAATTTTGGAAAGGCCTTCACCCTGGCTTTACAAAAACAAAGCAGTGCAGCACATCTCGTTGAGAAGAACGTGTGAGTGACTTGAGTGACACCTGCTCCGACCTGCCTGGCTGCTCGAAAGGCCCTCGTCCAACGTGACGTTGAAACACGCCAAAACGTCCTCATGTCAAACACTGTGGGGTCATCCAGACCTTGAGTGCATGAAAAGAAGTAAACTGCTCCAAAAGGGCAATGGCCTTCAACCTACTAAGCGATGGCCTCCAACCTAGAGGCAATTGCCTTCAACCTAATAGCAATGGCCTTCAACCTAGAAGAATTGGCCTTCAACCCACCAGTGATGGCCTCCAACCTAATAGCGATGGCCTCCAACCAAATAGCGATGGCCTCCAACCAAATAGCGATGGCCTCCAGCAAAATAGCCAAGGCCTCCAACCTAATAGCCAAGGCCTCCAACCTACTAGCGATGGCCTCCAACCTACTAGCGATGGCCTCCAACCTAGAAGCAATGGCCTTCAACCCACTAGCGATGGCCTCCAACCTAATAGCGATGGCCTTCAACCTGCTAGCGATGGCCTCAGCAAAGGCCTCCAACCTAATAGCGATGGCCTCCAACCTAATAGCGATGGCCTTCAACCTGCTAGCGATGGCCTCAGCAAAGGCCTCCAACCTACTAGCGATGGCCTTTGAAGAAAGTACACTGCACCCTCAACCCTCTTGTAAGCAAAAGCCCTCTCGCAATGCAGAGCGATGCAATTCCATCGATCTTAGCAACAATGCACCTCAATGAGCCATCGATCTTTACTCAGTCAGACTCTACTTGAACACTGCTAGAAGAGACTGAAACGGGAGGACAAAAGGACAAGGACGTCTTCAGATCTAAGCAGGAATTCACATGCAAAGGAGGAACCATATCGTTGCTTGTCCTGCACAGGCAGGGTGTGCGGGTGCTGGCAGTCCATGCCCTCAGTTGCAATGTTCGCTACTAGGGGCTCCTGGCATCGCTACTAGGAGCAAGGACGCTACTAGGGGCTCCTGGCCTTACTACTAGGAGCAAAGAAGCTACTAGGAACAAGTGCCTTACTAGTAGTAACAAGTGCCACGTTACTAGGAGCGATCGGACGCTACTAGGGGCTCCTGGCATCGCTACTAGTAGCATTCTTGCCAATTCTATTTTGATTCTAATAGCTTCTTGTTACTACTAGTAAGGCACTTGTTACTACTAGCGATGCACCTGTTACTACTAGGGGCTCAATGAGACAAGCCGCCCGCTCGAACAACTCCCGCGCCTTTGAGGCATGGCATCAACGGCGCAACAGCGATGGCCTCCACCCTCTTAGTGATGGCCTCCAACCTAATAGCAAACGATATTAGTAAGGCACCTTGCTACTAGTAGGATTGCCCTGGTTACTAGTAGCTTCTAGCCCTATTAGACTTTTCTTCCTTTTCCTTTTTGTTTCTAATAGCGATGGCCGATGGCATGCCGTTGCTTGATGATGTGAGATGTCTCCACATTGTGAAACTGGACCTGTGGATCTCCCTTGTTACGGTTCCATTTGCTCCCTACTAGCATCCTTGCCACTAGTAGTATGGCCAGGAGCCCCTAGTAGCGTCCTTGCTCCTAGTAGCGATGCCCTTAGCCTGTGCTCCTAGTAGCATCCTTTTTACATAGGTTCCACATCAGGGGGCTCACCATCGTGGAACAATTTGTCATGGACCAGTTCTTGTGTGATGTCCATGTTATGTGTTCCTTCACTACTGTGAGCACGGCACCAGGGAATGCGGCGAAACAAGTACTTCTGCATGGGCGTGCAAACAATGCGCCAAGCGAGCTTGTGAAGCGCACAGCTTCCCGGTCACTGTTCTTCCCAGCTGGACAGACGTGTCCAAATAAAGCCGGACAGACCCCAAATAACATGAAGACTTTGTTGAGCTTCTTCGCGCCCGCATCTTTGGCCTTGATGCTGATCACATCCTTAGAATGATCGAAGAACCCCATGCTCGACTTAGGATGTCGGATATCACGACCTGGCGCGAAGCATAGCACTTTAGAGCTCTTTCTGGAGTCGTGCCGTTAACAATGAACCGCCTCTTCTTCATCCTTGCAGAAGTGAGAAGTCCTACAAAAAGTCCTGTCCTTTCAGTAAGGGCAAGACTTCTCCGCTTCAGAATTGGTAGGGCTGTGCTCTGGTGGCTTGTAGCGGGTGTAGTTGAGTCAAAGATCGGCAAGAATTGGGGTCAACTTGCATGAGACAAATGAGCTGACAAATTGGGTCAACTTGCATGAAACAATTGAGATGACAAATTCTGTGGCACTTGAGCCTGTTACTCATGGCCCTTGAGTCTGGAATGCAAAAACACGGAAGAAAGAAGAACGCCTCGTTAAAGGCCTTAAAAAAGAATAAACATGAAAGGAAAGAAGGAACATAGTTGGAAAACAGGGAAGCCAAATGCAAAGTTGCTACTAATTGTTGTTGTTGTTGTTGTTGCTCCGTGCCAAAAAGGCAATCGCAAGTCTGGAATACTTGCTCCCCAAACTAGAGGCTTTCTTATTGTTATTTTTCTGAGGCGACTTGTTAGCTTCTTGTTCCTAGTAGTAAGGCACTTGTTACTAGAAGCGATGCACTCTGAGTTTTGGGCCAGCTGGACCGAACGCCCAAACGAGGCGTTCGGAGCCCAGTGCGTCTTGAGCGTCAATTCCGGACAAGTCGAAACTAAATGCTGCAGCTCTTCCCGCAACTCCTGACGTTTCGGTGGGGCAATGAAGAATAAACCAACCTAGAAGCAATGGCATTCAACCTACTAGCGATGGCCTCAAACCTACTAAGCAATGGCCTCCAACCTAGAGGCAATGGCCTTCAACCTACTAGCGATG
>CAXAMN010014581.1:82978-93211 GCA_963970005.1 Durusdinium trenchii | reverse complement strand
AGCCCCTAGTAGCTTCTTGCTCCTAGTAGCGATGCCCTTTGCTCCTAGTAGCGATGTTGCACGGCCCGTTAGGGGAATGCTTCGCATCGCTGCCAGTTACTACTAGTAAGGCACCTGTTACTACTAGCGTGGCACTTGTTCCTAGTGCCTTGGATTATGATTATTCTGGATTCTGCTCGGCTTGCAGTCGCTGGACATGAAAATGACTAGTTACTAGTTACCCTTTCTGTTGTGCTCCCAGTAATGATGCCCTTTGTTACTGGTAGCTTCTAGTAGTTAATGGCCTCTAACCTACTAGCGTCTTGCTACTAGTAGCTTCTTGCTAATTTCTTTAGACCCTTGGAGGTGTCTTTTCTCCTTCGCTGCCTTTAGTGAAACTCTTGCCTGGAAGTTTGAATTCCTCGTCCGCAAAGACAGGCAAAGCTCTGCAGTCAGACTTGCCAAGCTGCACAATCCATTGACAAAGCTCGAAGGACTTCAAGCAACCTGCCGAGCGAACGAAACTGGAGGAACAGTCTTTGCAGGCCTCCAACTTAATTGTCATGGCCTCCAACCTAGTAGCGATGGCCTCCAACCTAGTAGCGATGGCCTCCTAACCTGATTGTCATGGCCTCCAACCTAGCGGCGATGGCCTCCAACCTGATTGTCATGGCCTCCAACCTAGTAGACACGGCCTCCAACCTAGTAGCGATGGCCTCCAACCTGATTGTCATGGCCTTCAACCTAGTAGAGACAGCCTCCAACCTAATAGCAATGGCCTCCAACCTAATTGTAGTGGCCTCCAACCTAATAGCGATGCCAACCTAATAGTTATGGCCTCCAACCCAATAGGAATGGCTTCCAACCCAATTGTAATGGCCTCCACCCTATTAATAGGGATGGCCTCCAACCTAAGAGCAATGGCCTCCAACCTAATAGCAATGGCCTCCAACCCAATAGCCATGGCCTCCCTGTGTGAAAGTGAAAAGAAAACAAGGTCTAAAGCCCTAAGAGAAGATCAGAATCAATAGAGGAAAAGCACTCGCGCTTGCAAACCACGTGCAAGGATGCTACTAGGGGCGACTGAGGGTTAAGACCTAAGAGATCCTCGGGGCATTTCTTTGTGATTGTCCAAAAAGATTTCATTGTAAGCGCGTCCTTGTTCCCAGTAGCGATGCCAGGAGCCCCTAGTAGCGTCCTTGCTCCTAGTAGCGATGCCAGGAGCCCCTAGTAGCGTCCTTGTCTACCAGTCTCTAGTTGATTTGTCTTTTCTTTTCTTCTTTAGACCTTGCTTCCTTTTCTGTAGTTTTTCTTGCATGTTTTATTTTAGACCTTTAGGTCTCTCTTTCCATGACCACTTTGAATTACCCAACCAACTGCCCTAGGCTCTCGTCATCAAAGCCCCTCCTCCAGTGCAAACGACAATGGCATAGGCCGTCTCCTCTGGAACTAACTCACCAGGCGTCATCACTAGAGTCTGGGAGAAGGCTAAGGTCCTCCAGGAATTGCAAAGAGAAAAACGGGAGAAAAAGAAAAGAAGAAACAATACTAGCGATGGCTATGGCCTCCAACCTACTAGCGATGGCGCAATGAAGAGCACTTGTGCCAGCTTTTGTCTGCTTCATTTATCCGACTTATTAGTAGTAACAAGTGCCTCACTAGTAGTAACAAGAAGCTATTAGGAACAAGTGCATCGCTTCTAGTAACAAGTGCCTTACTAGTAGTAACAAGAAGCTACTAGGAACAAGTGCATCGCTTCTAGTAACAAGTGCCTTACTAGTAGTAACAAGAAGCTAGTAGCTTCCTACCCTAAGAAGAAAAGACTTGAGTCCGCTCCAATCGGTGTGAATCGCTCTGGAAACACCCAACACTTCCCACCTGGAAAACTCCTTGCTCATCAGCTCACTAAAGACAAATGCAGCTGCAACGGCTTCCGAATTTTCGGGATCTGATAAGATGCAGCAGGTTGATGTCCTGGCCAAGCAATGCCTCCTAAATTTCTTCGCAGCGCCTGCTGGCTGTTGCAAACTGAACTGCCCCAATCATCTTTAAGACGGTGTCTGAGCTTGTTTCCGGGGGTCTGTTTCCATTTGAATGTTCTCGTCAAAGCCGTAAGCACAAGATAGCACCTAGTAGCGTCCTTGCTCCTTGTAGCGATGCCCTTGTTACTAGTAGCATCCTTGCTCCTAGTAGTAAGGCCAGGAGCCCCTAGTAGCGTCCTTGCACGTGGTTTGTTGAATACTGCATCCAAGAAGCTCTGACATGAACGGCCTGATTCTGGACAAGGTGCCCGTAAGTGTATTGACCACAAGAGACAAGGTTCCCTCAGGTCAAACTGCTAGCACAATGGGCATTTCGTTCATTGCTTCAAGTAAGATGTGTCCATCGACCAACTCCCCTCAAAGTCCAAGAAACATGTGTCAAAGGCGTAGGAAGTGGCAACGTCTGCAAAGAACACATCCAGCGAAACGTCTCCTGAACGTCTTCGATGCAAATGTTGTGCTTGCCAAGGTGAACAATGTCAGGCACGAAGCTTGCATATTCCTGGATGAAGGCCTGTTGTCGGAGCAAGTTCAAATTCAAAGGTTGCTTTGTTTCCCAAAGCCAAGACCTCAAGTCATTGTAAGAACGAAAACGTTTCATCACTCTTGTTCCTCAAGCAGTAGCAATAGTAGGGATTTGGCAAGTCAAGGGCACACCGGACTCTCGTCTCGACTCTGGTCCCAGTTCGGGAATGGTCGAAGAAATCTTCAAAAGCGCATACAAACACAAAAACTCATTTGGAATTTGTGTGGCAACCTATTAGGAGCAAAAGGCTACTAGGAACAAAGGGCATCGCTACTAGGAGCACGGACGCTACTAGGGGCTCCTGGCCTTACTACTAGGAGCAAGGATGCGGAGCAAGGATGCTAGTTACTGGATCCCTTCTGGACTACCGAGTCCATCATGTTTGCTTTTCTCTTGTTCTTCGCCACTTAGCTCTTAGGGGGAGGCCATCGCCATTCCGTTGGAGTCAGCACGAGTCTGGCGGCACGAGTCTCGGCACTAGTCTCGATGCGCCTCAGTGGGCTTCACAAATTGAGGCCACGCGATGACAACCGAATGCACCTCATGCATCCTGCCGCCCGCGACGCCCCCCGCGGATGCACAAAATGCCGCACTTCTGAATGTCCACTGCATGTCGGGCCCCTAGTAGCTTCCTTGCTCCACATGACCATGGTGGCATGGCCATGTTGGTGCATGCACACCAGATTGTAACAGGTTCCGAACCATTCCAGCTTGGAGGCCATCGCTATTAGGTTTCTGCCTTACTAGTAGTAACAAGTGCCTTACTAGTAGCAACAAGAAGCTATTAGAATTAAACTTAATAGCTTCTTGTTACTAGTAGTAAGGCCAGGAGCCCCTAGTAGCTTCTTGCTCCTAGTAGCGATGCCCTTTGCTCCTAGTAGCTTCTTGTTACTAGTAGTAAGGCACTTGTTCCTAGGCTTCCGAACCTGGCAGTGACCATTTCGCCCACACACCATTTCCGCTTCAGCAGGTCGGGACTCGCCAGAATCACCAAGGTCACCGTCTCATGGGCCACATGCCAAAAAAGCTTCGTCAGGTCACACAAGTCATCTGCATCGATCTCAGCATCGATCTGTTCGACTTTCCGAACTCAAAGATACTCAACGATACTCCAGGAAACAAGTACTATAATTCTTGTTTCTACTAGCTTCTTGTTACTAGTAGTAAGGCACTTGTTCCTAGTAGCTTCTTGTTACTATGGTTAAAAGAGTTCGATTCTAATTCGAACAAGTGGCAAAAGTGGTAAATCTCTTCCCACGCTGCAAGATTAGCATCTTCAGCCAGCGTGCCAAACTGCCAGCTTTGCTCTTGTGGTGCGAAAGGAAGTATCTGAAGGCCTTCTGCTTTTCACGGAAGCATCTCAAACAACCTAAAGAGATAAAGGCCAGAAGTGAGAGAAAAATGAGACTGAGCAATGTCAAGCTTGCTGTGATTGTCAAAGCCTCATTGACATCCCCAGCCACATGCGATCCCAAAGTCACGATGAAAATCATGCAGGCTGTGAGGAAAATGTCCAAGTCATTGCAAGCTTTCATCCGCCAAGGCTTGACATAACACGATGCCATCAGACTTAGAGATAGCAGAATGTTCATCAAGAAGGTGCTCACACTTTGTGAAGCCAATGGCAAGAAGACCAACAAGGCATTTCGTAGCAACAGCCAAACTCCCAAGGTTTCTGCTCCTGGGCGAAAACGTCCAAAGAGAAACGAAGCAGCTCTGATGAACTTCAAATCCGACTGATTGATCTTGCTGGGGATCTGCAGAACCACCCAAATACTCGATGCGAGGAAAAGGGCAGGCAGTAAAAATGCGAATGTTGTGATGAGGATCATGGCAAGATGCTGCTCACGGCCATTGCAATTCACCGATGGATAGGCTCGCACAGTTGAGAGCTTGTTGGGATGAGTTTGGCAAATGAGTGGGGGCATGGAAGATGAACACACAGCAATGAAGAAGACGACACACAAGGAACCAACTGCCTGCCCAAGGCGATGGAACTGCCAAGTGGACGAACTGCGTTTCGCCAGAACGGTGCAGAAATGGATGATGCAAACCAGTGCCAAAACACTGGGCAACACCATCACATGAAATAGGAACAGTGGTACTGGATCCGAGGGAGTAAGGCAATCAAAGGAAAGAATATTAAGGTCAAGGGTGAAAGATTCCGTGAGCGCCAGCAGGCTTGCGATGGGCTCTCCCCAGTCCAAACTGAACTGATGGATCACAGAAATCACTTGAATTGACGTTGCTAGCTGGCCCAGACCACACGCCACCACGACGAAGTTCGAGGAGCGGGCACTTTTGGACTCTTGCCACGTGAAAGCCACATATGCTCCACTCATGGCGAGCACGAAGCAAACCAATAGACTGCCAACAAGCGCATAGTCCCCTCCTTCGCACGGAATGCCTTAGCCCCCCACATACACACGATGGTTGCCACCCCAAGCTGGAGCTTGATCTGCGACAAACAAACTCTTCTGTGCTTTCTGGCTCCTACTATGAACAAATAGAACAAGTATCAATAACAAAAAACAACATGGAACAAGAACAGGAGAAGGAAACTAAGGCGGTAGTATAAAGGCTTCTGCCAAGGAAGAAGGGCAAGCACAGTCGCAAATTCTGTAGATTCAAGTAGGCTCAGCTCGGATTAATAATATAGATTAGGGACTAGATTTGGATTAAGTTGCCAATAACTCTACTTCGATTCAAACCAGTACAGCTAAAGTAGTTGGCCTGCCAGGCGTAGACGGCCGGGGCATTTCGAGCAATCTTTTACAAATTCTGTGTGGTATTTACAGCACTTTCTATGTGTCCGCACGGCCACTGGGGAGAGCGTCGAAATGGTCACAAGCATTTTCTATGGTATTTCTCATGGGTGGGCAATTGTGTAGAAACTGCATGATATTTAATATTTACAGTACTTTTTGGGTTATCGATGTCACAAGATTGTCATCGACATCACAACATTGTCATCGATTAGTCATATGATTAAAATTGAGTGGGGGGTTGATGATGTTGCTTTGGATGTGCTGCCGAAGATTATGTCACAGGCACACTCGCTTTGGAAGATGGGGGTGGGGTGGGGGGGGTGGGGTTGGGGGGGAAGTTAATGACGTTGGTTTGTGATGAACCCCGGGTCTGTGAAAGCCTTGGCGTATACGGAGAACCTTTGCAGAATAATTGTTCTTGATTTGTTGTGTCGGCGCAAGCGACCATAAGTAACCAAAGTAGTTTCTTTTTGAAAGCAGCAACTGCGCAAAAAACACCCTTAACAACCAACAAAATCATAATCCGAAGGAAATTTCAATAAAACGACTTCTTCAACACACAAAAAATGGCCTCCAAACCACCCGGCCATCTACGCCCGGCGGACCAAATAGTGATATATAGAAATTGACTGGCAAAAGCCAATTAGAACCAGCTATAAAGAGCCTTAAATTGGAATTACGTACAGTGAACCTAGAACTAGGTAGAAATAGGATTGAAATAAACTAGAATGACTTATTGGACTTACATTGTTTGAAATTGAACTTGAACTGAATCCATATTAGTTAGAACCAAAGCAGGACTAACTAGATTTGAACCAAAGCTGGTTAGAAAGCTGATTAGACTTTAAAAAATCCACAATAAATCAAGCTGAGCTAAATCAAAGCTGGTTTTCAGACTGATTATAGTGGCCATAGCCCCATCAAAACAAATTGGAGTTAATGTTTAACTGTTAGCAAAAAGAGCTGATCCAACTAAACATGTATTCAACAACTTTACTTCGAGCTACCGCATGCCAGGCACACTGTATGAGTGTATTGTTACTTGCTCGGCGTTGCCGTTATGTGTGTCATTGCTTGTTGTCCGCTGTTGTATTTGTCTTGGTGTTTTGTCAAAGGCTACTCTAGAGTACATAATTAATTGAGTAAGGGCGGGAGAGGAAAAGAAAAACGCTAGAAAACGTCTATTTTGGTGTTGCCGTGATGTGTGTCAATGCTTTTTTTTTGGGGGGTCCTGTCGGGCCACTGGTCGGAGGATCGGGCCACTGGCTGGTGGGATGCGTTGCTGTGCTCGTTGTCGAGGCCATCGCTAGTAAGTTGGAGGCCATCGCTTCTAGTAGCGTCCTTGCTCCTCGTAGCAATGCCAGGAGCCCCCAGTAGCTTGTTTTTTCTCGTGTTTTCTGTGATTTTTTGGTGTTGTGATTTTGCGTTGTCTTGTTCGTCATTGGACTGGCCAAGCAGTGGCTGATGCCCTGCAGCAGCAAAGGCCACGATGTGGGTTGTTTCCTTTAAAAACCTACAGCTACCCTAATCTTGTTGGGTGGGCTAAAGGGTTAATTAAACTAGAAATTATTTGAACCCATCAGGATTAGATTGGAACTAACGTCAAATATCATACTAGTGATTAAGACGTGGCAAAGAAAAACTAGCCATTAATGGAATTTAAGGGTCCCAAATTTACTTGCTGGCCTCAGGATGTGCTCTTTCACAAATACGCCTGTGCTACACTTGGTAGTCAAGATCATTCAAGTGAATTTGGCTGAATGGTGTAGTGTAGTGTTTCCCTGGTTGCAGCCCCTCTTCATTGCAGGTGCGGGGTGCGAATAGAATGAGGGGAGCGATTTTGTTGGTGTCCAGAAATCTGCATCCCTCCCAAGAAAGCAAAAAACCAATGAGACACAAAAGCATCGCACCGCAACCTGCTGCAGACTGACCTTGTCGGCTGGTTTACATACTTTTATGATTTTTATGGCTGTAAAAAGGGAGAGCAAAGGAAGAAGGAAAAAAGGAAGCAATGAAAGGAAAGAGCGACGGCCTGCAACCGAAAAGCGATGCCCTCCGACCTAGTAGCGATGGCCTCCACAACCAGCACATCCTTTTATTGCTTCCGTTTTTCCTTTGACAATTGTTTTCTTCATTGCTCCCTCCCTCGATCCCTTCCTTCCTGGGTTTTCTTCCTTTATGTTCCTTCCTTTCTTTCCCCTTGCCTTTCTCTTGAGCTTCTTTGCTTCCTGCCACTCTTGAGCTAGGAGCAACCCATAAGCAAACAATCCCAAACTCTAGTCTTCCAAAGAAAGCTAGCAGTCACATCCTAAAGATGCCAATTGCACGCGGAGTTGTCGCCAAGACACACCGCGCTCCGGCGGAATGGAGGCCCGGCAGGCAGGAGTTGCAAGCTACGCTAGCTGGATCCCTTCCTTCGGCACAAGCGCCTGGCATCGCCAGGAACGGAGCGATCGGATGCTACAAACGGGGCGCTCCTGGCATTACTAGTAACAAGAAACTACCAGGAGCAAAGGGCATCCCTACTAGGAGCAAGAAGCTACTTGGTGCGCCTGGCCGTACTACTAGGAGCAAGGACGCTACTACTAACAAATGGCATCGCTTCTAGGAGCAAGAAGCTACTAGGGGATCCTGGCCGTACTACTAGGAGCAAGGACGCTACTACTAACAAATGGCATCGCTTCTAGGAGCAAGAAGCTACTAGGGGCGCCTGGCCGTACTACTAGGAGCAAGGACGCTACTAGTAACAAGAAGCTACTAGGAACAAGGGGCTCCTGGCCGCACTACTACAACCAAGGACGCTACAAGTAACAAGAAGCTACCAGGAAAGAGGGGCATCGCTACTAGGAGCAAGAAGCTACTAGGGGCTCCTGACCGTACTACTAGGAGCAAAGGGCATCGCTACTAGGAGCAAGAAGCTACCTACTAGGAGCAAAGGGCATCGCTACTAGGAGCAAGTAGGAGCAAAAAGGGCATCGCTACTAGGAGCAAGAAGCTACTAGGAGCCAAGGACGCTACTAGTAACAAGAAGCTACTAGCACCAAAGGGCATCACTGCTAGGAGCAAGAAGCTATCTACTAGGAGCAAAGGGCATCGCTACTAGGAGCAAGGGCGCCACTAGTAGCGCCAAGCGCCTGGAAGCCCACCAGGGCAATGTGACCGTTCGTGGCATTTGAAGACCGATCCAGGATCTTCCTCTTTCGAATAGTAACCTCACAAAGGAGCTAACCCAAAGTTGACTTGAAAGCCAGAAATTCAAACACAAGGCTATTAGGTTGGAAGCGCCATTGCTAGTTTCTTGGAGGGGCGGTACACAATGTTGACAAAGGCATCGCTACTAGGAACAAGAAGCGACTAGGGGCTCCTGGCATCGCTACTAGTAACAAGTGCATCGCTACTAGTAGGTATGCCCCACTGCCCTTGTGGCCATATTTTTGGAGCGCCAAGAGGGTGGCCCCCGAGCGCCACCCTCCCTTTCGCGAGTGAACCGAAGATAGCAAGGAAAAAATGAGGCAGGTCTTTAACAAATTTCAACAAGTCTGTCTTATTTGTTGAAGTTGTTTTATCTTCTTTGGTTTGTTGTTTTGACCTGTATCTTTTGTTTGTCCTTCCGATTTTTCACTAGACCTCTTGCCGCTTTTGCATGATTTTGATCTTTCTTTGTTCCTCCTTTGGTCCTTCAGTCCGTGAGACCATTCGTTCTGAAAAGCGATAACCCGGGTCGCGGAATTACGACGGTCAAAGGCCTTGAACTTGAATTTCTCTCGTTCCAGACTAGTAGCTTCCACTTACTAGGAATAAGGGGAATCGCTATTAAGAACAATGACGCTACTAGGGGCTCCTGGCCGCACTACTAGGAGCAAGAATGCTACTAGTAACAAGGGCATCGCTACAAGTCGCTAGAAGCTAGTAGTAGCTATTTGCTGCTAGTAGCATGCCCCTGTTACTAGTAATTAGCGATGCCCTTTTGCTCTCATGCTCTTTTACACCCTTCGGTTTCCTTTCTGTCTGGTCTCTATAGGTCTCAGCTCTTCCCTTTGCACGTTGTGGTCGCAAATGCCACGCTTGGCCTATGCCTTAACTTGAAGCCAAGCCAAACCTTTAGCGACAGTTCAACCAACCACAGGTCCATCAAGTATCAAGTGCTTGACAAGAACTATGCGGGAGGGCCACACGCAATCACGCGCGCACACTTAGATTGATCCTCGCAAGAGCTAAATCAGTTGAGGTAATCCACTCTAGTGAATACAATACCGGTCTAGAGCGCTGAAACCTGAACCTGTCAATGGCCATGTGCACAACGGAAAGGTGGCTGGGTCAGAAACAATTTGGTTTACATCATCGAAGAGTCAGGAAATTATCCCGCTTCCTAGAACTGGGTCAAACGAGTTGATAAGGATCAACAATAGATTGTTTTAGGAGATCAAAAATCCGCCGACCCCACACCGTGGGGTGAGGCGTGACTGTCGATGTTAGCCTTAGCCTTAAGCCTGAGCCTTAGATTATAGCCTTATCCTTAGACTTAGCCTTATCCTTAGCCTTAGACCTAGTCCTTAGCCTTAGACCTAGACCTTACCTCCCCTACCCCTCCGGACCCTTGTTGCAGTGACGAGAGTGCGACGTGATTGCTACCAAAGTGCGACCTGATTGCGACGTGATGGCGACCTGGATTGTCCAAGATTCTGCCATCCCAATTGATTTACATGTTGGGGCACCCTCTCCACCCGCGCGGGAAAATAAGCACGGTCCAAAATGGTCCGGGGCTCGAATCCCGGGCTGGTCGCGGCGTGGTCCCGGCCAATGCCCTTGCTTTTTCGTAGATTTTGTCACGTATTCTGTCGGATTTATGGGATTTTCAAAGGCTTTTCCAGCATTTTCCTAGGAATGCTCTAGGCTTTGTCTAGATTTTGTTACGTTT
>CAXAMN010014581.1:36278-59942 GCA_963970005.1 Durusdinium trenchii | reverse complement strand
GCGAAACAGTCTTGTAGGCCACTCTTGTATGTCACTCTTGTAGGACACTTTTGTGGGACACTCTTGCGGGAAAATTTTGTGGGACACTCTTGTAACACACTCTCGAGACACTCTTGTATGGCATTCTGTTGGGACACACACTCTTGTGGAGCATTCTTGTAGGACACTCGCACTTGAAGTCACACGTCAAGTCTCCAAAACGAGCACTTCGTACGAAACTTCCTCCAAAGGTCAAGCGGGAAGCTCCATCGAAGCATGCACATCAAGCAACCCTGCCAAGCAGTTTCGCGACTCCAGCCCCTCCAAACAAAACACGCCCACACGCCAATCCCAATGTCACAGTGACATTCACCTCCACCACACCTTGCAACCTCATGATTCCCCGCGCCTGCCGCGAAAAGTGACAATCATATCATGTTAGCTTCAATAAAATTGCACCACACCACACGTTTGGAATGATTTCGACACGTTCTGAGCATGCTCCCAGCCACCAAAATCGTCATTTTTGCTGAGAGTTGTCACGAAAACATAGCTTCGAAGCACCAGCCTGAAACACAAATCCCAATGTCACAACCACATCCAACACCCCCAAAACACCACCCTCCAAACGCCAATCCCAATGTAACTACGCAGAAAACTGCGGATCTCACCAAACGCTGCGCCAGCGCAGTGAAGTCATCCTCCCAAATCCAACATCCCAAAACCACGGTATTTGCGACGAATCTGGCGATCATACTCGAAAAACCTCTCCAAAAGCTCGGGGACAAATTGACCCTGCAAGGACCCGAGACGAGTTAGAGCACGCGAGGCGAACACAGTCCAAGCCCCACATCCCCACTATAAACGAGAACCCTTCGCTACGCCTAACAGCTAACATCCGATCCAACCATGGTCCTTCTGGGCAACGTTCACATAAGCCCGAGGATGTTCGGTGCGCTCCGGACACGCAGCTGCAAAAATCCTCGGAGGATGCCCCCTGCACTGGGATCCATATCCTCTCCTCACCTTGAGCCATCGTATCGTCACGATGTTTGCCAGTCTTGCACGATTCTTGTGAAAGTAAGCTTGAGTAGTAACGAGAAGCTATTAGAAACAAAAACTACCGAGTTATCCAGAGACAATGAGATTTAGCCGGGTGGGGATAGGATGCGTGGGAGCGGTTATATGCAGTAACTTGCGGCAGGGTGGAGGCCATCGCTATTAGGTTGCGATTAAGAACAAGAAGCTACTAGGAACAAAGGACATCGCAACTAGGAGCAAGAAGCTACTAGTAGCTCCTGGCCTTACTACTAGTAGCTAGAAGCTACTAGGTGCATGCCGTCCTGGTGGTTATGTGCTGTGTGAGTGCATGCCAGGAGAATGAAAAGTAGTGATTGTTAGACAAAAGTGAAAGATTCTTGTCTAATTGTTGTCACCAATAGCTTCTTGTTACTAGTAGTAAGGCACCTTGCTACTAGCGAGGCACCTTATTACTAGTAGCTTCTTGTTACTAGTAAAGATTCTTAGATAAAAGTATTGCAACCTTGCCCTTCGCAAATCACCAAACACTCTCGTAGAGGCAAACGATTGTTGAACCAACCGCCTGCTCTGCCGGAGGTTGCTTGGTAGTAGTGCAGGATAGTCCAAGAACTTGGATAAGCAAAATAGTACGCTGTTAGGCTGTTAGATGTTCTTTTCTATTCTTATTTAGTCGAGCCATATTTGTTTTAAGATATTGTTCTTCACTTTTAGCCCACTATACTTATAATTTAGTACGGGAAGGGAGTAAGCTCCTAGCCACTGGACGTAGGATAGCTCATGCTTCTTCAATGAAGCTCCCCCAGCCTGAGGGCGGCAAGGACCTTCCTTGAAGAAGAGCTCGTACTATTTATTTGGTTCCTAGATTTTTAGGGAAACTACTAGAGATGGCCTCCAACCTACTAGCGACGGCCTCCACCCTAAGAGCGATGGCCTCCAACCTGCTAGCGACGGCCTCCACCCTAAGAGCGATGGCCTCCACCCTAAGAGCGATTTGGTTCCTAGATCTGTTTGCTGTTCTTGCACATGCGTACCAGCATTGCCCTCTGCAAGCCAAAGTCAAGGCACTAGTACTTGACATGACCAGTTGGCTGGTGGTGAACAGGTGGAGCTTCTTGTTGTCCAAGGTGACGCTGGCTCCGCATTGGAAACATGCCTTCATCCCACTTGAATTTGCATACTGCCCCAGGCCGCATGGCGCACATTCCGCCCGCCCCTCCTTCAGCCAAAGCCATTTCGCTTCACTAGGCCTCCAACCTACTAGCAATGGCCTCCAACCTAGTGGCGTCCTTGCTCCTAGCAGCGATGCCAGGAGCCCCTAGTAGCTTCTTGTTCCCAATAGCTTCTTGCTCCTAGTAGTACGGCCAGGAGCCCCTAGTACGAGTAGCGTCCTTGCCCCTACTAGCGATGCCCTTTGTTCCTAGTAGCTTCTTGCTCCTAGTGGTAAGGGGAGCCCCTAGTAGTGTCCTTGTTCCTAATAGCAATGGCCTCCAACCTACGAGCGAAATAAACTACCCTTCCTACCCCTGCTCTCTTACTCTCTCTTTCTCTCTCTGTGTTCTGCCCAATGGTTGTTTGGAAGAATTTGTCCTCCATGGAAAATGTTCCTGGCTGGCATGCTTCACAAAAGGCTTCTCCTGATACGCGCTGGTATTGGTGTGAATGTAATATAATGCGAGGACAAAAGAAAGTCAGAAAAGGAAAATGAATCAAACATTCAAAATAGAGGAACGATCTAAATCTAAAGATTCTAAAGCACGAAGGAACCTAAATAGGCATGACCGCAAGTAATAACTAACACAAAAAAGGTCTAATGGCAAACATGTCAAGGCATGTTTCTCCTGATAGGCTCTTATGTTTTGTGAATTCAATACAAAAAACAACTCTCGAGGTCTAAGTCTAAGCCTCAAAGGACTATTAAGCAAAAAGTATTTAAAAATATGTTTCACAAAAGGCCTCTCCTGATAGGCGCTGGTGTGTGCCTGCTGGACATTTCGTGCAAATTCTTGTATCTTCAGACTCCTCCGACGTGAGAAATCAGAAATGACTAAACCAACCTACTAAAAAAACGGCCTCCAACCTACTAAGCGATGGCCTCCAAAATAATAGCGATGGCGATGGCCTCCAACATAGTAGCGATGGCCTCCAACCTACTACCGATGGCCTCCAACCTGCTAGCGATAGCCTCCGACCTACTAGCGAACTAAACCCACACTACATGCAGGGTTTCTGTCCAAAAAACTTCAGGTGTGTTCTTGTTTCGTCCCTGAAAGAAGATTGGCAACTTGCACGTGGAATGCATGTTGTTATTAACTCTTCACTTCAAAGCTGAAGGTAGTGCTGCCTCTGCCCGGAAATCTGCGCATTGAAGTAGAATGGCTCTTTTCTCCTGCACCTGCCACGACAGTCGACACACACACACACACTTACACTTACACTTACACACGCGCGCGCGACCCCAGTCTCCTGAGAGAACATACCAGCAGGGCAAGCGGCGCAAGCGACAGCAAGATCACGGTGAGTGACGTAATTTCGCTGCGAGTCCACCAAACCCCTGCCCAATGGACATGTAGTGTCACTTGGTATCCATGCTTGCCATGTGGATGCTGTTGATGCTTGCTTCAGCCAGGTGCAGGCAGTATCCCAATGCGTGGTGTCTCCAGATAGTTCCTTCAGCTCTAAATGCTTCAGGAGCACACTGGCGACGTCTTGCTTCGACAAAGCAATGGCACCTGCCAATGAAAAAGCTCGATGAGCTACAACGTCCATATCTGCAGCTGCCCATTTGGTCAAAATCTGTTCTTCCCTGCTTGTTCGAAAAATCTTGCGTGCGTGTTCTGCCGGGTTGAAAGGAGGCAGAACGATCGGAGACGCATTCTCTCTTAGAAAGGACACATCCGGAGTCCACCAATAGACCAAGCTGGCCAATTCCCGGCCGAGTTGCACGTAGGCCTGTGCTGCATCATCACCAGGAGCTGCAGTTCCGATAGCAACTGGCATATTGTGAAATGCAACCCATTGCGTCATCAAACCAAAGCCCCAACCTGGAAAGCGAGTAATGAGAGTGGAGCAGTTCTGAGGCGTGCTACGGCAAGCGGGGCTAATCCACCACTTATCCTCCCAGCACTTGTACTTCACCCTCTCGCCTCCGAGGTACACAGCATCTGTGTCTCCAGTTGCTTCCACGTACTCAGAGGCAAAAAAGATGTACCGGTTGTTCACTCCTTCATCACACGTGGCAAGCCTAGAGAGGTTCACATCAGAAACAATGGCAGTGTACTTACTTGGTTGGAACCAATCCGCATTGTAGTTGCTGTAGTATTCCAACGACAGACCACTATCGAGCAACCCGGCGTTGACTGCGGCACCAAGCACATACATTCCCGATGAACCTTTGTACTGCAAGCTGCCCAGATTGATGGGTGCTCGATCACCAAACGCCTGAAGAAGGGAGGGGACATATGTTGACGCCCCTTGCCAGCTCTCAAAAGAGAAGTGGAAACGCCTAGGTTTTGTAAGACAATCCTCTTCGAAGGATTTGCCATTGTTTGGAGGGTTGGAAGTAGCTTCCTCACAGCCCCCAAGGCGGTAAAGCACTGGAGTGCTGCTGCCGGTCCCACCCAAGTTGACCACTTTGTAGCCCAACTTTTCGGAAACCAAGATTTCGAAGATACGGGTCATGATCGAAGCTGAATCCCACTTGAGTTCCCAAAGCCCAATGGGCATGCTTTCGCCATCCAGCGTGATATTGCCACGACTCTCCTCTGGGATGGCATCATCTAAACAAACTCTGGCGGCCAAGGGAACGGTGAAACAAAGGACGTGCAACACGCCCCGCATGCTTTGCAATTCAGGATTGCTTCGAACCACAAGCGTCAACTCCAAGGTTGAAACCAGCTCCAAGATGGCACGCCAAAGTGGAACATGCCCTTTCAAAGAAATCAACAAAAACATTAGGGGCGCTATTTTTTTAAAACACTAATATTTTGCAATTTTGGACACAAAAGGCGCTGAATACACCTGACAATAGGTTCAACTGTGGAGTCGTTGCGACCCCGATTAGGACAGTAGAAAGCAGTAGTCAAAAACACATTCTAAAGACACACTCGAAAAGTAGTGTGCTGCCTTGTCGTGTTGCCATACATGGTTGCCCCTCCCCACCAAAAGCCGAATGTGTACGCACACACCGCTTCAAAAACAACCACATCGCCACCATGTTTTCATAACGGTGTGTCGGAACTCACAGAAGAGGAGGAAACCGTGCTTGTATATATTATACTGGTTACTGATGAGATAGGATTTTACGGACCATGTTTTGGAGTACACCAGGACACATGAGATAGGACTAGGTCGTCATCAAGAATCCTGGGACACATGAGATGGAAAAGGGTGCGTTCACCGACCCCTGCTTTTTCGGCCGATCTCATGTGTCCGCATTGCCAAGAATGCAATAAAAAATTGTGGAAACTAAGCTGGAATATTTTTCTCACATGGACTCAAACAGTGCCAAGTAAGCCTTTGAAACTCCAAAACCGCAGTCAATCCTGTTTGAAACTCCAGTGCTTTCAAGCGTTTTGTCAGCTGACTATGCTGCAAGATGTCATGCAACCACCTCATTCAGATCCTGTCTCATGTGGCTAGGCAACCTCCAGCGGGCTTAGTGTAAAGATCCCAGTGAACGCTCCAATGTAAACTTGTTTTGGGGCCCGCAAGTGGCCCCAGACCACATGAGATAGGAAAGTGTATGGACACTTTTTGCTATGTTTTGGGCACGTGAGATTCTTAGTGTTTGGATGTTTGTGTGTCCGTGCGCGCCATCTTGATAATGTTCAATCTGAGTTTGTGGTGATTCATGCGACGTTTGTTTCACTGTCTATGATAAGTCATGTTGCTTTGTGATGTTGATATATGTAGCCACTTGAAAACACTGTTGTTTCATGCGGGGTCCATGTTAAAGCAAGCGCGCCAATTCAACGCTTTTGAACCACTGACACCATTCACTGGTGCACCTTTTGATTTGCGCACCTCTCATCTGCACACTTCTCTAGGCACAAACGCGTCTTCCTTGCTGCAGGATGTCTATCTCACAAATTCTTTGCCCTCGCTCGCGCGCAGCACGCTGGAGGGAAAAAATGCTCAGTCCGTGAAATGTTCGAAACCTTGCTTTTGATCCTGTCCACATGCTCCGGTGGACCCCATGCCTCTCCATCACGGTTTCCTTTTATCAATGCATGATCTGTGGGTTATCTAACACCAATTTTTGAAGTCCAATCATGTGGGGCCCTGAAGTCCCGGTTTCTCAGCCTTGAAACCACTGAGACATCTCCTTATGTCCCTGTGCGAAGAGCTCCTCAGCAACAATGGTTTCTGAGGCACATGGATCTTTTTGTGTTTCCTCTTCTTCTGCTTCTCCTTCTTCCATGGCTTTTCATATGTTTCATTCTCCTCTGGCGAAACCATTTCATGCCTTGCTTCTCTTTCCATCCTGGCATCTATCTGGTTTTCGCATTTGTTTTCGATTAAATTCCTGCCCTTGATCCCGAATGCCTTCGACTCCATTGCTTGGACTCCCACTGGAAATTGTCACCACTATCTTGTACTCGCCTTGATTTCGACTGCCACTGAAACTCCGTTCCATGTCTTCCTACCATATGTCATCATCATCGTGGTCTGAAGGTTTGCTACCATCTCAGTTTCTGCTCCGTTGTGTGCTCAGTCTTGGCTCTGCTTTGGTTTTTCCCACGCGACCTGGCATCGAGCAAGCGCACACGCGAGCTGTCGAGATGAAATAAACCAACGAAAACACCAAACGGAGTAACACCAGTCCACTGCAAATCCTTTCGGGGTTGGATGACACATCTGGGATTGAGACGCGCAACATTTTGGCAAACACCGACCTCTCCTTAAAACAACCTGTTGGAACAAGTAGCTGTAGGACTCTTCTCACACGTGGCTTCGTTGGGGTCTACTGAACATGTGTCGCTCCACAACCCGACCAATTGACAAATGAGTTCTGTCGTGACTTTAAGCCATGCTTCTCTCATGGCATCCCGTGTCCACATCTTATATAACCTCGTTGACAAGCAGTTCGCCTTGCCAAGTTCAAGTCGTTGAAAACTATTCTGCGCAACAAAGTGTGCAGGGTTTGCTTGGCGGCTACTCTTTCTGAGTAGGCCAGCCGCTTCCTCTCTGATGTAACCCGACCGTTGTCTGTGAACAACTCGACTTTGTTATTTGCTGTCAATTTGGGCGCCTGCCTCTTTTCAAGTCGACTGTATTTTTGATCCCTGATTAATTACAAAAGTACCCCGCAAAGTCGGCCGGAGCCCAAGGCGGCTGGCGCGAGCATCGCCATTTCACTTGCTTCCTGAAACTATAGCGCCATTTTTTGGGGTCCGATCAGAAGCTTGGTTGTATTGTAGGACAAACCACCCACCATCCGCCTGCAAACTCCCAACGCAGTTTTGTAGGCCTCTGCTCCTGTCAACCTCTCTCCATCTTGAACGCGTTCAAGTTTGTAGGCATCCAACATTGCATGGTTGGGGGCAATCCTGCACATCTTGTTCTGCAGCCTCGAGCAAAGGAATGCACATGGCTATCTCAAGTAAGGTCCTTCTTCCATGAAGTTCAGCTGTCACTTGAAAACTAGCCACCGTGATTTCTCCACTTCCTCACGCGCGTGTTCCGAAGACTGACAGGTTTTCGCCCTTTTCTGAACGCATGATCATGAGCCTCTTGTTGATTCTCGTCAGGACTTTTTGCAAATCGTTTTACGGGTTCAAACTGCCCTCGTAAAATGCAACAACTTGCCACACATTTGTCGCACCGATGGCTTTCGGAATCAATGTGGTATGGTACGACCCCTTTTCGGACAACTTGATCTCTTCTCCAATTGCCAATTTTTGTTCGTGGTCTGCCTGGACAATCTTGTGGCCGATCACCTGGCAAGTCAACCTATGCACTGTTAAGCCTGACCCGTGACAATGAAACATCAGAGTCGGAGCCACTATGAAGGATTGCAGTGTTTCGGCATTCCGATTCATATCGACCTCCTGGAAACACTCCTGTTGGGCTCAGGTGAACTGCTTGAAGGTGCCACTTGGTCTTATGGGACTTGCGGCCACCCACACGATGTGGGCCAGTGTCGTAACCATGGCAAATCCTCACCAGGGTTCTTGCTCTTGCTCTTTCCTTTCTCGCCTTTCTGTTTGCACCTGTTTGCCCTTGCCTCGGCTACAGTTACGTCCTTGGCCTCTTACCTCCACTAAATGGCAAGCCATTCCATCATGACATTTGATTGCTCTTGTACTGCTCTTTCCTTTGTCCTCGGCGCGATCCACGGGATTGGTGTGTTCGAGGATGTGCACTGAGAAGTGCACCAGTTACCAGTGAGAAGCGTGCCAGTGATCTTGGAAAGGGATCGCCACATGAGCAGGCGGCTTGCTCAGATGGGTCATGGGGGGAGGTGATCCGATCAGTTGAGCTGCCACTTCTACAAGATCTAATCTACGTGAAGGTGATCTTGGCTCTCTGATCACCGAGCACACATGCAATTAATCCCACAAACCTGCCCGCACCGAGCCCGCAAGCCACCCGCAAGCCCGCATCGAGCCCGCGAGCCCGCGCCGAGCCCGCGCCGAGCCCGCGCAAAGTTGCGTACCTCAAAGCAACACTGGTACCACTCCCTGGGTTCCTCAAGGCAAAAAGAGTCGTTTTTGCAGAACTGAGCAACTTGCAAACCTGCAAAACCTCTATACGCGGTGAAGGGCTGGTGTCTTGGAGGAATGGAACCAACGCAACAGCAACCACCATTTTCGGCCAACATGCCATTTCTGGCTTCAAGTTACCCTACTACTATACGCAGAGGGAAACCGAGCGCAAGGAAGGCGAGACATGAAGGAACCTTCCAAAAATCCATCCAAAGGGCGCCAAAAAGGAGGCAGACTGTCTCTGACAAAGGGCAGGGCTGGCACCCTGGAGAGGCCAGGCAAAGGACAGAAACCTTGACACCTTGAGCTTGCAAAGGCCCGGAAAAGAACCCTTAAAACCTTGAGATAACAACGGGCTTCACGGGCTTAAAAACTTTTAGACTTCAAGGTCAGCCAAAAACCGTTAACTACAAAATGAAACGATGGGTAGGGCACGGGGAGTGAAGTTGGTGAGGCTGGGATTCTCAATGAAGATGACACGGGTGCTGGAACTTCGGGAGAGATGAAAGATCTGACAGGCACCACAAACCTCTAGTAGCTTCTTGTTACTACTAGTAAGGCCCTTGCTCCTAGTAGCAATGCACTTGTTCCTAGTAGCGATGCACTTGTTTCTTGAAAGGTTTGAAGTCATCTCCCAAAACCGAGCCGCCACGACCAGCGGTGAAGGCTCGTCTGAGCAGCCTCAAAGTGCGAGAAGGTGGACTAGCACTACTTGATGGGGGGGCCATCCACTGCTTCAGGAAAGCAGTAGACGAGGCTGAATGGGCCAAAGGCCAAGAGGTCAATGTGGAACTTGCCGCCAGTACAGTGGTCCTACGACTTTTACCCTGGACTGTACCGCTGGGTGTTCTGATCTCCCTTGGATATGAAGCAGTTTGGGAGAAGTCTCGCTTCGAGCGACCCAAGTGGGATGGTTTTTGACACTCAGGTGGACAACTCTTGCCCAGGAGCCAGACTGGCCTACTTGGCCGTAGAGGACAGTTGGGTGGAGCTGGACCTTGAAGAGGCCAGGCATCGCACAGAACTCCGTGATCTATTTCCAAGTGCCACACCATCTTCTGGAGCGACTACTTCCGAAAAAGGGCTATGGAATCGCCACGAGAGGCGACGTGTCAAAGCGGTGACTCGAAGAAGTTCTGGCAGGCTGAGAATCGAGTGGTCCTGTGCATTCATTTGGATCGGCTCTTGAGGAAGCAGGCTGAGAATGACACCATCCTGTACTTGAGGCAGCTGTATACCTTCACCATCAAGCCGCCCTCGCGCGAGTGCCACGGCAGACTCTTGCGGTGCTGGAACAGCCGGAAGATCCAGACTAATACGTCCGAGAAGAAGAAAAGGCGGTGCAGAGATTTGCCACCTACTGGAATTGGCCTGAATGGAATGCCTACAAGGAAAAATGGGAGAGGAGTGATGTGGGGCTGGACCAGGGTCTTGTTGGACACCGGCGGCGGAAACCAACACGACTGGGAACCAACGTGAGGAGCCTGATGCAACTCAAGACCTACGAGGACCTGGCTCCGGGCGAGGCGAAAAGCTGGCCGAGACCTTGGGAGCTTGGTCAGAATGGGCACCAGGACTGAGCCAAGGCCATCAGAGATGAGTTTCATGAGATGAGGCTTCAAAGAACAGGATGGATCTGGCGGCTTGGCAGCGGCACCTGGCGAATGACCACATCCACAACCGCGGATGCAAGCACTGCGTGGTGGCAGCTGCCGAGGGGCGAGCTAACCGTCGAGTACTACACCCAGCTTGTCGATCGAAGTCGCGGGGGCCCGTACCAGATGGACGCTACCTCCAGGATGGCCAGAGATTCCTATCCACGAAAGTGAGCTGGAAAAGGTGCCTGAACATGACCCGACGATTCAGCGGATCGTGAGAAGGAACTGGAGGCACAGTGGCCGACCTATGACGACGGGATAAGGGAGGGAGCCGGGGAACTGAGAAAGACTTCGAGGTGAAGCAGATCACCCTTGTGGAAGTGATGGAAAATCGAGGTGGCCCAGCAGCACTGGAAGCTGTGGGACGCATGCACGCCAGGCAACTTCCCACTCTGACCCAGCTGGGGAGTTCCAGTCGAAGGCACTGGAAAAATGGTGCCAGGACAGAGGCATCACGAGAACTTACACCGACGGCGATGACTTCAAGAGCAATGGCCGTGCGGAAGGGGCAACTTTTTATTTGCACAAGTGAAGAGAGGTGCGAAAACACTCTTCGTAGCAGCCAACCTTGGCGAAGATTGTTGGTGCCATGCTGTCAGGCATTTCGCTGAACGTCGTCTTCGGAACCAATTGGAAAGCATGACCTGGTGCCATTCGGGCTAAGAAAGTATGGGCCAAAAGGAAAAATACACGATCGCCGCAAGCATTGTGTCCGGCAGTGACCACCTGTATACTATGTCTGAGAGGTGGAGACTATCAGTGTGATACTGGTAGCCCAAACAACAGGTGGATGCGGACCACCACCGACAAAGCAAGCAAAAACAGGTCGAAGTCAAAGGCGCTCTCAAAGCGATCTTTTCCGTGGTCCAAGCGCCGAGTAGCGCTCGAAGGTCGTCGAGCAAGTGCCGCCAGCGTATGGCGGCCAGTGCAAAAACACGTAGCGCGTGTGCCTTCAAAGGCACCAGGCAAAAGGGTCCCCTAAATGGCGGCGGAATGGATCGGTGGCGAACGTGACATGCTAGGCTCGTGAATCAAATGCTGAAAGCAAACAGAATCACATGGGCGAAAGGTTTTCGCCTTAGATCCCTTCCACCGCTGCATCATCGAGGACCATGTCTCATCTTCGATGAGCTCAGGGTCAAATTCCGGTTGGCTCTCAGGCAGCTGCCGCTTCTTCTTCTTGGCGGCAACAAAGCCAGGGTCGTACTTCACGTTCCACAGCTGACCTTTGGCCATGAACATCCTCATCAGGTCGGCCGCGCTGGCCTTGGTCAGGCCGTCAGCTAGTTGGGCATCTGAACTGACCCAAAGCAGGTTGGTCTTCTGCTTGGTCATGTTCTCGCGAACTGCGAGAAGCTCGAGCGCCGAGTACTTCTCCTTCATGGAGAAGGCTGCACTTGCTCCATCGCCTTGGTGAAAGGCATCAAAGGCGCTCTTGGCGTCGATGACAGCTGCTGCGCTCACCTTGGTGGTCGTGAGCTCGGGGTGCAACAGGTTCATCTCATGGCCAAGGAGCTCAGCCCACAAAGCTCTGCAAAACATGAGCTCTTGCTCACCTTCTCCTAGAGCTTGAAGCTCTGCTGCCAAGGAGCTGCGCGCTGTGCGGTGCAGTTTGCCGCTGCGCCAGGCCACCAGGTTGACTGGTGATCTTTCACCATCCAAGATCCTCTTGTGGCAGAGACCCACCACATAGCCACCTGTCGAGGCCAAGTCTGGCCTGTTGGCCACAGCTGCATCTGTCCAGACGATCATCGTCAGGTCGTCGTCTGACATGGCGTCGAGCTGCTGAACTTTCACCGACAAATCTCTCTGCGAGTAGACCTCGCGTACCAGCTTGTTGATCTGGTGGAGCACATCCTTGGAATGCCGGCTGTGAGGCAGCATGGACTGCAGCAAGGAAAGGCGGGCAGCATGATGAGGTGCTGTCTGACTGACGCGCCACTGAATCGAGCCAAGGACGGCCCGAGCTTGTGAGAGCTCTTGAGGCGTCACCTCAGTGGTGGACTTGTCCAAGTCAATCTGCTTGATCTGGGAGGCATACTGGGAGTGGTCCAGGTGGAAACTATAGTTGCTCTGTTGATGGATTTCCACTCCACAATGCAGATAGGGATCTGGTTCCCACTTCTGTAGCGTTTCATGCCACAAAGCATTGTCTTCGTTGCCGGTGACAATGAAGTCGTCAACATGACTGGCAACGGCGCCCTGGACTTTGCCATGTTCATCTTTGCACACCCACAGGCATGGCTCGCAAA
Organism: Durusdinium trenchii; assembly: GCA_963970005.1. Lineage (NCBI taxonomy): Eukaryota > Dinophyceae > Suessiales > Symbiodiniaceae > Durusdinium > Durusdinium trenchii. The sequence continues at coordinate 47,306 of CAXAMN010014581.1, read as the reverse complement.
CCAGTCGATGCATGCCACAAGTGGTCGTCGCAATCTTGTCGACATCACGATACCACTCACGGGGTGCTGAAACAAGGCCGTAGGCAGCTCGCAAAAGGCGGACGGTGTCCTTGGGGCCACAATTCATCTTGTCACCAAGCTCCTTCACAGGGAGCGCAAACACTCCTCGGCTCCGTTGAGATTCGGAGCCCTGGAGAAAGGCAGCTTTGGCGTCAGCCTTGATGGTGCGCCAATGGCGATGACACGCCAAGTTCAGCAACAGCATCTTGCTGCGTCTTGAAAGAGTTGGCGCAGCCTTGTCCAGGAACTCTTGGTCGGGGTCAGAGAAGCCCAAGATGACGATGCCGGCTTTCGCTTTGACACGGTTGGGCTGATTTGGATCGTCCACTGCCTTAAACACTAAGACCCACCTCATTTTCATCAGCCTGGACTTGGGCACTGATGCTCCAGCCTTTTCACAAACTCGATTGGCGAGCCAGGAGTCCACCTCTAACATCTTTGCCTCCAGCATAGCTTGCCTCTAAACGGGATTCAGCTTATGCCAGGCCACTTCGCAGCCCTTCTTGACTGCTTTGGAGGTAAATTTCTTTGGCTCCTTCAAGATCTGCCTCCACTCATCTTCATTGGCCGGTGCATCAATGGTCACCGACAGGATGAAGTCATTCTCCATGTTGGAGCACCAGCCAATCAGGTCAGGGTCTTGGTACTTCTTCGGGAACTTGGCATGGTGTGGTCTGTCCTCCATCTCATGCCGCTTCCTCTGATGCTGGAAGCTCTTTTCAGCAGAAGCTCTGCTTTCTTCCATGGGAGCGTCAGGAGGTTCGATAGGATGAAGTGGCATGTAGGAGGGGTCGTTCAGCAAGCGCTCTATGTCCAGCTCATCTGAATCGTCGGGGTGCATTCCTTCTTTCAAAGTTGGATCCATGTGCACCTCCGAGTCAGGAAGAAGTTCTTCAGACGAGGAGCTGGCAGGATCATCAGGTTCTTCCTCTTCTCTTACAGTTTTCAGCCTCTTGCCATCTTGGTGAGATGGGCGAAAGGTTTGTCTCCTTTTGGCTTCAAATCGCTCAGCCTTCGAAGTTGTGAGGTCCTCAAAGGCGCCCTTATGGAGTGAAGTGCTCATCATCGTAAAGGTCCATGGCATGGCCATCGTGCCAGAGGAGTTGGCAATCAGCAATTCTCGTTCACTGCCATGCCGAATCTGGTCGATGTGAGCCTTAAGCAAGCGTCCACAGCTTACCAACCAAATAACGCTTGAGGGCATTCGAGAAGTGCTGGAACTGTCCACCCTTGTCTCACAGGCCAAGACTCTAGCCGGCCCATACCAGCGAGCAATCCGCATGCGGGGCATGTCTACATCCTCGTTGGCAGGAGCACGTCGAGGAACTTTATGGCGCTGGTAGTAGACAACATCTCCAGGCAAGAACTGTCGGGCAGGCTTTGAGCGACTGTTCTTCGCTCGCGAAATGCGAGCATCAGCACTGAGCTTGTTGTGAAGATGTTCTGCTTCAATTCGGAGCCTCAGACTTTCAGCCATAGCGTGTCCAGGTGTTCCTTCGGAGCATGCCACTGCAGGATTCACTGACACGCTCTCCGATCGCCCAAATGCCCATTGCGCAGGAGCAAAACCACCCACGCGAACCACATGGTTGTGAGCTTGGACCATCGCACTTGCAGCACGTCGAGGTTCAATAGGCTCGTTCCGGAGAAAGGTTTCCATCTTCCAGCGAAGCTCTCCAATGGCTTTCTCAACAGCTCCTGTGGCGGCATGATGTTCAGCAGGAACATGAGTCATCTCAATGCCACGCTCGGAGCACCACATTGCGAGAGCTGTGCCGCGAAATGCCCCTTCAGCATCACATCTAATGCGTGCCGGGTAGCCGAAGATTTGACACCAAGATTCCTCCAGAGCAGTGATGACCTCTGGGGTTGAGATGTTCTCAGATTCATCTTCGTGGTGAACCTTGATCTCTCTCACCACGGCAAAGGAGCTAGCCTCATCGAGCAGGAGGAGGAAGTGATGCACCTGCTTAGCATGCTTGAAGTAGAAGGCGTCCATTTGAAGTGTCTTCCAAATGGTATCCTCTCGCTCTAAAGACACCTTGGTGGCAGGCGTTGCCGTTCTGCTTTCTTGACATTCAGGGCAAGCCAACTGTAGAGCTGCGGCTTTGAGTTCTTCACTGGCTCCTCTTGCACGTAGGAGCTTCAGCAAGGCACGGTTGTTTGGATGGCCGCAGAGACGATGAAGCTTGCGCACTGTCTCCATGAGATGTTGTAGTTCCTGAGGTGTGAGCTTCTCCAACACCTGGGGATCAGGCTCAACTTCAACAATCCCTCCAATGAGCTCGGAGGGTTCCAGCATGCCTTTGACCGCAATGTGGCACAACTGCTTGGTGTAGTAGGCGGAGGCCCGAGCACGTTGTCCAAGGCAAGGGACATGGTGATGCGAACCATCACAAAGTCTTGCCAAACCAGCCAAGGCTCGTGCTCTTGTGGTCATAAACCTCCATGGCTTCTTCACAGGGCCATCTGGAGACGTGAGGCCAAACATGCAGCCATCGCCAAGCACTTCGTGAGCACGGTCACATTGATGAAGAGCCTCCCAAAATGCAACCACTTCAGGAAGTTGCCATGCCTTGTTGAATCTCGGCCATTCCCAGGCGATCTCGCCATCCATGGAGAGGTGTTCTTGTAGAACTCGTAGTCCACCTCGAAGAACTTTTCTCGCATGCCTTTTCCGGTAGGCACTCTTGACTTTTCCTTCAGGGGTGCGTTCATTGAGAGCTTGAACTGCCGAGGTAGGGCCACAAGGAAAGCTGACCCAAATCCAACGTGGTCGATGTTGGCGAAGTAGTGCCAAAGTTCGCTCAACTCCCTCAGGCTTTGTCAGGTCACATTGGTTGTGTAACCCAGCACGCCCTGCTCGCCCACCTTGCCTGATAACTTCCGCGGTCAACAAGCTGGTGGGGTCACAACACAATTCCATGACGTCCCATTGCTCCAGGGACGTGATTCCGCCATGAGCTTTGAAGATCATATCGCCTTCTTCAACCAGCTCATTCATAGCTTCCGTCACGAAAGCGAACTCCTTTCGTGGGAATGGAGTCATGGTGCGATCTTCACCTTCAAGTTCACCAGGTTGTAGTCCGTCTGCTGAGAAGGAATCAAATGCTTCTCCCACCTTCATGCCATGGGCATTCTCAGTCTTGAACTGGTTCGGAGGGACTTTGACATTCGGTGGAACCTGGGCATTCTTCAAAAACCTGACATTCGGTGAGATCGGCTTATTCGAATTCATGAGGATGTCGTCCTTGGAGGTCAAGTCACCCGGTGGGTCCTCATCGTCGTAGCGACCTCCCGACTCCTCGGTGTTCACACTGACCTGGCTTCTCCTCCCCCGGAGGGAGGACTCACGGGCGACCACGATCGGTGAGATCGATCCTCGTACTCCACCTGCTCGGCCGGAAGATCTGCAGCTCGACGGGATTTGCTCCCAGGCACCTGTGAGAGTTCCTCTGCATCTGCTGGAGATGCCCTCTCTGTTGCCGTAGGTGTTCCCGGACTGGAGGTCACAATGGTGCTCGGAGTTGGAGGAGCATAGTACCCTGCCGCTGCTTTGCGAGCCCGGATGTGATCGAGCTTGGTGAGCAAGGAACGCTCGGCTCCGTCCAGGCCCACTGCCTGATTCTTCAACAAGGGGTTGTATGGAGCCTTCTCTCCAAGTTCCTCGATCTGGTGCTTCGTGTCCTCCGGCAGGGGACCGGCCTGCCTGTGCAGACCTGTTGCTCCGTAAGCCGGCGTGTACGACAGGCGGAGGAGGCACTTCGCACAGCCGACCCATTTTGCATGGCCGTTGGAGCCCGTGGCCGATCCCTTGTATGCCGGAGCAGGATCGTGCTGACCATGGCACGGTGGTCCCAAGGTCCGGGGATCTCGTGGATCGCTGAGCACCGTACGAGTCTCGTCGTACCTGTCGTCCTTGCTGGACGTAGCCTTCTTCTTCTCCTTGGTGGAGGCCGCTGGCGGGCTCTTGGCCTTCGAAGCAGCAGCTTGGGACATGGCTACCCAGCAAGGCGAAGTTGACCGCGGTGGAGGCCAGAAGGGTCAGAGCCTTCCACGACATTGATGTCTCTTGAGCCTCAAGGTCAGCGTCATTCGCTCCAGTGGTCAAGGGTGGTCTCAAAGAAGTGGAGGTGGTCGAAGAAAAACGAACTGAAAAACATTCACTCAAAAACTCATCTGCAGCGTGCCCGTGAAGACTCTTGTACATGTCCAACTCAAAATCATCAAGCAAAACCGACAAACTCGAAGTGGCGGCATGTGAAGACTGTTCTGACTCATGGATCATGAAACACGACGACGGAGAAGGCTGCGAGCACATGTATTCCTCGGACTTCGTTGGTGCAGTGTCGGTCGTGAAGAGGATACGGGTGCCCTCACTCAACCAGTCATGGCTGAGGTCCATCACCAAATGCCCCGAAGAGGATTTCCTCAATGGAACAAGGAGGGAGGCATCAATCGCCGTCAGGACCATGGCAGATCTGCCACAGTCAATGAGCGCACCGAGTTTGGTGAGCGTGCGAATGCCAACCAAAACAGGGACACCTTGAGCTTCCAAGGTGTAAATGCCGAGCGACAGGCGGTGGTTGCCCAAACGCTGAGGCAAAAGAATCATACTCTCAGACTTCTGGGGCATGCCGTTGCCGAACTTGAACATCTTGTTGGGTACATCAACCACCTTGAATCCATCGGCATCAGATCCTGACTGGTGCCGTTTGCGCATGATCCATTCTAGGGCAGCCAACCCTGAAACAGTCTCTGTCGCTCCTGTGTCGAGCACTCCATACCCTTCCACCTCTGGGGATCCAATCTCATCAGCGACCATGATCTCCAGAGGCCGCTCAGGATGTGAAAGAGGGTGGCAAACAAAGGTCTCCACAGATTCGTGCTCATCAATCACCATGAACACCTTGCCACCTTTGCCGCTCCGTGACCGACGAGGACACGAGCGGTAGTCATGATCTTTTGCTCCACAAATGAAGCAACCTTGGTAGCCAGGGGATCCCGGCTTTCCGCCACCTTGGATGGCCATCACCGGTGAAGATGCCATAGGCGAAGTCGATGATGAAGGTCTCGAACCAAGCCCTTTTCCTTTTCCACCTTTCTTTCCAAAAGATGGTTTGCCTTTGAACTTGCCTTTGGGGAAGAAGCCTCGAGAAGCATTCTTGGCATGGGTCGCACGGCGGCTGTCTTGAAAAGACCTGATCTTCTCTTCATAGGCCGCATAGGCTTCCACAATGGGCTTCGATTCCTCAGGGGAGCTCCAAAGAACAGAGTTCCAAACATCGGCCTCTGACCATGACCAGAACGCTCCACCGGCATCCTGGTGATAGTACTCGCCATCGGCTTCCAAGTTCCACCACAAGTACCATCATCAGCTGCAAAGGTCTCCTCAATCTCAGGTCGCGAGGTCGAAGAGCTCTCCCAGGTTGAAGTCTGAAAGACCTGGTCATAGGACATCCCACCAAGCCAATGGATGTCATTCTCCAGGAGGTCTTCGTCTTCACATTCACCAGTGAGCATGAGGCCCCATTCGCCCTCATACTCAACCCAGAACTGCGGACGGGTCTTACCTTTCCCATGGCCTTTTGGACGGCCTTCGCGCTCTTTTTCCACAACACGAAGCTCGTCTTCTGCTCCTCTCAAGCCCTTCTCGATGTCGTCGGCCTTCAAAGAGTTGCCAATGCTTGAGAGGACATTCAAACGCTGTGCTGCGTTCAAGGAGGACTTGCGCAGCATGATCCAGCCAATCAGTTCACTAGGAAGCACTTCAGGAAGGCCAACATCCAGGTCGTCCCAAAAGTGGTCATTCTCGGGGTCCTCCTCGCTGTCAGACGGGTCAGAACGTGAGCCCCTGGAAGGAGAGTGGTAGTCCTCTTTGCCTTTTCCAGATTTGCCACCTTTTGAGGAGTGGCGAGTAGGAGATCTCGGGGGAGGCGGCTCTTCATCTTCTTCCTCATCTTCAGCAGCTCGCTGAGCTTCCTCAGCTTCAGTCCCTTCTTCAGCTGCTGGCTCGGGAGATGAACGTGCCCTCGAGGATGTCAAGGATGTAGTCCCAACACCCTTCAAATCAGGGAGATCTCCTCGAGCACGCTTCAAAGCTCGTTGCAGCTTCCGGTACTGCTCTCGGACTTGAGCGCACCACGTTGCCATGGATGTACCTGGCATGCGGCGTAGCCGCAACAGCAAAGCTTCAGCCTGAGAGCCAGCGTCAGGGATGGGAACTCGAGCAAGGCGTTCCTCCAAGAAGGATATCAAGTAGCGAGCACCATTGGCCTGGGTCAGGGCCTTGTAATCAATCTCCTGCGTGACGACCCAGGCACGTCCCGAGAGCTGGGACACCAGGTCGGGTCCAAGTTGTGCTCGTCGACGGCGTCTCGTCTTTTCAAATGCCAAGCGGACCTTTCTCACATAGTCCGGCCAGGTGCTGAAATCACCGTCCCAGTGACACCTCAAGGACATATCTTTGTCCTTTTCAGTCATGACTGAACTTCAGGACGGGGTAGTCGAGAAGGAGGGAGGTGTGCAGGACAAAGTACGAACCAACCCAAAACAAATGAACCAAGGTCCAAAGCCAAGCTAGCCAGTGCCGAGGCGGTCCTCAATGTCTCGTGCAATGAGTCTAGCCACCTTTCAACAAAGGGTCACCAGCCACTGTCCCTGGATCCAAAACTCGTGCACCTCTTCTTGAAGAGCTCCGGAGTGATCCTCTCGCTCTCCAAGGTAGCCCGAGCCTTGCAGGCTCCGCTACCAGTATCAGTGTGATACTGGTAGCCCAAACAACAGGTGGATGCGGACCACCACCGACAAAGCAAGCAAAAACAGGTCGAAGTCAAAGGCGCTCTCAAAGCGATCTTTTCCGTGGTCCAAGCGCCGAGTAGCGCTCGAAGGTCGTCGAGCAAGTGCCGCCAGCGTATGGCGGCCAGTGCAAAAACACGTAGCGCGTGTGCCTTCAAAGGCACCAGGCAAAAGGGTCCCCTAAATGGCGGCGGAATGGATCGGTGGCGAACGTGACATGCTAGGCTCGTGAATCAAATGCTGAAAGCAAACAGAATCACAGAGACCGGGAAGACTACCGGAAGTGCTTCCATATGCTTCCATACAGGGTTGCTTCCTCGTTGATCGTGGCGATGGCATCTTCTGCGACTGCCCCCACCGCTCATGGACCATGCAGGGAATCCAGTCCTTGCGGTTGTTCCTGACCTCCGCCAGTGCATATGACCTGGTCTAGTGACCTGGTCTGTAGGAATGCTTAATGAGTTTCAGCGCCTTTCCCCATCTCCATCACCTTGGCAGCGATCTCCTCCTTTCCGGCCCGGAATGCCTCACATGTGATGTCCTCGATCTCTGCCGTGAGGGACTTGATGAACCTCTCGTTGACGTTTTCTCCCTCCTCCTCCTCGAGTAGCCTTTCCCACGATAGAAGGAAGGTTCCGCGGTGCTGCAACCCCCCCCCAGCAGTCCAAGGTCCATCCCTTGGCCTCGTGAAGGTCTAAAGCTCTGTTGGCAAGCGTAAATGCCGTGCCGTTGCCGGCGGGAACTATATGAACCAGCAAACATCGACGGTGGAGGCACGAACCCTTCTGGCACACACAGCCGGCATGGGCTGGGAAGCGGGGACTGCAGATATGAAATCATTGCGGGGAAGAGCATCGTCATGGTCACCCCTCCAAAGATCTTTGTTGAGGCTGAGGTGCTTAGAAAAGAAACGACAAATGGCGGGTGAGAAGGGCACTATCCGGCTGAGTATCCGGAGAATACCAGACACAGTTTGAGTAACATCAGGCCGCCCGAGAACGAGGAGGAGAACACCACACTAGAGGGATCAGGATGGCACAGAAGCAGGCCGGTGAACTTTTTTGGGTTGTTGGCCCGACCTCTCATATGGTGTGTCTCTGGTGAGCCAATGGGCATCGAAGCGCCCAAGAGCGGTGTATGAGATCAGGGGACACCTGCGAGGCTACCTCAGAGAGACACCAAGGTCGGCTACAAAGCAACCTGTGGTGGAGACGAACCTGGTTTCAAGGTGAGAACACTGGAAGCGTTCAGTGATGCGAACTTAGGGCCCAACGAGCAGGAAAGCACCACGGGACCAGTGATCTGCTACCAGGGCTGTCCGTTGATGTGGCTTACTGCGAGGCAAACCTTTGCACTCAGCACGGCTGAAGCTGAGCTGATGGCACTGTTGGAGGCGATGGGTGGTGTTGAGATCTACGGCATCCTTGATCAGTGAGATCACGGTTTCAGCTCCATCCCTTCGAATGTGCACGGACTCGAGGGCGGCACTGGCTATTTCTCAGGGGCCTACGGCATCATGGCGCACAAGCCACCGAAGCCGTAGAGAAGGAACTTCACTGAGCCTCACCCACCAATCGGGGAAGGAACTGATCGCTGACCTCTTCACCAAACAGCATCAAAGAGCTACAGGGACAGCTGTTTTCGAGCCATAAGGCTGGACTGGGCCTGAAGGCGCCTCAGGAGGAGATGGTGGAGGTCAAGAAGGTGGATATCGGCCAAATTTCGATTGAAATTCAGTTTAAGAAGGGGATTTGACTGCTGGCATTGCAGCGGGCCTGATGAACAGCGCTGAAGCGATGCGGGGTTGAAGCGGTTGCGGCAAAGTCGGGGGGGGTGGTGAATGGTGGATTGTTCACCTGATCACAGTGGCGGTGGCCATCATTATAGGGATCTCATCGTCAGAGTGAGCACCACAGCTGGAATCAACAGATGGCTGAGACCTGCAGAGGAGCTGCATGAGAATAAAGTTGCCCTCTTCCAATGCCCCCTGGCGACCGCGTGCTGGTGAACACGGGCATGGCGATTGAGTTTCCTGCAGGGACCTCCGGCCGTGTGGCTCCCAGGTCAAGCCTGGCGATGCGTGGTCCTGGTTGATGAGTTCCCTGACCTCGTGCCACCACTTGCCACCCCGTTGAGTCACGCATCACCCAGGTTCCACCATAAACGGTCTAGGGCCACAAGCCGTCGTGGCGGTCCCATGCTGATGGTCCCAAACCCAACTTCTCTCACCTGGCCTGCTTCATCCGGATCATATGGTGTGCGCACTCGTAGCTCTTGATCATGCCCTTGATAGTGATCCGGTGGTTCTCGGAGCACACGAGACTCCAAGGAGATAGCCCAGTGCCATCGAGTTTTGGTGTTTGAGTCTGGGCATCTTCCATGCGGATCTCGCTGCCTGACCTGGCATGGGCCACCCTCATGGTCCTAACAGAGATTCTGCCCGCCGGGTTTCTCGTGCCAAGCCCCTGGCGCTGGTAGAGCGGGCCATTGGCGTTTGCCCATGGATAGGCTTCTTCATGAGCTGAATAGCCGACACTTCGACTTCCCCTGGCAGTCTCTGATGCCTCCGAGGCATCGGCCACCATCAACTCCAAACTCCGTGATGTTTGCGCAGGCGGGAAGCCAAGGGGAGCGCGGAAGGCAAGTCCAGCAAGTCGCTGAGGAGGGGGGCTTCCGGGGTCCTCGAGCCGCATGGGTGAGCAGGCCCGACCAGCGAGCAATGTACGCCTGGGCTGTTGCTTGCCTCAAGGGTGCAGGTACTCCACGGCTGCGGGCTTGGGCCAAGGACCTGATGAAGGTCGCCGCCTCCCCGCTCCATCGGCCCCCCACTTCCATTGCCAGCCCCCCACGAAGGAGTTCCGGGTAAGTGCGTTCTTTTGCTCGCCGTGCATCTGCCAATGCTGCCCCGGTGAAGTCCCCCCCGTTGCCGAGGGTAGCCTGTGCTAGTAAGGGGGGAGGCCAATGTGGTGTCCACATGTGTCCACTGCCAATTGGGCTCCTTGATGCAAGGGCAGTCCATTTGCTATGACTTCGATGCGTCTGTTGTCCAAACGCTGAACTGCGGGGACGTTCAAGTCGGACAGGAGTGTGTGCGTTGTTACCCGGGCCCCGGCCTCTCTGCATACCCGAGCCGTTGCCCATTCCAATGCCCCCCCCACGGCTCCGTAAGACCCCTGATTGAGCACACGCTGCGCGATGGTCGCAAAGCAAGTCCAAAGTGCGACGGCATCGGCAGGTGCGGGCTGCCAAGGGAAGAGGGAGACGAAGACGGCGAAGCAACAAGATGCGGAAGAGATGCGAGGGGTACGTGAACTCTGGGGCTGATGGGGATTGTTGTGAAGGTGCGACTGGAATGTGGTCCTGACTGGGAGATCAACAAGGCTTGGCTGGCGGGGTCGAGGGTGTGGAGCAACTGGGTTCGGAAACTGGTGTGGATGGCTGCGGCGGCTTTGTGTTGCCAACCTCGCTCGAAGGGTCCGTCAATGGCGGTGTGCGGTGTCGGGGACGCGCCGTTGAGGATTTCTAGCCATGTTGGGGGGGTTCCAGTCGGGGCCCTGCAAGGCGTCGGCTGCATCAAGTGCGGCCTGGACCGAGTGTGGTGCTGGGTGGGAGCGCTCTAGACATGGGAGCAATTGGGCTGTGAAGTGGGGCAATTGTTGGTGCAGTATGGGGAGGGTGTCCGCCCAAAAGGCCCAATATGCTGCGGGGGGCAAGCACTGTAGCAGATGGCAGCCCAAGGCCGCCGAGTGCAAGTGGAAGGTGTGCTCTGCCAAGTGTTGTTGCTGCGAAGCCGGGTTGCCCCAACAGTTGACGTAAACGACTGGTGACCGCAACGTCATGTTCGGCCGCAAACTCGGTGGCGAGGGCCGGAGCTGTGGTGCGAAGGATATAATTGCTCCGGGGGGCTGGCGCAAAACAACAACAAGAGCCAAGAGGCTTGGAGGTCATCCAGAGCAGAACTGTTCATGGCTGTGGTTGATGTGCTGGAGTTGGTGCCGCACGTATGCTTCAGAACCTAGGGGAGTGCCGAGGACTGTGAGTCCTTGCTGGTGGCTGGGTAGGGTTGGGTTGCCGACCCACTGGCTGGGCCCCCCCTATGGTCTAGTTTTCACGGGCCCACAACCAGGTCAATTTTTCGTAATACTCTTACTACTACTACTACTACTACTA
>CAXAMN010014570.1:133103-155538 GCA_963970005.1 Durusdinium trenchii | reverse complement strand
CATCGAAACATGCGTTGATGCAATGTAGACTTTATAGCGTGCGGTGTAGAGATAAATTAATTGTCCAACAAAGGGTGCATAACACCAAATTGCAAGAGCTGCGTTTAAAAATACGCCAACCCATCCTCCATCGGCCTCCTCACCAAAGATTCCTTCAGGAAGCAACGGCCAGGATGCAATTGCAAATTACCCCGCAGTACGGTTTTCGCCCGCGTTTGGCCAGCAGGTGTAGCTCTTGGAACACCGTGTTTATCTTGCCATGCGCAAGCCTTGCAGGCAAAATAGAAACAGATGAACAAGAAAAGACACAACATCTACACCAGGACCACCGGCATGCGGCATGATATGTGAAGAACATGTGCTGCGAGAAAGGGAAAGGGACGGTATTGTCCTTTTGTCAGCTGTCCAGCGTTCCACGTAAGGACGAGAAAAAAAACAACAAGGAAATTCTAAACGGAATCTATAGCATATCCATTGCTTGCTTGGTCCAAGGCCTTCCCTGCAAAACATATTCGCGCCCACCCTCCATTGGCCCAACTTGGGCTCTGAGCGTATAACGCGCTAACTCTTGCTGCTTTAGTTTGAAATTACGAGCGTGTCAAGCACCATCGCGGCTCTGAAAATGCAGCACCCCCATGGCAAGATGGTTTTCCCGCACATCACACGCCGCCACGAAAGTTTATATACGAGATATTGCGAACGCAAAGCGTTAGATCAAATTGTTGATCAAGAACTATTGCAACAAACGGAGATGTCTATTCAACCGAAGCGCAGGCACCTCACCCTAAGTTGCATGTCAATTTCAATTTTTAATTTCAGCCCAAGGACTTGGTGGCCGGGAACATCTTACAGAAGGTGCGCCGTTCAGCAGACATATCAGTGGCTTGGCTTAGTGGCTTAGCTGTTCAATCTTGGTCCACTGAGCCTGTTCAATGTGTTCAGTCTTGTCAGCAGTTTGTCGAGCGAACTGAGTCATCGATTTCTCTTCAGGCCATGACTGCGTGCGCAATGGGAAATTTTCAGTGTGATGTTGCGTATTGCAGGAAGAATTTTTGCAATGCGCAATATCAAGCTAGATATCGCGAGTGGTTGTGGTCTATTCATGTTGAGTCTACCCGCGTTAGCGGGTCTTAGTTCGAGTTCGATGCATTCTGCAGCGCCTGAAAAAGTCTTCCATGCACAGCGTCCGCGAAACACAGCTTACTGCATTCACCCAGGGTCCCATCAACGCACGCATGAGCACAGACATGTAAGGTCATCTCCTGCAGGTTCCGGGTGGGCTTGAGGACCTCGCCTCTAGGTGGTTGAAAAGCGCGTGAGGCGCGCTGTTTGCTAGTTACCGTTCGGTGGTGAACTTGTCGCGCATGGTAGCGGAGCCAAGCCGGGGGGCTCGATAACACCCCGGCGCACCGATGCCAGAGGACCAGCTGCACCGGGGAGGTTAGAGTCGTATGCCACTGCCTGCAAATGGCACGCTAAAATGCTCAGATAGGTTCGCCCCCAAGGGCAAGTCGTTTGGCATTGGCAGAGCAGAAGGAAAGGGCAAAGGAGTCGGGAAGGGCCCAATTGAAAAGGATGAAAAGGATAGACATACTACATTTAATTTCTGTGTGTGTTGTCACAGTGGGATGATCAGGTATCCCATAGAAGAGCACCAACACTGTACACGGGCAATCCTGGACACCGGGGCAACCGAGAACGCCGTTGGTCTGGACTGCGAGAATGATTTGGTGGTGAACGGCGGTTTCCATGTGTCTGACCTCCCCGCATTTCGGTTTGGCATTAGTAATAGAGATCAAGCGCGCGGCAGGGTTGATTTGGTGAACCCCTCACAGGGCTTCATTCTATGTGTTGGGTGGAATGGCCCAACAGACAACTGCGTTGATCGGGGGTGGGAAGAATGCAGTGTTGTCACACCAGGATGGAAGATGTTTGTTTCATGCTGACGGTGAGATTGGATCACAACAAGCCCGAACCAGCCATCGGTCACCGCAAATGCAAGCCCTATACAGTCTGGACACCTGGCGATCGATTTAGCCGAGGCTATAGCACGACTGCTGGGACTATGCCGGCCCAGGCACGGGCATCTAGCACTGCAGACAACGAAGCAGTTGTTTGATGATGTCATTGGATCACGAGCCTTTGCATTGCAAGCGACAGAACAGTCAGAGGGAGAGTTTTCGGCAAGGCTTGCAGAATCCCAAAGACATCACGATCTCAAGGACCGATCCCGGCAAGGACATGACCTCTGGAGCTCCGGCAGCGCGATCCACGACCGTCGACATGGGGCCGGAACCCCCACATCATCAGGTTGGCCAACGAGCAGGGAGTGCAGAGGCACTTGCAACCGAGGCCATGGGGAGGACGGAACTGCTGGGGCAAGCTCGAAGGTGCTTGCAGAACAAGCAAGGATCAGCCAGAGGGCGGAGGAGGCCCATCAGGCTGGGAATCAAGCTGCCAGTGGAGTGATCTCGATTAAGGACGACGACAGCGAGAAGGAGACAGTGGCAGCCTCGCCATCAGTCCTGGCGGCAACAAGTAACAACGAGTCTGGAAGAAGCCGACGCCAACAAGAAGAAGAGGAAGACAGAGCTTGGGGCCGAAGGGTCGGCGCACGACCTCGCGAAAGCATCACAAAGCACTACGAGCACACTACGAACCACACGGCAGACCTCCTATCAGGGGCTTGTCCACTTGATAATGAGAAAAGACGATGGTCGCACGACATGGCACCCTTGAGGAGATCGAGGCGGCAGACAAGACCCAATCCACGAAGAACATCGTCTGGCCAAGTCTGGCCGCCTGGCCACAAAAATCGCCGTCTTGGGAGCATGCCTGACTAGTGTGGTTCAGAACCATGGGACGGATTGCAGACACCGACGCCTGATTTCATCGAGGCGGCGCGCGCTCCAACTTTGGCCTTGACAGCCAAGATGGAAGAGATGGGGTACCATCGCAAAAGGCGCAACTTCGGCTATGACCTGGACCGTCGAACTGGCGCACGGATGTTGGTTCTGGATGCGAAAGCTCATCCACCCAAGATGTCCTGGGTATCAAAGCCAGAATCTCACACCAAAAGGACAATTAACAGAAGAATAGGCCAAGTTCCCAAGATCTCAAGAGAGCTGATGAGGTTCCTGAAGCGGAGGAAATCCTGGATGCCACGACGCTGACTTTAAATTAAATGCTTTGCCTGGGAATGGACATCGGCCAGGAAAGATGGGAATCTAAAGCCATGCAAACAAAGGCTGCTGAACAAGATGAGGCGACTGAACCGTCCTGTGTACTGGCGCCGATTCCATGGACGCACATATGTTCTTCAGCGCACAGAGATTAATTCCAGCGCTCCGGGGATGGACAGTCCTGACCTCCAATCGCTCTATTTGGATGAGCCTGCAGAAGAAATGCCCTGGACACAATGAACATGCCGAATGTCGCGGTTTGTCCTCGTACTATCCGCCAAAGATGATTACTGCAGTGACCAAGGCAATAGTGGGATCATGGCAGGCATTTGAGCACTACAACGTGAGCATCACCGAGGACATCGAGCGACATCTCCTCAACGTCCATGATCACAAGATGTGTGAGAAAGGAGACATTGGGGGCGCGAGTGGGCAATCCTCGACCACATGCACACAGGACAGATGTATCTGTTGACAGAGAGAGAGAGAGAGAGAAAGAGAGAGAGAGAGCAGAGAGCATAACGGTCCGCGTTCGAGACCGGGGCCAGCCGCGTCAACACAACACCGTCACGTCAGCGTCACGTCGCCCACATCATGTCGCGTCAACGTCACGTTGCTCGCGTCGCGTCGTTACGTCGCCCACGTCGCCGTCGCGTCACCGTCACGTCGCGTCTCCGTCTCGTCATGTCATCGACGTCGCGTCGCCCCCAGGTCGCCGTCGCCGTTGTGTCACCTCACTACTACTATTACTACTACTACTCCTCCTCCTGCTGCTGCTGCTACTACCACTACCACCACCACCACCACCACCACCACCACTACTACTACTACTACGACTACTACTACTACTACTACTACTACTACTGCTACTGCTACTGCTACTGCTACCACTACTACTACTACTACCACTACTACTACTACTACTACTATTACTACTACTCCTACTCCTACTCCTACTCCTACTCCTGCTATTACTACTACTACTACTACTACCACTACCACTACTACACTACCACCACCATTACTACCACAACAACTGCTGCTGCTGCTTTTACTGCTAGTACTACTTCTGCTACTACTGCTACTATTACCACCATTACTACCACAACAACTGTTGCGGCTGCTTTTACTACTACCACTACCACTACTACTACTACTACTACTACGACTACTACTACTACTACCACTACTACTCCTGCTACTACTTCTACTACTCCGACTGCTACTACTACTACTGCTACTACTGCTACTACCACAAAAACGGCTGCTGCTGCTGTTACTACTTCCAGCCGCTACTATTACTATTAAAATCAATCTTACTAATAGAACTACTGCTACGACTACTGCTACTACTACTACTCTACTACTACTACTACTCCTACTACTACTACTACTACTACTACTTTTACTACCACTACTACAAACTATACTACCACTACCAATGACTTTTTCTCTAGAAGATTCACTACTACCATCACGACTGCCAACTACAAAATCTACAACAACATGAACAATTACTATTATGTCTCCTACAACTACGACTACTACTGGGTGAGCGCTGCTTGAAGGTTCAGAAAGTGCTGCCCTGGAAGTCGTGCTTCACAGTTAACAAAATCCACCAGCTTCCTGGGTCCTCGGCGCTTGCCATGCTGCGCCTGACGCGACACCTGCGCATCGAAAGTCATATCGTCGTGGATGTATCGTAAACGGCAGCGCGTCGTCCAGGTCCTTACTTGTGCCATACAGGGCGCAAACATGACGCAATTGGGCTATCTCCAGGTAACGTGCCACTTTTGTGTTTGCGGTCGTACTAAGCAAGCTTAAATTTTTCATCCTTGGGCCTTGTAAGACTTCGTGGACGTTCCTCAAAGCATCCAGTTGGCGCATCTTGCTGGGTGGCAAAATTTATGCTGCGCCAACATCTTCCATCGCTTGGGTTTCATCATCTCTCACATGTGGCCGAGCCATCGCTGTTCTTCGCCTGCCTCTCTGCAGCTGCCAAAAAGCATTTTTGATGCGCCACGCGTATGACCATAACAACTTTTGCACAAACAGCATCCCTCTTCACTTCTGGTGGTGGCGTTGCCCATATTGGACGCCCACCTCCGCAGTGAAAGACTCCATGTGACACCACCTTTGCGCGGCTGGCCCATTGGCCCATGATCCAAGTCTCGTTTTGGTTTCGGAAGGCGCACCGCGAAAGGGCTTGGACACTTTGAGCGTGAGAAAAAAATCACTTTGGAGCCTATTTCACTTAACCTCGTGATTGGAGCCATCAAAGGAGTCTTTTGTCAATGGGAGTGCCAGTCCATTGCCGGCTGCAAACAGCTGGCGTGCCACTCCATGCTGCGGGGCGGCTGCAAGGTGTTTGCTTGCCAGCTGTGGACCGGCTTGCGCGACTGCTGTTGCCTTGGTGTTTTGACTGTTCCGTGTGCGCTATACAGCTTTTTCATTGGGTTGGCGGTGTGAAAGCAAGCTAGCTTCTTTGGCAAGAAGATGAAACAACTTTTTGCCTTCATGGTTCCACATTCTATTCTACAAACATAGTTGGATCGTGACTCATGTCGTCTCAACCATACGTGCCACATACGGACGTGATGTTTGCTACCATACATCCCTTGTATGCTTCAAAGCTTTCCCTCGTGTCGTACGAACCAACCACATGCAGTCACACGCAGGCGATTTCCTGGCTCAATCTCCATAACCTTGCATGCCCTGCCCACACAGTCAGCTGGTCAAACGACAACTTTGGAACGAGTTTCATGCGCCGCCACACATCGCACTTGATCAGCCTCTATATATAGGACAGGTATGACAACGTCATATAGGTTTGAACTGGTTGAACGGACGTTTCGTGCCATTCACCTGGGCCATGGCTGCATGGGAGAACATTTCTGAAGGTGCGGACGTATCCGTGGAGGATCCTGCAGATCCGGATACGTCCCCGGGAAGCGTTGCGGACGAGACTGTAGACATAGAAGTGGACAGAGCACAACGGGCGGCGCCGTGGGTCTGGACCGCATTCGGGAGCTGGAGGACAAGCTTCGGAAGGCAAATGACAAAGCAGCGCGGGCCCGCAAGGCAAAGACTTAAGACGGCCGAACCCTTATAAGACAGGAGGATGTTAAAGTTCATCAAAGTCTCGCCAAAAAGTTCAACTTTGTGCTGTCCAAACATAGCCCAAACCTCGCCTCTTCAAAAAATTGTTCAGCCAGACATAGAAGGGTTAAAAAAAGGTTCAGCAAAACATAGGCTCAAAAAAAAGTTCAGCCAAACATAGAAGGGCTAAAAAAAAAGTTCAGCAAAACATAGAAGGTTCAAAAAAGAGTTCAGCCAAACATAGAAGGGTTTAAAAAAAGTTCAGCGAAACATAGAAGGTTCAAAAAAAGTTCAGCCAAACATAGAAGGGTTAAAAAAAAGTTCAGCAAAACATAGAAGGTTCAAAGGAAAATTCAGCCAAACATAGAAGGGTTAAAAGAAAGTTCAGCAAAACATAGAAGGTTCAATAAAAGTTCAGCCAAACATAGAAGAGTTAAAAAAAAAAGTTGAGCGAACAATAGGAGGTTTAAAGACAGGTCAGCCAATATAGAAGGGCTTTAACAAAGTTCAGCAAGACATAGGAGTTTCTAAAAAGGTTCAGCCAAACATAGATGGCCGGAAAAAGTTCGGCAAAACAAAGATTGTTGAAAAACAATCAGCAAAACATAGAAGGCAACAATCGCACCTGGACCTTGATTTTTTTGAAGAGAGGCGCAATTAGCCCAAACCTTCGAGAAAGAAGGCCACAATTTCCAGATTTTTGCAAAAAATCAAGAAAGCTTAGCGTGGTGATCAACCACATGGCTCAGCGAAACCACATAGTCGTTGTCGCAGGCTCTCACAGACACCGCTTCCACCAAGACAACGCCACAGAATGGATACAATTACAGCTGTGTTCAATAAAGAAAACTGGCAACGCTCGCACCTGGACCTTGATTTTGGTTTTTAAATTTTGAAGAGAGGCGCAAATAGCTCAAACCTTCCAATCTCCAGATTTTTGCAAAAATCAAGAATACTTAGAGCGGTGATCAACCACATGGCTCAGCGAAATCACATAGTCACAGACTCTCACAGAGCTTCGACCAAAACAATGCCACAGAATGGATGCGACTACAACTGCTTTCAAGAAAGAAGAAGGCAACAATCGCACCTGGACCTTGTTTTTGTTTTTTATTTTGAAGAGACGCGCGAATAGCTCAAACTTTCAGGAAAGAAGGCCACAACCTCCACACTTTTGACTTCGATCTCCCTTCCGCCAGATACCTCCCTCCAGTTCCCTGCCGCCAGTTTCTTTCCTCCAGCTCCTTGCCTCCAGTTTTCATCCTCCTTCTTCCAGTTCCCTGCCTCCAGTTCTCTTCCTCCAGTTCCCTGCCTCCAGTTCCTTTCCTCCAGTTCCCTGCCTCCTTCCCTGCTTCCAGTTCCCTTCCTCCAGGTCCCGTCCTTGAGAGGTCCCTACCTCCATTTCCCTTCCTCCAGTTTTCTTCCTCCAGTTCCCTGCCTCCAGCTGCCTCCTGTCGCTTGATTCCACCTTCCACCACTTCACTGGTGTTTACTAGCTGACGGCGCGGGCATAGTTTTGCTTGCGCTGCCAGGCGGACAGGTGTAGTGTAGTTCCCGACTTCAACCCTAAGTCTTAAACATGTGAAAAAATCGGGCAGCGTTTTGTTTACAGCCATAGTTTTGCAAGTGTACAAAGCAGTTGACCTAATAAGAGGTGCGGCAAGCTGAGTCATCAAACCCTCAGCCAAACCCTCGCCAAACCCTCGCTAAAGTCTCGCCGTTTCCTCGCCGTTTCCTCGGCCAAAATTCGCCTAAATCTACCCAAACATTTTTGGGCAAAGATCGAGGCAGTTTTGATCCAACTTTTTGTACCCCGACAGTTCGCGCAGAAGTAGCGTGAGGAAAGCTCAACAAAAGTTCGACCAAAGCTCGCGAAAGTGTCGCCAAAGTCTTGCTAAAGTCTCGCTAAAGTGTCGCCAAACCCTCGCCGTTTCCTCGGCCAAAACTCGCCCAAATTTGCCCCAAAATTTTGGACAAAGATCGAGGCAGCTTGGACCCAACTTCTGGTACTTCGAGAGTTCTCGCAGAAACACTGGTGCAACATTTTTTTTCACACCTCGCACGGTCAGGCAGCGCACGCACAGTGCAGCAGCAGGAATTCAATTTCCCTTCCGCCAGTTCCCTTCCTCAAGTTCCCTTGCCCGAACTCATCGTCCAGTTCCCTGTCTGCCCCCACTTCTCTTCGGCCAGCTCCACCTCCGCCTTCGTCCAGTTCCCTGCCTACTACCCAACCCACCGCCCGCTACCCCCATCTCCGTCAACAGTTTCCCCAGTTCCCTTCCTCCAGTTCCCTTCCACCAGCTCCCTGCCTCCAGTTCCTTCTCCAGATCCCGGCCTGCCTTCCTCCAGCTCCCTGCCTTCCAGTTCCCTTCCTCCAGCTCTCTTCCTCCAGTTCCCTGCCTCCAGTCCCCTTCCTCCAGCTCCATTCCTCCAGTTTCCCCTCCTCCCTGCTTCCAGTTCCTTCTCCAGTTCCTTCCCCCAGTTCCCTGCCTCCAGTTCCCTTCCTCCAGCTCCCTGCCTCCAGTTCCCTTCCTCCAGCTCTCTTCTTCCAGTTCCTTGCCTCCAGTTCCCTTCCTCCACCTGCCTGCCTCCAGTTCCCTTCCCTCCAGTTCGCTTCCTCCAGTTACCTTCCTCAAGCTCCTTCCTTCCCCCCCTCCGTCCTTCCTTTCTTCCTTCCTTCCGTCCGTCCGTCCGTCAGTTTAGTTTAAAATTTAGATGAATTTTAGTATAGAAGTCTAGGTTTGCTTAAATTCTTCAACCCTTCTAGATTTGTCTGATTTTTTTGAGCCCTTCTAGGTTTGCTGTACCTTTTTTGGAACCCTTCTAGGTTTGTTTGATATTTAAAGCCCTTCTACTGTAGGTTTGATTGAACCTTTTTTGAACCCTTCTAGGTTTGCTTGAACATTTTTTAAATAACCCTTCTAGGTTTGTCTGAGCTTTTTTGGAACCCTTCTAGGTTTGCTTGAACTCTTTTTAACCCTTCTAGGTTTGCTGTAACTTTTTTGGAATCCTTCTAGGTTTGCTTGACTTTTTTTTGAACCCTTCTAGGTTTGCTTGAACTTTTTTTGAACCCTTCTAGGTTTGCTTGAACTTTTTTGGAACCCTTCTAGGTTTGCTTGAACATTTTTTTAACCCTTCTAGGCTTGCTTGAACTTTTTTTTAACCCTTCTAGGTTTGCTTGAACTTTTTAAAACCCTTCTAGGTTTGCTTGAACTTTTTTTGAACCCTTCTAGGTTTGCTTGAACTTTTTTGGGACTGTTCTAGGTTTGCTTGAACTTTTTTCCAACCCTTCTAGGTTTGCTTGAACTTTTTTTTGGAACTCTCTATGTTTGGTTGAACTTTTTTCAATACAAAAATGAACTTGTTCCATAGAAATGGAACTTTGCTAATCTCCTGTCTTATTAGGGGTTCGGCCATCTTAAGCAAAGACTCAGCGTGAAAAGAAAAGGAAAGCCAAAAAGAAGGAGAAGGGCAGGGCCGGGCAGGGCAGCCAAGCTTGGGATCGAGACCTGCAAGAAAGAGTGAGCATTTGGTACTTGGGGCCACGGCCGACACGCTTGGGATCGAAGCCTGTTAAGCAGACTGCTTCGTCCAGCAGATCGTCTTCGACCTTGCTCGGGCCTCTTCTTCATCTGCATCTTCCGCTGCTGGGGCATCATCAAGCGGCTTCTCTTTGGATTGCGCGACCAGCGAAATCTCTGACTTGTTGTAAAAGGAGCTGGGCTTTTCCTTGGTGGTTGGTGTGCCCGTCCACAACCGGCTGCAAGTAGCTCTCCGCGTTGTGGGGTGGCTGCAAGGTGCTTGCTTGCCAGCTGCGGCCTGCGTCTTTGACCTAAGCACCGTTTTTCTCCCAACGGTGTAACAATTTCCTATCGGCGCAGTAGCTTCCTATGGTTTTAACAGCTTCTGAACGGGGTATTGGCTTCTGATCTGCATAACAGCTTGGTAATGGTGTGACAGCTTTCTAACGGCGTGAGAGCTTCCTTACGCATCTGCTTCTTCCAAGTTTACCACACTCAGCGCGCAGAAAATGTACTGGCTCAACGCTGCGTAACAGTATTCTCTCCACTTTGCGGTGCGACCGCCCGCGCGGAAGCACCTGTATGTAACAACGACCGCGCCAAGAACAATAGCAACAGACTATAAGCAACAACCAACCAGCAATCGCAACAACATCCGCGCCAGCACTGGAACAAAACAGCAGCTACAACAACAAAAAGCAACAAAAACAACAACCAACAACATCCACGACAACAATAACCAACAACAACCAACAACAACAAACGTCAACAATAACGCCAACACCAACAACAAGACAACACCAAACACCAACGACCCCCTCAACAACAAACACATCAGCGCCAGCACTGGAGCAAACGCACACACAACCGCAAGACCAACAACAACAACAACAACAGCAACAACAACAACTACTACTACTACTACGACTACTACAACAACCTACTACTACTACTGCTGCTACACCATGCATGTCTGCCAACCACGTCACGTCACCGTCACTGTCACGTCACCGTCGCCCATGGTGTCATGTCACGCATTTGCCCGGCAGCGTCACGTCCCCGTCAGCGTCACCGTCACGTCACTGTGTGCGCGTCAAATGAATGTATCCGCCCACGTCACGTCGCGTCAGCGTCACCGTCACGTCACTGTGCGCGCGTCAACGAATGTATCCGCCCAGGTCACGTTGCGTCAGCGTCAACATCACGTCAGTGTGCGCGCGTCAACGAATGTATCCGCCCAGGTGCCCAGGTCACGTCGCGTCAGCGTCACCGTCACGTCAGTGCGCGCGCCTCAACGAATGTATCCGCCCAGGTCACGTCACGTCAGCGTCACCGTCCCGTCACTGCGTCCAGACCAAGCCTGTTAGTCCTTCGTCTAAGGTCACGTCGTGCGACCCATCCGTGGACCATACTCCAAAAACACTTTACACAAAAAGTTATTTAGTCAGAGAAAGAGGTAGTAATGCGAAGGCTTACTAGGAGTGGCACACCAAGTTGCACTCAATTCACAAGCCAGGCTCTTGCTTTTGCTTTTCTGGTTGCTTGTGGATTTTTCTCGTCTATTTTTGGGGTGTGGGGGTAGAGCTGCCGTTCAAATCAGAAATGTAATCCACGCTGCGCAATGAGACGCGCAAGTTCCTGCGCAGGCACAGAGTTTCGTCAGGCCAGCGTGTTTGGTCGCTGTGCCATTGGGATTGGCGATCGCAGCGTGGTTGTTTGGAGGTATATTGAGTGTCACTGCGCCATTGCGATTTACTTTTCAGGCCCTTGCGCCGACTCTCTGTTTTTGCGACAGAAGTGTGCCCCCAAAGTGAAAATGTCGAATGTGGCCGACGCCTCGTTTCGGAACCTGGATTCGTCTCGTTTCGGAACCTGGATTCGTCTCGTTTCGGACCCTGGATTTGTCTTGTTTCGGAACGCGGGTGAAATGGTCTCCCGAGGCTAGGAAGTGGTTTCTGGGAAGTGGTTTCTGGGAAGTGGTTTCTGGGAAGTGGTTTCTGGGAAGTGGTTTCTGAGAAGTGGTTTCTGGCAAGTGGTTTCTGGGAAGTGGTTTCTGGCAAGTGGTTTCTGGGAAGTGGTTTCTGGGGGCTGGTTTCTGGGAAGTGGTTTCTGGACGCTGGTTTCTGGGAAGTGGTTTCTGGGAAGTGGTTTCTGGGAAGTGGTTTCAAACCAAGTGGTTTCTGGGAAGTGGTTTCTGGGGAGTGGTTTCTGGGGGCTGGTTTCTGGGAAGTGGTTTCTGGGAAGTGGTGTGGTTTCTGAGAAGTGGTTTCTGGGAAGTGGTTTCTGGGGGCTGGTTTCTGGGAAGTGGTTTCTGGACGCTGGTTTCTGGGAAGTGGTTTCAAACCAAGTGGTTTCTGGGAAGTGGTTTCTGGGGAGTGGTTTCTGGGGGCTGGTTTCTGGGAAGTGGTTTCTGGGAAGTGGTGTGGTTTCTGGGAAGTGGTTTCTGGGGGCTGGTTTCTGGGAAGTGGTTTCTGGGAAGTGTTTTTTGGGGGCTGGTTTCTGGGAAGTGGTTTCTGGGAAGTGGTTTCCGGGAAGTGGTTTCTGGGAAGTGGTTTCTGGGAAGTGGTGTGGTTTCTGGGAAGTGGTTTCTGGGAAGTGGTTTCTGGGGAGTGGTTTCTGAGAAGCGTTCTTTTTTTGAGGGGGTGGTGGTGAAGGCCTAAGTCTAACCCCACAGACATCCTAAAGAAGCAAGGCCCTAAGCCAAGCCAAAAGAAACCGTGGCCCTACAGGAGCGAAACCCGAAGCAAAACCAAACCAAACCCTAAAGAAGTGAAGCCTTGAGTCAAACCCACCGACGCCCTAAAGAACTGAAGCCCTCAGTGAAACCGAAAGACATCCTAAAGAGCAAAGCCCTAAGGCAAACCAACCCCCCTGAAGAAGTGAAGCCCTAAGTGAAACCCAAGACATCCCAAAGGAGCCCTCACGTGAAGGCCTAAGTCCAACCCAAAGACATCCTAAAGAAGCAAAAGAAAACCTAAAGGATCGAAACCCTAAGCAAAAAAAACAGATCCTCAAGAAGTGAAGCCCTGAGCCAAATCCAAAGACATCCTCAAGAAGTGAAGCCCTAAGCTAAGACCAAAGAAACCCTAAAGGAGCGAGGCCCGAAGCAAAACCAAAAGAGACCCCAAAGAAGTAAAGGCTTATCCGACCCAAAGACATCCTAGAGACGCAAAGCCGGAAGCCCAACCACATGAAACCCTAAAGGAGTGAAGCCTGAAGCAAAAGAAAAAAGACTAAAGAAGTGAAGCCCTAAGCCCCTCTCCACTGAAGCCCTAATGCCAACCCAAAAACATCTTAAAGAAGCAAACCCCTAAGGCAAACCAAACGAAACCCTAAAAGAGAAAAGCCCTGAGCAAAACCAAACCCAGCTTCGCCAAAGCACGTAATTACCACGACCATGTGCACAAAACACAAAATGTTGAGCAAGAGATGCTGTTGAATTTGTGCCAAAGACATCCTAAAGAAGTGAAGCGATAAGGCAGGCCAAAAGAGACCCTCAAGAAGTAAAGCTCTAAGTCACAACCAAAGACATCCTAAAACAGCAAAGTCCTATGGCAAACCAGCCAGAAACCCTAAAGAAGCGAAGCCCTAAGTGAAACCCAAGACATCCTAATGGAGGGAAGCCCTAAGCAAAACCAAACCAGGCCCTAAAGAAGTGAATCCCTGAGTCAAACCCAAAGACATCCTAAAGAAGTGAAGCCCTAAGTGAAAACGAAAGACATCCTAAAGCAGCAAAGCCCTAAGCCCAACCAACCAGAGACCCTAAAGAAGTGAAGCCCTAAGTGAAACCCAAGACATCATAAAGGAGCCCTCACGTGAAGGCCTAATTCCAGCACAAAAACATCCTAAAGAAGCAAAAGAAAACCTAAAGGAGCGAAACCCTAAGCAAAACAAAAACAGATCCTCAAGAAGTGAAGCCCTGAGTCAAACCCAAAGACATCCTGAAGAAGTGAAGCCCGAAGCTAAGACCAAAGAAACCGTAAAGCCGAAGCCCGAAGCAAAACCAAAAGAGACCCTAAAGAAGTGCAGGCTTATCCGATCCTAAGACATCCTAAAGACGCAAAGTCCTAAGCCCAACCACATGAAACCCTAAAGGAGTGAAGCCTGAAGCAAAACCCAAAAGAACTAAAGAAGTGAAGGCCTAAGCCCCTCTCCATTGAAGCCCTAAGTCCAACCCAAAAACATCCTAAAGAAGCAAAGCCCCTAAGGCAAACCAAGAGAAACCGTAAAAGAGCGAAGCCCGGAGCAAAACCAAAAGAGACCCTAAAGAAGTGAAGCTCCCAGTCTGCCCAAAAGCTCCGCGGCTCACTTTTAGAGGAAGTCTCGTACGATACGCTCGTTCTGGAGACTTCCGCGGCTCCCCTTGGAAAGAAGTCTCGTGCGAAACGCTCTCTCTCTCTCTCTCTCTGTCTCTCTCTCTCTAGACTTGCGAGGCTCACTTTTGAAGGAAGTCTCGTACAAAACGCTCGTTCTGGAGACTTCCGCGGCTCACTTTTGAAGGAAATCTCGTACAAAACGCTCGTTCTGGAGACTTCCGCGGCTCACTTTTGAAGGAAGTCTCGCACAAAACGCTCGTTCTGGAGACTTCCGCGGCTCACTTTTGGAGGAAGTCTCGTACGATACGCTCGTTCTGGAGACTTCCGCGGCTCACTCGTACGAAGCACTCATTTTCACTAGCAAATGCTACCTTCGAAGCACTACCGAATGATGCGTGTTCCAAAATGAGCCGCGAAATTGGTCTCACGCTGCAGTCCCGGAGAGTTTTCTTTTCGTCTGGGTTCCAAAATGAGCCAGGTTCCAAAATGAGCCGTTTCTAGGTTCCAAAATGAGCCGTGTACCGTCGAATGTCACTCACAAACTTTGCTGAAAACGTGATCAGACCTGACGCAATAACTTCTAGTGGCACAGGACACTGTGCGTGCTGGAGGTGTGGAAGCTGAATGTTCGTGGCAGGCGAAAGGAACTGCTAGGTTGTGACATGTTGCAGCGCCATTGGGATTAGCGTGTCGGCGGCTGTGGTTTTGAGGGGCTGGGATTGCGAAACTGCTTGGCAGGTCTGCTTGATTCCTCGGTTTGATGAGGCGGTCAAGCACGAAATGCTCACTTTAATCTGAGTCAAGACTTTTGGGCGAAAAGCTCGTTCTGGAGACTTGATGCGTGACTTTTGGAAGAAGCCTCGTACGAAACGCTCGCTTTGGAGACCTGATGCGTGACTTTTGCAGGAGGGTTGATGCGTGACTCTTGGAAGAAGCCTCGTACGAAATGCTCATATTGGAGACTTGACGCGTGGCGCTTGAAAGAAGTCTCTCACGAAGCGGTCGCTTTGGAGACAAGAGTGTCCCTAAAAGTAGCCCTGCGACAAGTGTCCCACAAGAGTGGCCCTCAAGACAGCCCCAGAAGAATGTGTGCGACAACAGCGTGTCCCCCAAGAGTGTCCTTCAAGAGTGTCCGACAACAGTACCACAAGAGTGTCCTGCAAAAGTGCCCTACGAGAGTGCCTTACAAGAGTGTCCCAGAAGACTGTCCCACAAGAGTGGCCTAAGGCCCGGCCTAGGGGTGCCCCATCAGATTGCGCCAGAAAAACGTTCCACAAGAGTGGCCCACAAGAGTGTCAAACAATGTTTGGTCGTTTGTTTGAACTGTTTGTTTTCGAGTATGTGTGCGCATTCAGGTTCTTGGCTTCCATCATGTTATTCCTATAGAAACAGGAAGGTTTTCGCATGAAAATAGAAACCTTTTTCGGAGCTGGGCTCAAGTCTTTGGTCTTCACATCCGTGTGGCACAGATTACGCACTGATGGCGGATTTGACAAGAGTGTCTTGGTGGCATTACATCAATTTGAAGGCTGAAAGATCAATCGCTTTAATTTCTATGCGTCCTTGTGACCTATGCAAGATTTTCCTGTTTGCTTTCCTTAGCCTTGAGAGATTTCATCGGGGATGTAGGCCACTGTGGCTGGCTGGGTCTAAAATGTGCAACCCAAGGCTCCGAATGTCCAGATGGTGCAGTTTTTGCTGGCCAGAAGGCTGTTGCTTAAAGTCGCACCTTTGCTCATCATGTGTTAGAAGTTGCTCGACGCTCTGAGTCCTCAAATTTGTTCGGTCCAGAGCAAGAGCGAAGAAATCCTTGCGCTTTCAACATGTAGATCACACAACTAGACAATTTGACGATATGCTGAATTTCAGGATGCACGCATGTTATTTCTGAAGGAAGGATGCACGTGTTGCATTCTCAGCCACCAAGTGTGTTGTGGTGCTTCGTGCCTGCCAGCCAGCCAGCCAGCCTGCCAGCCAGCCGTTCCTGCAAGAATAGAACTGTTCATCAAGTTCTCCTGATGGCGCACTCCCTGAACTTTAGCAAGTGAACCATCCTACGACCGGCATCACTTCTATGTCATCATGTCAAAGTATTGCAATATTGCATAATATTGCAGTATTGCAATGAGTTGTTTGATGTTGTTTGAGTCAAGCAGCACATCGGGGTCCACCCATGTCCGTACAAGATGCACCCTGCTGCAGTAACCACAGATTGATGAATAGAAGGCCGATTTAGGTTTCATCCAGCATTTCTTTGCAGGGCTTTGCAGGTTTGTTTCTCGTTCACGGGCCTTCTTTTCAAGGCCTTATGGAAGACAGCCAACAAAGGATGTCTTGTTCACGGCCAGTGGTCGGATGGATGAAATGCTGAGCTGCAGGATGAGCGCAGCAGTATGAACGAAGGATCCAGTGCGTCGCATCTGCAAGCCAGCTGTCGACCGCAGAATAATCACGGCACTGCATGTGTTCGCAGCGCCTCCATTTTGGGTAACGTTGAGCCTTGTAGATATACAGCCTTTCTTTTGAAGCCATTTCGTCGAGCATTTCAAAGGCCTGCCTGTGCTCGCCGCCAAAAGCTACAAACACCACCAAATATGCCAACCGCGCCAAAGCCCAGTCGACAGAAAAGCGTGTGGAAACGTTCCACGCGAATGGCGTATTGATGCATCCGACGGCATGGCGCTTTTATTGCCATCCTCATCGGACCTCGGAGGATCCAATATCGTTCGTGAGTCACTACTGGCGGATGCTGCCAATTGCAAGCAAACGCAGTGAGCTCAGTCCCATCCAGGAGACTGGCAGGAGTCAGCCTGTACCTTCAGCAACAGCCAGCAGCATGTGAAGGAAAAACTTGGGAAGTATCGGATGTGCGAGACAGGTGTCCCAGGGCCAAGTCGGCTGAGCAGCTTCAAAAACCTCTATGATGAAAAGTATGCAAACTGTAATCTCACATTCTTTCGCGAAAGCCAAAACGCAGGTCGCGAAAGGTTCGCGAAAGCCCCGCGAAAGAACCCCAGAAGAACAGCGTCGCGAAAGCTTTCGCCAAAGTCGAATTTCTTGTGCATGTCGTGTTGTTTATGTGGGTGACCATATTTTTATGCAGGCAGCCGCAGCAGGCCAGCCAGCCAGCAAGCCAGCCAGCCGCAGCAGACCAGCCAGCAGCAGCAGCAGCACTGAAGAGCAAGTGTTTCAGGGGAAAATCGAAAAGCCCAGACGAATTTCTGCGAAAACCGCGCGAAAGCCTCGCGAAAGAACCGCGAAAGTCGAAAATATCCGGGAAAGGTATCTGGCCCCAGCAAAAAGTTTCAGCAAGCGTTCCTCCTCTTCTGATGACAACAATAATACTTGAGCGGTGCTGCTACAACTCCTTGTGCCAGGATGTTGCCGGAAAGAAATTTGTTCAGTTTTGACCACCCTAAGGACACTTATATCGGATAACTTTTTTAGATCAATCACTTTATTGTACAATATCCCAATCGAATTTCCCAATCGAAAACGAATCGCCGCGAAAGCCGCCGCGAAAGCCACACCTTCCGCGAAAGCCAGAATGCAGGCCGCGAAAGCTCTGCGAAAGCAAACCTGCATTATAATTACAAAAAAAAGTAATAGGGGTTTTCGAAGCTCAGCTGGCGGCAAGAATTGGCTTGAGCCAATGAACCGAATGTTCTACAGAACCATGCTGCCAGCTGATGTTGTCGTGTGTGGCGCAAGCAGTGGGCAGGCAAAGTTCGCACCTCGCCGTCTAAGTAAGTTGGAATTTTGCAATGATTTTGCGTGGTTGTGTTCTCAAATGCGCAGGCGCTCAGATGCCTGTCTATTCAGTCCGGTTCAAGCTGAGCTGCCTTGCAGAAAGCGCCTGACCCTCCAGAGGTTGGTCAGTTTTCCGCAGCCTACTCCTGCCGAAGCAAAATCCTTTTCCGGTGGCATGCCTCCTCCATGTAAGTGTTCACTGCCAATGATCTCAAGGGAGTGAGACTTTATTCAGCTCAATTAGCTATGTTGGGTTGAAACGCCACACATTGGTTGTAAGGGAAACGCAGGCGGTAAATGGGATGCGCAAGACAAATCTTGTGTCTCTTGAATATGAATTCGAGGAGTCCGAACCTGCTTTTAGCCGCTTCGTCAAAGTCACGGTGAGAAACCTGGTGAGCAGCGCTTCTATTCCTGGTATCCATGAGCACTGGTAAGGCTGCGCCTTTGAGAGGCATAGTTTGGAAGTTGTTTGGTCCTTTTGGCAAGTTCAAATAAAGAAAAGGCGCTCATCTTCAGGCTGTCAATTGCCGAGAGATTTGCCCTATACATTTGACTCTGGGAAAGAGTCTCTGTATCCCGATATGACTTGAATGGAGCTGATGCGTTCCTGATAGTAGGAAGCATGTGGTCTACGAGCGATGCGCGACATACACACACAGCGTCACAGATGTTTCTAGACCCATGGAGCCTGACAAGACGTTTTCTTGCTGCAAACATTGCAACAGTATTGCAACTAAGTGTCTTTCTGCCATGCCTGCGGAATTTGTTTGAAGAGAGCAGTGTCCCCAAACGTTTGCCTTTGCGCTTTCGAAAAGTCCTTGACTCAACTAGGCTGGCTCAGGCAAGCAAAAACATTTTCGGGTTGCTCTTGCAGGCGCAGAAATCGATATGCTCGTTTGTCTGGGCGATTCTACCAGTAGTTCGCAGAGGGATGTGGTCACCGTTATTCCACCCACCGCCCGAGCACCCCGAGTTTGAAGCAAGGCTTCGTTGCGTGTTGAAGCTGTACTCATTTGACAAGTTCGCACGTGTTTCTGGCCGCTCATGTGCAGAGACATTGTGACAACGATAAGTACACTTAGCCTCAATCGGTTGGCGTGTAGCAAAGTCGAGGAAGGGCGAGCGCTTGAAATGTGTCCATGACCGCCATGACCCTGCTGCAAATTCGATCGATCAATCAGGTAAAGCCATTTTGCACATGACTATGGTCCATTGCCCAAAGGGAAAACAATTTGGCCGATCCAAAGACTGTTCGTTGAGCAGTGTTCTGCATGCCAGCTCTAGCCATTGGTCTCGACGGCGCAATGGCTTCTTGAGACAGTATGTTGCTTCTTGAGAGGACAATGAAGAAGTGTCAGGTCTCAGAAAGAAGAAGAAGATGGAGGGGTTGTTTCTGTGAAAGGCGTACTCAATATTTGTTGTGCTGCGGCATAATTCAGCAAATGGATTTGCATCGCGCAGCAGAAGCACTCGTGAGACAACCAAAAACTCAGAAAGACGGAAAGCGCCTGTCGTTTCCGTGGTCTTTGCTGCGATCTCATTTCCACCCGCCTCATGTCATGGCCATTGTTCCTCTTCAGCCAGGAAGCAGTTGTGGAGAGCTTAGTGCACACTCCACTTGCAGTGCTTCAAGGAAAGACATTGGCCTGAGCATATCTCCATCGTTCCAGCGGCAAGTGTGATTCTGGTTGAAACTATTGTTTTTCGGTGTTCAGACAAGTCCGCCGTGTCAATTTTCTCCAAGTGTTTTTACTTCCCTCAATGCCGTTTGCCATTTCGCCCATGCCAAGTTGCATGTTTTCCGGTTGCTTCCAGCTACCTTAATCAGAGCATCCACGGGCAAAGAAGCCTTCGGGACCATCAAACAGAAGCCATGCTGCGGTGGGGGGGAGAAACTTCAACTTACCAAATTTAGACTAGATTCTTTTGTATTGTACGAACGACAGGGGCCTTAACATAGCACACGCCGGCGATTTTGTGCACATTTTGTGATTCCCAACAGGGCACACGCACCCTAAAATATGTCTTCCCGTTCCTCGAATGCAACCTGCAAAGCGCTCGGCCTTGTTTTGGCCCTGTTTTGCTCCATGTTCCAGACCTGAAACTTAGCACTTGTGACTTTGCTTCCGCGCATTTGTTCCAATGCTATGACATCCTGCGGCCAAGATCTTCTTGCGCAGCTCCTTCACCGTCGGTTGTGTCGGATTCTGTTGCATCAAATGAACGCCCTCCACGCGAGCTTTTTTACAGTTGGAATTCGGAGTGTGATTAGATTCAGGGGGTGCCAAAGAATGCCGACATTGAAGTCAACGCTTCAATTCAAGCTGCCTGGACCTGGACCCTTCAAAGTACTTCTGTTTTTGGGTACTTTTGACAAGAATTGTGTTCTTTGGGCTGAGTACAGTACACTTTTCTTGGGCCGCGTACCTATTCTTAGCACAGGACATGTAGGACTGTAGGACCTGTGTTCAACGCCCATTCAGCAAAGCAATCGCGGGAGCGAACTGGCTGCGCCTACGACGCGCACAGCATGCTCAAAAACAGTGACAAGGCTAGCGTGATCAATCAGCTCCGGCCCACTTGTCCAGAGCAAAAGGTCCAAGGACTGCTTGTGACCCCTTTTCTTCCACAGGTACTCTTTTTATGTGGGCCTTGCTGTGGGCGTGTCCAAAAGTACGGAAAAAAACCAAACACGTCCAAGGTACTTGAGTTGCTTGTTGATTCCTCCATTCATTTTCTATGGCTCCCTTGCCTTGGGCAATTGCATCACCTCTCCTCTTGGGCAAAGGGTCGCCAGCTTCAACACATGTGGCCAAGTCCGTTTGCGCTTTCAAAATGAAGGTTTTTGAAGCAAGGCCGCGGTTGTTGGATCGTTTAGCATTTGAACTCCAACTGTTCGATATCTTGGACGCGTTTAAGCTTTGTATGCGTGCTCATGTCTTTCAATTCGCATCGGTTCTTGAAAGTGGTGTGAGAGTCAGAAGGTCGGCCAAGAACGGCCAAGGGCAGCCTGACGGTTTTGGTGCACGTCGGCTTGCCTGCTCGGCGATGACGACCGGACACCCTGCCAAACTCCCAGCAATGGTCGAGCAAAGTTTTGAGCCTCGCAACAATGCATCAAGAGAGTTGAGAAAGCGGAAAGGAGTTGCGAAAGCTTCTCGTTTGTCAAACAAATGGCACAAGAAGCTTCTTGTGTTAGTCAAGGGCCACCCATGTCGCAAGTTGAAGGATGTTCGTTCGATCAAGGTGAATAGTTAACAATTATAAAGCATCGTTTTCTGCGCGTTCAACATTAGCACGTTGCGCTGCACCACAGTCTTGTAAGGGCCAGTTGATACATATCACTACACCAGAGCACGGAACACTTCTCAAATCTGGTGAAAGGATCGCTGTTCCAATAACTGAGTTTCCAGCAAGTGCTTCCGCTTTCTTCAACAATAGCATGACCAGTTCTCCAATCATGAGTTTTGCGCTTGAAGCTCTCGTGCACAGAAAGGCGCAGGTCATCTCCTGTGGTGGATGGGAGAAGAGTCAGTGATTTTTGAGTGCCTCGCATCCAGACATCCATTTGAGCTGAGTGCCATGGCAAAGATTCCTTTCAGCAACGCATTTTTGGGCGCTTCGAATTTGCTCGAGTGCACGAGCTTGCAGAGCGAAGGCCCAGGGTCGGGGGTGGGGCTGGCTGGGTATGAAAAAATCAAATGAAAGCGGAAGAGTGGGGAAGAATCCAGAATACATTGAAGCAAATATCATGTGAGTACATTGTGAAGCACCCATGAACAACCTGCCAGGCCTCCATTTCAGGCTGCATTCTTCCTGGCCAGTCTTCAAGTGTGGAAGCTTAGCTTGTCAGGTTCACAGCCAAAAGCCATTGATTCTTGGCACACGCCTGGTGTTTGGCCTCGGCTAACCGTTAATCTTCTTCGGCAGCGCATGGGACTTTTGCTGAGGCGATGTTAGCAAAGATGTGCTTGGAGGAGCACCCAAAGCTCTACTGCGTCGTGCAGAGTGCGTTCTTGCCTCTCTTGGCTATGCAACTCGCTGCGCCCTCAGCGTGATAATCAAGAGGCTTGACAGAGTTTGTTCCCGCGACTTTAGCAGTCAGCTGTTTTGTCGTTTCTCCAAACACAAAGCCTAGTAGGGCCAGCATACTAGGTGGTTGATCTTTCTCCTGCCGCTTTGCAGGAAGTCTTCTTACTTCCACTGTGCCATGGGGATTGGAATGCCCACTATAGATTTTAGATGATGATATTATATAGTGATGGCATGCGTTGGATTGACATGTTGGATTGACATGCGTTGAGCTCCATGGGCTTGTCTCTTTCAGATCCGAAGTCATGGGTCCGGGGATGTCCGGGGTCTTTTTGGGTGAGAGCCGCGTCGGCCCAGGGCTTGAGGTGTTTTTCGGGTGGCCATGCGTTTAAGCTATTCCAGCTGTGTGTGTGTGTGTCTGTGTGTGTCCAACCCTGTGTCTAAGGGCGTTTCATGTCGCTTGAGATCATACAAGCAGGGGTGCATAGCGTGTTCAGATGACTACGCCCAACGAAGCTAGTCTGAACACGGG
>CAXAMN010014570.1:116971-133093 GCA_963970005.1 Durusdinium trenchii | reverse complement strand
CAGGATTGGCCATCCTGGCGTACCTGCGCTGACGGGACTTTTGCATACGCTGTGACTCCCCTTTTCCGATGTGTGTTTCCATGGTGAACGGTGGTTTCCATGATACCTTCCCCAAAACCACTCCCCCGCCGCTTTCTGCAGCTGTGCCGTCGCAAGAGATTCTGAACAAGTTTGCAAACACTTCAATTGCTGTTGGCGACTCAGCCACCTCGCGGTTCTCCCATTCCTTTCCCTGTGGACTATGGCATTGGATGAGCCTGTGACTAAGTGTGTGTTCTATCGGTCTTCAATTTTTGCGCAGCATAGTTTACTTTTCCCAAAAGCACTTGGGAAGGGTTCTCCATAAAGAACGGCCACCAACTTCAACTGTCTAACCATCATCATCATCTTCTTCATCATCATCATAATAGTACTATTGTTCTGCCCATACTCACTCCGGTAGGAAAGTTAACGTGGACCGTCTCCTCAGTGGGGCCGACAGCCCTGAGAATCAAAGCGGCTCCATTTTGGAAGCTCTAATCGGGAAGCTCCAATTTGGAGCTTCAGCTTGTTGTGTTTTAACTTGAGCGGCTTCATTTCTGGCTTGATCCTATCTAATCCCCCTAGGGTTGCACGGATTGAAGATTACGCGGTTACGGATTAGTCTTTGGAATCTGTGCTGATTAGGGTCATTAGAGGTAATCAGGTAATCTTCAATCCTGCAATCCTAGTGGGAAATCGTGTCTGAACAACTCCAAATTTGCTCGAAATTAGGCTCTTTCGTTTGCGTCCTCAAAAAAGCTCAACCTTTCTAATCACCAAAAAACTAAAGTTGATCGAACTTTAGAGTTTTTGCTGGTTGCTCATTGATCCACCGGACCATCTTACCGCCGTTCGGCGTCACTATTTTTCGGCGCCTGTGATTTTGCCAAGGGCCACCGCCAAAAATCATCCTAAACTGCTTGGTGGGCCCCCGACATCCACCAAAACTGTCCGATGCCAATGACTAGTCGGATTAGACTTCCAAACGCGGGCTACGGATTGAAGATTGCCACCGATTCTCTTGCAATCAGCCCAGCATTTTGGAGCTGCCGCAAGGCCAAAAAAACTAAGCTGAGTTTGCTCGCGCAAGGCCAAGAACTGAAGGTTTCTTCCAAACTGCAAAAAGCTTTTTGTAGGCACGCCTTGTATCTAGCAGGCGTCAGAATAGTTATGCCTAAACTTTGCCTGCGCAAGGCAGAAACTTGTGGTTTCATGCATGACGCCACAAAATTAATTGGAACAGTTTCAACGAGTCTATCTTGGGGGGTTGCCCGCAAAACGTAAAAAGAATCCAATGTTCTCCCGGGGTTGCAGGGTTTGTTGGCGCAGGTGTTTTTCTGGCAGCGCTTGGCTCAAGCTGACTGTTCTTGCTCTCCTTCATTCTTTGTCTTGCGCAGGTTGTGGGCAAGGCCTGCCTGCATAAGGCCTACTTGTTCTTCTTGTGTGCCATGGCCTGGTGGTTGTGGACTGGCCTTGGAGCAGCCCTGTGTGGTACAATGGGAAGCTGTGGAAGCGCCGCGAGACCACAAAATTGGCTGACTTGAATGGAGAGTTGGCGCATGAAGAGGATTGGGGCTGGTTCCTGGAGCATGGGTTTGAGGTGAGAGCCCTTAACCCTCCCATCTTAAAATCCAACCTTTCATTTTGACCCTCAACCCTTTCCTTTTTGACCCTCGGCCTTGTTTTCAACCCTTCACCCTTTTCTTTTGATCCTCCAGCCTTTCGGGTTCAGTGGGAAGGGGGCTTGGGGGAGCGTGCGGCGTCGCGCGCAAAGCACAGTCGATTGCCCCCCCTAAGCATTTTTCGTCTCGTTAGCCAATCAGCGCCGGTGGCACGTGACACGGACCAGGTGCCAAACGCCAGCAAAGTAGAAGCCTCGCCGTGGTAGAAAACGCAAGGCTTCTGCGAAGCAGGCCAGGAAGGCGCCAGCGCGTCCGAACAAAGGTCCCACGGGTCTCAAGCAGGGGGGTAATCTTGCAAATCTCTTTCCATTCAAGGCATGTGGCAGATGTGCAAGCACATGCCGCAGACGCGTGCTGTGAGCTTTGTGCACCGTGTTTGCTCTGGCGAACAAACAATTGCCTATAGTTGGTCACACGGTCATGGAGATGTGGAGGCCATTTCTCTCCCAAGTCGGGCTGGCAGGAAGGGTTGGCGTATTGTGGTTGTTGTCCGTAGAGACACGAAACTACGAAACTAGGGCTGGCCTGTAGTGTTTATGAACGGGCCATGGAAAGAATGTCAGGGCGCCGGGCGCCCCATGTACGAGGAGGTGGTGAATCTTTTCTTGCAACGTGGACTCCGAAAGCTGTCAGAGCAAACCCATAAGCGCGGAACCGCGCTGGCACTGGCATGTGTGAAGTAAGCCTTCGCAAGCCTGCATGCTGGTGGCCCTTCCCCTTACCATGCCGCTGCACCACTCCGCTGCATTTTTCATCACCCATGCAATCTGATGACCCGTCGGACCCATCTGCCAGACTGCAGGCCCTTCGAAGGGCTTAGCAAAAACAAGGTTGGGGGAGCGTTAACGCAAGCTTTCCCGAGAGGGTTGGAAGAACAGGGTGGGCGGTGGGTTGAAAAAAGGTTGCATGGGTTACCTGCCTCGCAGTGTAAAGAACAGGCTTCATGTTCAGAAAAGCAGGGCGCCAGGTTAAAAAAATAACAAGGTGCTGGTCCACAGGAGGGCTTGGCAGGGTTTAAGAAACAGTTTTGCTGGGTAAAAAGAAGGGTTACAACCAAATAGAAAAGATTCCCTAGGGGGTTGGAGAATGTCCTACAAGAGTGTCCCGCAAGAGTGCGCCACAAGAATGTCCAGCAAGAGTGCCCTAAAGAGTGTCCTACAACATTTTCCTACCAGAGAGTCCCGCAAGAGTATCCAACAAGAGTGTCCTACGACAATGTCCCACAAGAGTGACGTACAAGGGTGAGCGCCCCGCCAGAGCGTCCGACAAGAGTGTCCTACAAGACTTTCCGACAAGGGTCTCCACGACAAACTATCCCCAGCTTCACCACCCTCGTCCACAGTGAAGGGAAACCGGCCGTCAAAGAGTTGACCGCCTCCAAATACTGGTTAAATACTGGTGGGCGGCCTCCTTCACTGCGCCCGAGAAGCCTCCCTCCTCGAAGTCGATCGCCAGCCTGGCGCCCTGCCGCTGCTCATCCACACAGCTTGCGTGTATCCACACAGCTTGCGTGTATAGAGGGGCAGTTGACCCTCCAGATGGGCACCCTTTGAGGTCACTCTAGCTAGTTCTTTTTTGCGTTTTTGCTTTTTTTGATCATAGTAAATCATATTTAAGCATAAAATTGTCTAAAATGATTGGGAATTACACAAGTAATGGTTCAACATTTCCGTTTACAATAAGTTGACAAGTCTAGCGACAAGCCAACTTACAAAACGCAATGAAAGAAGTACTAAGTACAAACG
Source organism: Durusdinium trenchii (assembly GCA_963970005.1). NCBI lineage: Eukaryota > Dinophyceae > Suessiales > Symbiodiniaceae > Durusdinium > Durusdinium trenchii. Next base: position 129,645 of record CAXAMN010014570.1, on the reverse strand, counting down.
GTTCCTTTACGATAAATGAAACTAGTAAGTTTTGGCTGAAGAGCTCTGTGCTGGCAGGGATTGTGACAAAGTAAGGTTTTTGCGACTAGTCAAGTATTGGCTCAAGGCATTGAAAAGTATATTTTGAAAGTAGTCAAGCTTTAACTGTGCTGGCAGGGATTGTAAGGTTATTGAATAGTAGCTAGTAAGTAAGTAAACTTTTTGCTGACCACTGTGCTGGCAGGGATTGTTACGGTAATAAGATGTTTGAATCTAGTCAAGTTTTTGCTGAAGAGCACTGTGCTGGCAGGGGTTCCAACCCTTGCAAACAACATCAAACTCAGTCAAAAACGCAGTAGGGCACGATTTTTAGTCTAGGTTCAAATTGAACAACACGTGACAAGACATTCAGCTCATTCAGCATCAACCTCATCAAACAAGTCATGGTCATCCATTGTTGATCCTCGTGATGATTCACCTGGCTGGCACGTACGAAGCGCACTGCTATTCAGTTTACTGTGCTGCGCGTCTGAGTCCCATGACACGGAATCATAGCAATCAAAACATGACTGAAATATCAAGCACTATCACAGGCCGCAAACACCCTTTGTATGCCAACTTGCCCAACAACTGTGAACAACCTGCATCATAATTATATCAGCAACGATTACAGTCAAGTGGTGACAAGTCGTAGTACATATCACTTTGGCTGACACATTTGGGGCACCATGTAATGTAGCAAACTTTCAATCTGTCCTCCTCTTGCTTGCATTGACCTGTGACATGGAACTTGCGCCCAGTCTCCGTCATAAAAACAAAGCTAATTTGACACCCAGATGAAGAGTTTGGCACAGTGCCCTTCAGCTTCGACTCTGATTCACTGCTTCAAAGACCACGCGAAAGGCTTCTCTACCAATCTGTTGAAGATCACGAAATTGATTCCACAGGCGTCTGGACCGGACTCTTTCAATGCCAGGGTTTGACTCAGTGCCCAAATGTGATGAAGAAATGCAGCTTTCATAGTCATCATCATCAGACAACTGCACTTTGCCAACAGCGCTCGGTTCATCAAATAAGCCTTCATGGTTAACAATGTTGGTGGAACCGGAATTGAAGAAGTGAATCGCCACCATGAGGATTGCAAAAGCCACACTAAATATCACTATGATTGCCATGGCTTCCATCATAAACAGCAAGTTTGATTGGACAAGTTTGAACGCTCAACTTGGCTGCTAAGATCAAATTACCATCAAAACGTACGCCTTGAAAAAGATAAATCAAATGCGAATCAGTGCAGCAGTTCAGCGCATACCTTTTTTCACTTACAGCCACATTTCTTGCGTACGCAAATCCAATCCGACGCGCCCTTCTCGTCAATCTTTGTGGATGATCCCTTGTAGGGCGCGCGTGTTGCCCATTCACCTGAACTCATCATGAAACCACATTCATAAGACAATCAGTGAAATAGAGAAACAATTCAGTACCTCAAAGACAACTTGCTTGTGAAGCCAAGGCGCCTCCAACTCCCTGGCATGGACCCTGAAAAAGTAAGTTGCTTTGACTCGGGAACCAGGGCTTGGATCCTTTTTGCTGGCCAACATGTTTGCCACATTTCTCACATTTCACTGTCCATGGAATGACTCCTTTCCTTGATTGAATTGGCCCACGGTTGCTGGGAGCCATTGTTGTTGCTTCAGTCTTTCGGCCTTGCTTCCTTCAGCTCGGGAGCCTCGCTGCTGACCTTTGGAGCGGGCCTTTGAGTTGATGATGATGATGATGATGCATGCCAATCAGGCTCTTCAAGACTAAGAAGTTCATGCAAAGAAGTATCATCATCAACTTTATTATGACCGCTCGACTTCGTCTTAGACAACTTCTGCTTTTTGGCCGGCGGCCCTTGACCCGGCAGCTGTTTGGGGTCAGGCGCTGCCCCCTTCTGTTCATCAGGAGCAGGCACAGTGCCCTCTGACTCTGAGGGCACAGCGCCCTCCGGAAAAAGGCTCTTCATCAGCAGCAGGCGCACTCCAGGCACAGTGCCCTCCAGTAAAGGCTCTTCATCAGGCACAGCGCCCTCCAGCAAAGGCTGATCAGCAGCAGGCACAGTGCTCCAGTAAAGGCTCTCCATCAGGCACAGTGCCCTCCAGCAAAAGCTGATCAGCAGCAGTCGCAGTGAAAGGCTGATCAGCAGTCAATTGCGATGGCAGCATGCGACGGCTCAGCAGCAGGTGCTTCCGCTGCAGGGGCAATTTGCAAGTCACAATCAACTGCAAGTCGTCTGGCTCTTTTGCAAATCTCTGTGCCACTGAGCTTCTTGCTTTGGCGATGTTTGTGTTTCTTTATTTCTTTCTTTGACAAGGGCGCAGGCTTTCTCTTGGAGCCTTGCTGATTCTTGTCTGACTTTGTCGCTGGCTTTCTTTTCTTGGGCTCACGCTTAGCCCTAGCTTCTACTATCCGATCATGAAGCATGGCTGCTCTTTTCTTGATTCTGCGCTTGGCAGCTTCTCTCACCTGATTAAATTCTTTCTTTTCTTCTTCATCAATATATGCCAGGACATCTTGGTCAACATCATTTCCCAGGTCAGACTTGAATAAGATTTTCTTGGGCTGAGCTGCTTCATTCTGCTTCGATGACCAAACCTGGTTGACCAGCTCCACAAAAGCGTGGTCATTGAGCGAGTTATACATTCATGCAATAAATTGAACGAATACATAGGTTGCCAGGTTACGTTCGGTCCTTCAGCATGGCATCCAGCAGCTTCTCCCAAGAAGATCGATTGCGCTGAAGACAAATCATGTTCGATTGCCACACATTCATCATCAGAAGAATACCACTCAAGGGGCCACATCAACACACCCCAGCCAAAGAAAACTGTGGCGATGACACGGTGTCCTTCAGCTGAAACAAGGCCCCTTCTGACGGCTTGGATTTGTCCTTGCAAACAAGCCCATCTTGCGTAGTCCTCTACCGCTCTCACAGCTTGCGCAAAGGAATGACCAAAATCAGTATCCTTTGAAAAACATAGTCCTTCAGCGCGCACCTTGTCAACCAGTTTCACAAGTTCATCCTTATACGTTTGGTTCTGTAACTGATTCCACCTTCCCAACAATCCTTGAAGGTTGTTCCGCAATTTGCCTTGACCCACCCGCGTCCACCACAGCAAAGTCGAAGTCCTCATTGTCACCAACAGGCCTCCCACCGTGACAATCCGTGTACATCCGTGTACATTCCTCGGGGTTACTCAACGCTTTTCAATAGTTATCTCAGCTGAGCAAATCAGGTACTGAAGCCATATTTTTCCGAAGACACTCCTCGCATATTCGGGTCTTGGCTCACCTGAAATCACATCCCCCATATTCATTCCAGGCCCACAACAGGTTGTCAGTCTGACAACACCACAGCGGCCTGGCTGCCGTGCTCCCGAAGAGCAACGTGACTGAAAAGAATGGCAAGTGGCTTTGGCGCATTGGCTCTCTTGATCTCTTTTTGCTGGCAACCATTCAGAAATTCACAGTCCTTCAAAGTTGACACATCACTTCCTTGCCACAGAGGCCGTCGGCTGTGCTACCCACAGAGGACATGGGCATGGTCATGTCCAAATCCATTTTGATTTTGATGGCATCTCTGTGACAACCCTTGCCAATAAACTCATAGCGACGCACAATCGCGCGCCGTCCTTGGAGCTCAAGAGTGGCCAAAGCCAAAGCAGGAAAGTACCTGTTGATGAATGAATGGTTTCACCTTCTTTGGCGCTGGGCTGTTATTCGTGTGAAACACGAGGTCAGTCACTGAGCAGCAGCCTTCACTGATCTCTCGGAGAGCATGAAAGTCATCCTCTGTTGGCTGTCGGGGCATCTTAGAAGTGACTAGTCGAGTCAACTGTTTCCTTGAGCCAGCTAAGGCTTTTTGAGGCATCAAGACATCCAAACAGACTCCTGCATTGAGTGTAAAACCACACTTCTACAACCAATTCAATTGTTCATAAATTCTGTGATTCCAACAAGTCACCAAGTCACTTTCTGCCCTGAGACAAAGGCAGATGCCAAGCTTTGACAACCTTCTTATCGCAGTTTGACCTTGCAACCCAAACGATTAAGTTGGTCCACCACAATGCAAAGTCAAGAGGTATATTCATCATCGTACATTGCAACGCTTTCAGACAGCGTGAGACTATTCGGTAGAGTCCCATACTAGATCTGACAGTTTCTTGACAATGCTGCAGGGCACTGTGCCAGTCAGTACAAATGGACTTTGATTCAAATACTGACTGAGTCCAAAACAATTGTTGAAGTTGGCCAGGCACCACACCTCAAACAGCAAACGCAATCCTCTCAGAACAAATACCCACACTTTGAACCCTTCTCTTAGTTGTAGACTTAAATGAAGATGTTTGCACTCTTGCCACCTGTCAGTCTCTCAGACCTGGACCATGTGAGGCTGCTGCACGACCTCAGCGTGAGTTCAACTTTCAATGAACCTTCAGTCAACCTGAGTCTCACCCACTCAGCAAACGCAGCATCCATAGACCGTGGCTTAATCCTGGGCAAAACATGTCAAGAACAACTGGCATATTTGCATATCAATAAGTTGGAAGTTGGAAGGTCCAATCAATGAATGGAAGGGGTAGCCTTTGTCGCAGCTGACTTGGATTGAATTGGGTTTCAAGACCTACATGAAACATATTTGGTAGCGTTGAAAGAAACATTAATGACTTGACTTGGACCAAAACAAACAACAAGTGCAGCTGAAACTCGGCTTTGGGTCCACATCACTAGGCAAAAGCTGATTAAGATATTCACACAGCTCTAGCCCTGCCATTGGTGCGCTCCTCCACTGATACCGAAACGGCCTTCGAAAAGCCATATTGAATGACACCCAGCCACTAGCCACTGTGATCAGTGCCTTTGACCCAAAAACACTGCAACAAGACAAAGAGTAAACCCAAACCACCAAAGACAAGGTCCAGATACCAACATACATCCTACCTTTTTTACAGGCTCACACACTATAATAGATCAGTGAGCAAAATGTTGCCGAGATTCTTGAAAATGCTGCAGGGCACTGTGCCAGTCAGTACAAATGGACTTTGATTCAAATACTGACTGAGTCCAAAACAATTGTTGAAGTTGGCCAAGCACCACGCCTCAAACAGCAAGCGCAATCCTCTCAGAACAAATACCCACACTTTGAACCCTTCTCTTAGTTGTAGACTTACATGAAGATGTTTGCACTCTTGCCACCTGTCAGTCTCTCAGACCTGGATCATATGAGGCTGCTGCGCGACCTCAGCATGAGTTCAACTTTCAATGAACCTTCAGTCACTAGCACAGTAGGACACCTCATTCATTGTTGCGCAATGAGAACAAACCACTTTGCTATTTTTGCACTGCAGGCGCACTGCAGCGCAGGCCAAAGTCACAGCAGTCAAACTCAGGGCAAACAATCAATTCAAGCATTGAGATGACTTCAACAAAGTGTCTTTGTTTTTATCTTGTTGATGTTCATCACATCCCGATTCTGACATACATTCAAAAACCCTTGTGAAAAGCCTTGTACTGTGCCCTTCCTTCTCAGCCAATGAAGCACCTTTTTGGCGCAAAGCCCTTCAGCATTAGAGCCCTTCGACAAAGCCCTTCAGCCTTGATTGAGGAGGAATCAAAGGCACATCCGCAGAGCCCTTCAGCCACACCACTTCAAGATCTCAAGAATCCCCATCTGATTATCACAACAGGGATTTGCTTTGCCCACCGAGCGAAACTCTGGCAAATGATCATAGACATTCCATGGTTCAACTCTTGCCAGCAGCAACCCTTCAGGCGTGAAGAGCAATGGGCCCAACCGACACTTCAAATGATACCACCTGAAAGCTTTGCCCCTTTTGTCCTTGCAGTCCTTCTGCAATTGCAAGATATCATGATATAACAAGTAATGACATGCTGCCTGCGAATCAAACTTCATCACCAGCAAGCCCCAATACCTTAGATTAGAAGCAATGTGATAACGATGATCAAAAGCACACTGATTTCACTGGTCTCTTTGTCTTACACTTTGACATTTGTCAATAAAAACATTAATCAAATCAATGATCATCTTAAATTCAAGCATGCCGCGAATTGTGGTCGTTGGGTTTCCATCGTTCATCATTTCTTGTAATCGCCTCATCCACTGATTTGCGACAGGCCCAGTATTGGGCACTTTCACAGTGCTCGGCGGAATTAGCTTCCCACTTCCAGAACTTGTCCGCAGACCCAGGATGTTTTAAATTTGCTAACTTACTCACAGGTCACACCTTTGCAGTTTCATTTCAAAGACACTACATGTTCTTCTTGAAAACTGACTGGTGACATTCATTAAAGCCAAGCTTCCAAAAATGGATTGTCCTCCTCAGTGCCACGCACGTTCTTGATACAGTACGGAATGTATAACCTTTCGGGGCGCGGCCGTGTTGACAACATAGGAAGGCTCGACCTGTACTTCAGCAACATGACACTCCCCAGCTCTAGGGCTCTGTACTTCTCATCTGAACCCTTCTTCGAAAACTTCCCACTTCCCTTGGTGGCCACTTGCTGGTGCAGCCAGCCACCAATTTCAGGAGTGTCATTCGGACGCCAGTGGTAATTTCTCACATTGGTGACTTCATCTTCCTCATCACCTTTGCCTTTGGCCGATTTGTTCCCACAATTACCACTAGTGCCCTTGCCACCCTTGCCCATGGTCGACACTGCAGTAGTACGAAGGCGCTTCACTCCTGCACTGACGCGGTTGGATGCATGGTTTGACACAGTTAATGTTGATCAAAATCGGGACCGACGCAGGGTCAGGCGCTGTGTCCGCCGCATTCCAAAAATTGTCATTTGCAATTTTAGGAGGTCTTGGCACGAAAAACAGTACTTTGGTAGTGCATTCTTGACGCGCATATGTTTAATTGTTTAACTGTCAACAACTTCATCGGTTGTCACATTGGTTCACCCCGGCCAACGAAGTGGCCCAAGCTCCTTACGAGGAAAAAGGGTTCCGCGCGTTTTTACCATGTTTTGCATGGTAGCGGAGCCGACCAATGAGTCGGCTCCCATCGCTCCCTGCCGCCGTAGCTTGCCATGCCGTATGGTGGTGTTGGCCTTCTTGTTGATGACGATAGGCGTGCAGGTTGAGCCGCAGGACAACATCTTGGACGAGCAGGAGTACACGTACATCGACCGCGAGGAGGAGATGACTGTGGACTTGGTGAAGAAGGAGGATTGGTGCCTCAAGCCTGGACTGGGGATGAGTCCATGGTGGAAAAAGATGTTTGGATGGGAACCACACCGGTGTGTGAGAGCCGGAATTCGCACTGGATTGGAGCCAGTGACTGCTTGAGTGAGGAGCCCTACTACAAGAACAATGGCTCCTGGACTGGATAGGTGCCCGGACTTTTATGGAAGTCAACATGTCAAGGACGTTCAAGCCCTGACCAGTGATGAAGCGACTGGTCGAGAAGTCGAGGATTGGCCCCTGGACTTTCCTTTGGAGAGTGTCTATGGTAAACTTTATGATTGAAGTGAATGAGGTGATACACTCCATGCAGGGAGGCTTCAACTACACCTCACGTTTGGCCTCAGCGCTCTTTTGGAACTATGTCTCCAACGACCTTGTGGAGAATGTCACGACGATGTTCTATGAGGAGCTGACGGGTGAGAGACAACCGTGGGTGATTCTCGTCCTGTCCTGCCTATGTGGAGTTCTCATTTGGACGATCCTGGGACCTATGATGAAGAAGTGCAAGTGTAGAAGACGCTTGGAAAGGGGCCACTTGAGCTACAAGAGGAGAAGATGGAACGGCAACTTGAGGAGACGCTTTCAACATCGGCTGCGCCTTCGAGGGTTAGTGTTTCTCAGTTGCTGGTTTGGCGCCAACACGATGGATGCAGCGCAAGCAGCTCAGATGATGAATCCAATGATGCAAATGACAGAAGCTGCCACTATTGCTGCAAAGGTGTCCGCGTTGGCCTTACTGGGATGAACCGTGGGCTTATAACATTTGCTAGAACTTATGAGGTGAGTTATAAGTGTTATAACATTTACAGGTCCAAGTTATAACCACTTACAATCATGTACATTATTGCGAAATTCATAAGTGGTTATGGTATACAAAAATAGTACTCAAAAGTCAAAACATGTGTATGCAAAAGTACTGATGTTTGTTTTTTTATTCATACTAAGATGTATGCCAGACATACTATCCTGCATATATATGGATTACAACCAAACACTACCTATAGTAAAAAATATGTGATTTCTCTAAAATATAGCGACAAAATTTAGACAAACACAAATCAACAACTGTCAAATTGAAAACAAACATCCTGCAAATACTTTGCTGCACACTTTTACTGAACAACCACTTGTAAAGTTTACCATGCCGCCCTTGCCATGTGCCCATGAAAACTTCAAAGGTGTATGTTGTAATGTTGTTCAACATCAAAACCAAAAACATGCACAACATGTATTTCAAGCCATTTAGGCTTCATGAAAAGTTGTTGGTTCATTGCTTACATAAACTGAATTATCATATCATTGTTTTCTCCACAAACATTTGCAAAGGTACTGTTATATGTCCTGCTAAACCCTTGCAGTTTTGCAAGGGTCCAAGAAAGAGATGCTATACAGCAAACTAATTATGGACCTTCTGGAACTTGTGCTTGTTCACCATGCTCACCTTGTAGTGGTTTCTCTTAAAATGGTGCTTCCTCTTGAGCAACTTGAGCATCTTAGCCATCCACTTGCAGATGTGGTATTTCTTCTCTTCCAGTGTTGTCCAAACCCTCCTCCAAAAGGTGCTTGTCCAAATTCTCTCAAAGGTCTGCAGTGTCTCTGGACAAACCCATTGCTCAATCCAAACTTGAGGCATATTATAGACAGGGCTTTGACAGGTCCAAAATTGCTGCCATAAAATGTAGACAAACCATGCCCTGATCAGTAGCCACATGGCTTGATAAAACACATTTGCTTGAACTATGCATGGACATGACATGGGCATGGCCTACATGACAAACACATGGCAAAGTTGAATAGCCACATGGCTTGATAATGCTCAGTTGCTTGAGTGCAAATATCTCATATATGCATGTGACCATGCATGGCACTATGCAAAACTTGTAGGCTGCTCCTATGGTTTCCCAATGACACAGGTTTTGAAGAACATATGTGGCGCATTGAGAGCACTGGTTTTATTCCATAGCATTTGGCAGTTATCTGAAATTGAATGGGATGATGACTTTGTACATAGAGTCTTTCCAGTGCATGAAGGAAAGACTGGTTGCGATGGAGTCTGTCTCAATAAAAGTTGCATCATCTTTCTTCAAGCAAAGAGCACAGCAACTACTATCATCAATCTTCACTATGTCCCACATTGAGACCATGGATAAGACAATGTTCCCAATTTGCACATGAAGCCAAACTTGACAGATCTTCAAAGGCTTTGACTTTAGAGCGCAAGCATCTCCTTTGCAACAAACTCCAGCAGGTGCCAAGTATGCTTGCAAGCAAGTGTAGGTTTCTACTGCATCTTCAAGGGACAACTGTGTGTGGAGGAAGGCCAACAGTTTCTTGCTTGGCTGAGAATTCTTGACCAGCCTAGCTCTTTCACTGAACAATGTAGGATCCTTCAAGCACTCCATGTCATGGCAAATAATTTCAGAAGTCACTGAAAGCTCATATGTTCTCAAGTTCTGGATGGATGATGCATATCCTGGGCTGTGGTCACAATTGAAAGATACAAACATGACACTATCTAATGTGAAGAGTGTGACAAAACTAAAAGCTTCACGCAAAGACATGGCCAAGCATCTCTTAATGACCTTGTGTTTTCTCTCTTGGACAAAACAAGATGGCAACAAGCACCAATGAAACTTGGTGTGCATGTATGGTTGCCACTCAGCCTTGATACACAAGTCAATGAAGCTTTGAATAGTTGTTCCAAGCAGAGTGGGTGTGATAATACCCAATGGCACAAGCTGAAGCATCTCCACAATGTCAGCCAATGCAAGATATGCTGTGCATTCATGCTCACACAAGCCTTTGGAAATCACAAAAGTCTGAAGGAAGTAAGCAAAAATAGGGCAAAGTGAGGATTTGAGGAGAGAAGAGGCTGATCCTGACCGGATCTTAAATGTCCAGTTGAGAGAAGAAGGACCAGTGCTACTCGAACCAGAACCTGAGGAAGAAGAATTTGAACCTGGAGAGGACGATTTGTCTTCAGAGGAGCCGGAAGGAGCAGAGAACATGGTGATGGATTGGAATCCAGAAGTGGGAAGGAATGTAGACTTGATGATTCAGAAGATGCCTACAGCGGCGAGGAGTACTTCCTGGTGACACCTGGAGGCAGCTACAGGAGAAGGTACAGGAGGACCAATTCTGAGCGAGAAGAAGATGAGGAAGCTTAGATGGAAGTTGAGCGAGAAGGAGAGGAGCAGGCTCAAATGGAAGTGGACGAAGTTGGAGGAGGATGCCTCAGCGGAGGTAGATCGAAGTCGCCCGCCAAGAGATGCAGATTGGTGGGATCTTGAAACCTTGTTGCAGTACCAGAAAGATGCTGCACAAGAACGGCGCGCTCGAAAGCTAAAGGATGCTGGAATCTTTCCCATCCAGTTGCTGAAAGAGTTTTTGCGCACCCGCCTTGCAGCCGAGCACTCAGCCATGTTTCCACATATGGCATTTGACCATATCCTGAGTTGGAATCAGGAGGAGCGAACGGGATTTGCACAGTTCGCGGTCATCGTGATCAGTTCCCAATGGGAGGATGACTGGGAGGCCAAGCTGCGGAGGTTTTACGAAACCGGAGAAGTTTAAGTGGTGAAGGACGCCACTCAGTTCGTGACAACCTTCAGGTGGAGTGTCAAGAACTTCATCGGTTGTCACATGGTTCACCCCGGCCAACGAAGTGGCCCAAGCTCCTTACGAGGAAAAAGGGTTCCGCGCGTTTTTACCATGTTTTGCATTAACGAGTGTTTCTTTACAATGTTCGCAAGATATTCTATTTGCCCAAACTGAGCTGTGAGGCTTCGGGCGCGACGCGTGGTGAGCCCAGCAACGCGAGACTTTCCAACGCCCCATTTCCGTTCATCAACTTCCACCAAGCACATGTTGGCCTGAGGGCACATTGCATTGCCATGCCAAGAGATGGCACGGCCCGATGTGGCAATGCCCAGTTTCTATTGGCTGAGCAACCTGCCAACTATTGGAAGCTACAAGACTGGACTTGCGAAACTGTTAGCACGAGACCTGGGCAAAGATGTTCCATAAGATGGCATGATTTTGGTGGATTAGGTTCCCAGGATTATCAGTTTTCAGATGCTTCAGACGTTCGCTGCGGGCCTTGAGATGCAATTTTCTCAACTTAGAGTGTTTGAGACTTCACAAAGTGGTCATTCTTTGCGATGCACAGATGCTGCCCAGATGCCTTTACAGTGAGTTCAAACTGATTTGCGTTGCAAAAAACGGCAGAAAGCACCTGCTCCAAAGTTGGTCGTTTTTTGAAAGATTTCACTTGCCAATTGTCATTGCATTGCGCTTTCGGCTGAGCAGTTAGATTGTCGAGCCACTTGCTGAACATGTCATGTCATTTCTCAGCTGGCACTGCCGAAGTTGCAAACGTGTTCCGCCTTCTGAAGGGACACCAACGATTTATTCCTGTTTTGTTGCTGAACGCATGGAACTTTGTGAAACCCTGTCAGCAACCATCCCGAATGAATGCCGAGAGAAGACAAGGCCGTGCGAAGGATTCAGCACAAGTCAGAGCATGTGGGCAAAATGTAGCAATAAGCCGCTTCTGCACCAGGAAATTGTTTCCGATTGCATCGAGAAGAATGCAACGGTCACCGGTGGGCACCAGCTAGAAACCCAATTGTTTCCACGTGCTTCGTGCAATTTCCGGAGACAGCACGTTTTGGAATATGTGGTTACTTGATTTGAAGGCTCTTGAACGCGCCATTCATATCGAAGGCTGCAAAGGACGGTAGAATCTCGGTCCACGCATCGGACACGGCCGGTTTTCGGCAAGTGAACTGGGAGTTTACGCTTAGAATCTAAGTGGTGTGTACCACCAAGCACATAGTTTTTGATAGATTCGCACAAATCTCCTTTGGTCACATCCCGCCAGGCTCCCGGCTAAATATGCACCTATCAATCACCTCAAGCGGGAATTACAACAAACCTGCTGGGGCAGAACTTCATTGAGCACACTCTGTTGCACTCCACTGTAGCAGTCTTGCTTTCAGCAAAAAGTGGGCGTCCATCAGACACCTATTACTGCATGCCAAGAGATGGCACGGCCCAATGTGGCAATGCCCAGTTTCTATTGGCTGAGCAACCTGCCAACTATTGGAAGGTATACAAGACTGGACTTGCGAAACTGTTAGCACGAGACCTGAGCAAAGATGTTCCATAAGATGGCATGATTTTGGTGGATTAGGTTCCCAGGTTTATCAGTTTTCAGACACTTCAGACGTTCGCTGCGGGCCTTGAGATGCAATTTTCTCAACTTAGAGTGTTTGAGACTTCACAAGGTGGTCATTCTTTGCGATGCACAGATGCTGCCCAGATGCCTTTACAGTGAGTTCAAACTGATTTGCGTTGCAGAAAGCACCTGAGCCTCCAAAGACAGTCACAACTCTATGCCAGCAGGGGGCTAGGACCAATGCATTGCGCTAAGCCGTGTCAT
>CAXAMN010014570.1:96645-109665 GCA_963970005.1 Durusdinium trenchii | reverse complement strand
ATGTATGTATGTATGTATGTATGTATGTATGTATGTATGTATGTATGTATGTCTGTGTATGTATGTATGTACGTACGTATGTATGTATGTATGTACGTACGTATGTATGTATGTAATGTATGTATGTATGTATGTATGTATGTAAGTAAGTATGTGTATGTATGTATGTATGTATGTATGTATGCATGTATGCATGTATGCATGTATGTATGTATATAGTTTTTCTCCTAAAGTGTCTTTTGCATCTGGTGAGCGAGGGCCCTTTGGCCGTGGCACAGCAGCGGGCCCGCAGCATGTGGTGCGGTAGGCCACCTAGAAGTAGTCCACCTGCTGCTGAGCTCAGAATCTCGGCGGAGAATCTGAGCTTTTTGGGTGCTGGTGGCGAAAAGCCTTCTGCCTTGGACGTGGTCTGGGGTGGTGTGCTCGGTGCTGGCTGGGTGTCATGGCCTGTTGGGTCTTGGCTTCCTTTGACCTGGGAGCCAAAAAGTTGGACAAGTGTGGGAGAGGTTTGGCTCTGTCCCCTGCATTCTTTGCGGAGCCCTTTGGTCAGAATGATGCGGTCTGCTTCGTTGAGGTGACTTTGCAACCCGCAGTTGCGGCGCTTGATGCCCTTGCCTTTCTGCCAGAGGCTATGTGTTTGGTGGGCATCATGTGGAAAAAGGCTTCGTCGATGCACTTGCTTTGCACGAACCCTTGCCCGCTTCTTCACTGAGAGGTTGCACTTGTTGCACTTAAGGTAGCCTGTAGTCTCCTGGAAAGCGTGTTCATCTGGTGCCAGCGGGTGCTTCTGCTGCACTGCCAAGAGGTTGGCTATTACGCTGGCCCTGGTGGATTTCTTTCCAACTGCTTTGTTGACTGGTAGGTCAGGCTCCGTGCATTGTGCGCAAGGAGCTCACACTGTTGTTGGAGCCGTTGTTCAATGGTCTCAACTGTCTCTGGTTTGGCATGTGTGGCGCTGGTATCCACTGCGGTGTGGCTCCCATTGGTGTTTCCCGGTGACCCACGGCAGGCGGCGTTGTTGGATCATCCTCTTCTTGTACTGCTTGGCGGTGTGGCCCGCTCTTCGTACTGTAGGTCTTTGAAGATCTTTTCCAGTCGCGCCGCTGCATGTTTGTAAACCTCAAGGTGGTCTTGGTCTAAAGTTCTTTGCCAGGCTTCGGCATGCTGGTCATGAATTGCGTTGGCCCGTTCCCATGCAGCTAGCGCGGCATCACGCTGGCGCTGTTTTAGGTGGGGCTCGCTGCTTGGTGCGTCTGGGGTCCTCTGATTCTTGTGGATGTACAGAGGAGTGATGCGGCTGAAGAGCTCCTCAGGCAGTCCTTGCACCAGGTCACTGAAACCTTTCCCTTTCTGTGGGTTGGCCCAAGCTGAGCCAAGGTGAGGAGTCCTTGAAAGAGCGCTCTGGCTTTGGTTTGTGGTCCCGGTGGCATGCCAGTAATGGTGCCTTTGCGGATCAGGAGAGGGCAAAGATCCAGGCCTGGGCCCTCTTGTCGTAAGAGGAGGGTGTGGCATCTGGGGTCACTGCAAAGCCTTGCCATGGTTGTAGTGGAAGGGGTTCAAGGCTGCGCCATGGCCTTGGAGTGGCAAAGGCTGCGGAGGTGATCTTGTGGCTCTTTTGGGATCCAACCATGTGCCCACAGTGGTTCTTCAAGCAGATCCTGGAGTCGTTCGGTCCAAGGGATGGGGAGTGGCGCATGGCCTTGTTTGTGGCGCCAGGCGCAGAGCCAAAGTATGTGCTTGGGTGTAGCTGGCACATTGCACAGAGGGCATGTCTTTGGCTGGTCTCTTTGCTTGTAATGGATGGCTGCCTGGTTCCAGGTCTTAATGTGGTTGCTCTGGGTGTCTTGCTACCGTCCTCTTGGGGGCCAGTGTTCAACCAGTGTATGGAGTGGTTTCGCATGCTGGATGACTCCCCGGGATCCAGGTATTTGCTGCTGACCTGGTCGTAGATGACATCGGGCAGGCCTCCTTGATGCAATCCAAGATGAATGGCCAGAGATTGCCGTAGCGCTTATCTGAAGCTGGGGGCTAGTCCTTGGCCTTCGAACCCCCAGAAGGCGCCGGTTGCACTCCTCCTTTGTGTAGTCTCAGTTTGGTCTTGAGATTGGGAAGCTTCAGTGTGCGCAATTTGATGCGCCTTTGGCGATTCTTTTTGAATCGTTGCTGGAGTGTTGCTATTCGGCGGCGGCGGCCTGTGGAATGGTCAATGCCCAAGTCTCTCATCACTGTCTGGATGGGCGGATCGTTGGGTTCCAAGACTTTGGCCAGGGCTTTATGGATGGTTTTGTCCGTGACAATGAAGGCTGTTTTGTGGCCATTGACCAAAAGCCCTGCAGCTTGGAGGTTGTCGCGTAGCTCATGCCAGGCCTGGATGGCGCGGTTGGCTAGGTGGGTGGACTGGTGGCTGCCATCAAAGCCTATGCCGTCTACCCAACCATTCAATGTGAGATCCGGATGTGTTTGTCAAGAGTGGAGCCTGAGGGCAACCCTCGGCGACCCCTGTGGTCACATGGAACCGGACTGAGTTCCGCACCAGCCAATGTGGTGGAGCCTGAGGGCAACCCTCGGCGACTCCTGTGGTCACATGGAACCATGGACTGAGTTCCGCTTCAGCCATGTGGGCCAGTGTAGACCTGCAGGGCGAATTCCAGGGCCAGGGGTGGGTAGCTCACGTCTTGGGTTGTTTGCCGGAGTCTTTTCGGTGATGCCATGTTTGCCCAAGGTTTTGGTGCTTTCCTGCCGCAGCAGCCTCTCTAGGGACACATGGTCGAGGAGATCCTTGCGCGCATGCGGCACCAGGTGCGGTGGAGGACGCTGGTCAGCGTGATGGGTCGTTCCACCTTCTCGTTTGGCCAGCATGACCACCAGACTCGTTTGGAGCTGAGTGGGAAGCTCCGCAGTGGCTTCCATAGTTTGGAGGATGCCAAGTAAGGGCTGTAGCGCTTGTTTAGGTGCCGTGCGCAGCAGCTGTGTTGCGATGGCATCAGGGCCAAACGCACGGTCTGGCAGTTTCCGCAGCGTTTTGGCAAGATGTCCAATGGTCAGGGGCGGTAGCTGGGCAGCCTGGTTGCGGGCTGCTTCTTGGAGAGACGGTCGTGCCATGACCTGGTTTGCCAGAGGGTGCGCCATGCCTTGAGCCGGTGCCTGGCGCCTCATACGATCTGCAGCTGGGATGTCTCGGTAGGGTCGTTGCCATGAAAGTTCACTGGCTTTGAGGGATCTGAAAAGGCCCTTCAGCCCTTGGATTCGCCTTGTGCTGGTGCTGTATGGTATGCTGCAGCAATTAATTCCAGGGTGCGAGGTTGCTGCCAGTGTTGGCTAGTGTCCAGGAATTGCGCCAAGTTGTTTCGCCGGTCCAGTGTTGTGGTACGTGGTGTAGGGCCTTTATTAGGCCGAGTTTGGGCTGCTGCTCCCAGAAAGCCGGGACCAGTGTTGGTGTTGGGCTGAGAGGTTGTAAGCCCTGCCCTGAGGCGCCCATGGATGTTGTTGGAGCAGGTATTGCTCAGTGATAGAGACCCAGACGGCCAGACCTCGGGCTCCTTGATTGGGAGTAGCCTCACAGAGCTGGAGATCCTCAACTTGGGTGACATAGGTGCTCCAGGCCCGGAAGCCAATGTCTGGTATGGTGGGCAGAGGTGGAAAGGTACGGAGCTGGTTGTCATGCCTGAAGTCATCTTCAAGTTCCAGCGCATAGGTCACCAGGCAGTTGGTCGCCATGGTACCGCCCACTCCGCGGTCATGGACGTATAAGCTGCCAGGTTCTGATGCATGATGGCATAGTCAACGGTGTTACCATTGAGCACGGTGGCGTCGGGAGCCAGGATCTGCCAATGGAACTTTGAGCTCAGTACCGTGCTTTGGAAATGTTCCGGATGGTTTTTCCAATCATGAACTGGCGGTTTGAGGCCTGTAGCAAAGCTAAAATGTGGAGTTGGCTGCTTGGAGTTGGTCGGCCCTGGACTGGTTTCGTTGGTTCGAAAATAGACGGCAACCACCAGGATGGACCGGGCCTTGGCCTCCCAAAAAAAAGCCTGATACCCGCAACCTTCTATGTCGTAGCGCTCCACTTGTGAGATGCCAATGCAGGATGAGAATGCCTCCATGGTTTCCTTCGTTGGAGCTGTTGCTGTGTGCAGGGTATCCAAATGCATGGCGGCCACGGACTTCAAAGTATTGACACATGGAGTGGTGTTTTTGGTTGTCCAAATGGGTTTCGAGCTCGTTGTCCCGGCTCCAGAACCAGGTTTGCGCAGCTTCTTTGATGGTTCCCCAAGGTTCTCGATTGAACTCTGCCAAGTAGGCGCACATCCAGCAAAATGCCCTTTATTTTGCGCGTTGGCAAAGCACCTTGAGCTTGAATTTCCCACAAAGATTCTGCAGGATGAGGTCTGTTGTCGACGCATACTCGTTGCTCAAAATTGGCTTGTTGGCAGGTTTGCCATAGCCCTTGCCTTTGCCTGTATGGCCGCCGGTGTCTGGCCACCAGGTCCCACATTTCCTGCAATGGGTCCCTGACCGGACTTTGTCCGTCCAGATCCAGTTGGAGCATTGGGTGTGCTTGCACACCATGTAGTTTCGGCCCCACTGCATGGTCACCGCACCGATCGCGTTCTGGCCTGGAAAATACTCAGGATGAAGGGATTGCGGGCAAAGTGGTAGATGTCAAACTCCCGAAGGTCGTATGTGTGTGTGTGTATGTATGTATGTATGTGTGTATGTATGTATGTACGTATGTATGTATGTACGTATGTACGTATGTACGTATGTACGTAATGTACGATATGTACGATATGTACGATATGTACGATATGTACGATATGTACGTATGTACGTATGTACGTATGTACGTATGTACGTATGTACGTATGTACGTATGTACGTATGTATGTATGTATGTATGTATGTATGTATGTATGTATATATGGTATGTATGTAATGTATGTAATGTATGTAAAGGTATGTAATGCAATCTAATGTATGGTATGGTATGTATGTAACCTTTTCCTAGAGGGGCTTTTCTCGCAGGTTGTCTCCGGCAGCGGGAGCTCATCCAAGGCGGTGCAACCACATCAGAAGTAGTCAACCTCGAGCTCGCTGGAAGAGATGTCGTAGGTCTTGTTCTCCGCTATCACTAGCAAAGGAAAAAGGGTAATCCAAGGTCTCAGTGGCGGTGTGGCCCAGGAGGATGTCAGTGTATCACGTGGCGCGACGCCGCGTGAACCGCACTAGCCTGATTTCTTGCGGCGCAGGCTTGAGACCTTAAATTTTATGTATGTATGTATGTATGTATGTTCGTACGTATGTCGTATGTAAGGATGTATGAATGTATTTTTTTTCTCCTGAAGGTGCTGCTTTGGTTTGGCCGTGGTGGCCAGGGTTCCGGCTCTGTGGCCTCAGTGCTTCACCGCCCACTCAGAAGTAGTCCACCGTGACTTCTGGGTCGAAAGCCATTTCCACTTCTTCTTCGGCCTCTTCTGTCGGGGTGGCGCTTGGTGCATTGGTTTCTGTCGGCATCTCAGCCGAAAATCTGAGTTTTTTGGGCATGGGAGGTGACATGGCCTCTGAGCCGTTTGGTGCCGCTGCTGCAGAGTTAGGTGGTGGCTGGGTGTCGTGGCCGGTGTTTGGGCCAGTGGATGTCTCTGCCGTGCAGAGGGATCCTGCGGGTGGGGTAGTCCTGCTCTGAGGGTTGGTCTGGCTAAAGAAATGAGCCAGTGTGGGTGAGGTCGGTTTGTGACCTTTGCATTCCCGTTGGAGCCCTTTCGTGAGGATCAATCGATCCTGTGCATCCAGGTGGGTGTGGAGTCCGCAGCCTTTGCATTGGATGCTCTTGCCGATCTGCCACAAGGTGTGAGTGCCATGGGCCGCATGCTCTTGGACGAAAGGAGCGTCAATGCAGGTGCTGTTCAAGAACTGATTGAACAGTTCCTCGTTGGCCCTTTTATGGATGGCCTGATTGCATTTGGTGCACTTCAGGTAGCCGGTGGTTTCTTGAAGGTGATGAACATCCGGTGTGGTCGGGTGTTCCTGCTGGAGCTGAAGTAAGGCTGCAATGCGGCTTGCTCGTGTGGGTTTCTTGCCAACTGCCCGGCCTGGTGGTAAATCAGGCTCAGGTGTGGGTGCTGTGAGTTGGTCGCAGTCTTCTTGAAGTCGTTCTTCGATCATAGCTGCCGTCAAACCCTGGTGCACCCTGATCTGGCAGGTGTGACATTGGTAACCGCTCCGGTGGGCCTTCCACTGGTGCTTGCCGGGTTGCCATGGTTGCTGACACTGAGCAATGAGGGTCTTTTTCCTTTGCTTGGTCTTGTGCGCAGTGGCTCTGCCTGGCTTGGTGTGGAGATAGTGCTCTTTGTCTTCATAGATTTTGGCCAAACGGGCTCCGGCGTGCTTGTAGATCTCAAGGTGATCCTGATCAAGGATGCGCTGCCAAGCTTCTTTGTCCGGGTTGTGGATGCTGGTTGCCCTCTCCCACGCTGCCAGGGCAGCATCTCTCTGCCGTTGGCGTAAATGGGGTTCGCTGCCTGGTGCGTCTGGGGTTTTGTGGTTCTTGGGGACGTAAAGGGGGATGATCAGAGTAAAATACTCTGCTGGGTGCCCCTGAACAAGATCAAGAAAGCCTTTCCTCTTGGCCGGGTTGGTCCAAGCTTCCCAAACGGAGCTGACCTGAACGATCACCCTGGTGGGCGTCTGGATGTATTGAGCCAGAGTGAGGAGGCCCTGGAAGATGGCCCTGGCTTTCGTTTGAGGTCCCCGTGCCATGCCAGTGATGGTGCCTTTCCGCTGTAGAGCCCCGAGGGTGTAGCCATGAATGCAAAGCGCATAGATCCATGCCTGTGCTCTTTTGTCTCCTGACGTGGGAGTGGCATCAACTGTGACTGAGAGCCCTTGCCACGGTTGGAGTGGAAGTGGTTCCAGAGATTGCCAACAGCCGTGCCCTTCCAGGTCTAAAGGGCGAGTGAGGTGGTCCTGTGGCTCTTTTGGGATCCACCCATAGGCCCAAAGTGGCTCCTCCAGCGGGTCCTGCAGTCGTTCGGTCCATGGGACTGGAAGTGGTGTGTGCTTCTGGTTGTGGTGCCATTTGCATAGGCAAATGATGTGCTTCGGTGTTGCTGGAACTTGGCATATGGGGCACGGTTTGGTGTTGGTGCCATCCTTGAACCTGATGGCTGCTCGGTTCCAGGTGCGGATGTGTGTGGCCTGGGCCTTGGTGAGGCTTTTGGTGGCTTTGGATGCAGTGGTCCAGTCAATGCCGCTGACAAGTGTCTGGCAGTTCCTTCTGCTGGCAAATCTATGCTGGCGCTGTTGTTTGGCTTCGGCATGTAACAGTTCCTCAACTTGCCACCATGGTTGTCTGAGATCAATCTGGGCCTCTGTCATGAAGGCAGTCTCATAGCGATGCCATTCATAGAGACTGTTGGTGTGCCACCCCCATTCTTTGAGATATGCTAAAGTGGCTGCCATGGGCCCTTTGACGTGGTACCAAGGGTATTGCTGTCTCCGGAGCAGGGTTTGCAACTCCATCCAAGCTCGTTCAACATGTGGCAGGTGGTCTGTGGGCCAGTGGTTGATGAGAGCATGTAGTGCTTGAACATGTTGGATGACCACTTGGTCTGCCGGGTCCATGTATTTGGTCTGGTGCTGGTCGTAGACCACATCAGTTATCCCTCCCGAGTGGAGGCCAAGATGTGTGGCTAGTGCTTGTCGGAGGGCCTGTCTGTAACGAGGAGCCAAGCCCTGCCCTTCGACTCCCCAGAGTGCCACTGGTTGGATGCCTCCTCTGTGAAGCCGGAGTCTGGTGCGGAGGTTGGGGAGACGCAGGGTGCGTAGCTTGATGCAGCGTTGCTTGTTCTTCTTGAAACGGTTCTGGAGGGTGGTGATGCGCCTCCTTCTGCCAGCTTGGTGATCAATGCCCAAATCCCTCATGACCGACTGGATGGGTGGGTCGTCTGGCCCAAGAATTTTGTCCAAGGCTCTGTGAGTTGCCTTGTCGGTGACGATGAAGGCAGTTTTGTGGTTGTTGACCTTGAGTCCGGCAGAGGTCAGTGCTTGTCGCAGTTCCTGCCATGCTTTCACAATGCGGTTGGCCAACATGTCCGGGTTGTGGTGCTTGCCATCAAATCCGATGTCATCGACCCAGCCGTTGAGGTGCAGATCAGGATGTTGGGCCTGGAAGGGGCTAAGGATGGGCTGAAGAAAGGCCTTGGCAAGCAGTGGAGCCTGGGGGCAACGGGCAGCGACGCCATGGGTGACGTGAAACCAATGGCTCAGTTCAGCATCGGCGAGCACTGCCTTGGGGCCGGTATAGACCTGCATAGCAAATTCAAGAGCCAGTGGTGGATACTCCAGTGCTTGTGCCACTGTCTGCAGTTGCTTAAGGTCGATGGTGTCATAGAAAGTGCTCATGTCCAACAACACTGTGATGCCGTGTTGGCCTAGTGTTTGGTTGCTCTCTTGCCAGAGAAGCCTTTCGAGAGCCACATGGAGTGCTGTTGCCCCAGGTCGTGCTCTGTCATAGTCCATGGATGGAGGCAGGTTGAGTTGCCAACTGTCGAGCATGTTCTTGCGGAGGCGGCACCATGTTCTGTAGAGGACGCTTGTTAGTGTGATTGGTCGCTCTACCTTTTCGTTTTTTGCTAACATCACCACCAGACTCATTTGGAGTTGTGTTGGCAGGGTGGCAGAGTGCTCCATGTCCTGCAGAAGCTGGAGCAGACTGGGCAGGGCTTGCGGTGGTGTGTTCCGCAGGAGCTGTGTGCTCATCGCATCCGGCCCGCATGCCCGGTCCGGCAATTGCTTGAGGACCCGGGCCAAATGCCCAATCGTGAGTGGTGGTAGCTGTGCAGCCTGTGCGCGGGCTTGGTCGTGCAAGGAGTCACGGTTCAAGGGCTGGTTGTCGCTGGTGGGTTGCCAGTGTTGATGCCAATCATGTAGTCGATGTCTCATTCTGTCGGCCATGGGAACAGTGCGGTATGGTCGTTGCCACGCTAGTTCACTGGCTTTGAGGTTTCTAAAGAGGCCCCGAAGGCCTTTGGCTTCTCCTTGTCTGATCCAGGCTGCGTACTGAAGTTGTCCTTCAGTTCTGGATTGTTCGAGTGCTTGTGTAAGCTGGTGTTGGATCGTATGTTGCATGAGCTCGAGCGTTCTTGGATCTTTATGTTGGTGCCAGCGCTGTGTCATGTCCAGGAACTGGGCCCAGGCTGGTTCGCCAATCCAGTGCTTGGACGCGGATTCCGTGGCTTTGAGGAATCCTTGGATGGTGCCGTGGGAAGGGTGCTCTTGGTGCTGGATGCGATCCAGCCGGACCTGAAGCTGTTCCCAGTAGGCTGGTTTGCCCTTCTTCCAAATGGGTCCGACTTTGGGCGAGGTGAGTGGTTTGTACTCAGCCTGCAGGTTGGAGGCTCGCCTTGTGGAGCCCATGGGGGCTGTTGCAATAAATATTGTTCAGTGACAGACACCCAGTCTGCCAGGTGTCTGGCAGGTTGGTTGGGCATGGCGTCGTAGAGCTGGATGTCTTCTACCTGTGTGACATAGGTGCTCCATGGCCGAAATCCTGGATTTGGCCTGTCAGGGAGCGCTGGGAAGGTGCGCAACTGGTTGTAGTTCCTGAAGTCGTCTGGCAGCTCAAGAGCATGCGTGACCAAACAATGCGGCCTCCAGGGTACTGCCCACTCCGTGGTCATTGATGTGAGTGGAGCCAGTTGGTTATGGATCAAGGCGTAATCCAGCACATTGCCATTGAGGAGCGTGGCGTCTGGGGCGAGGACAAGGACCGCGCCTTGAAATTGGCTTGGGTGTCCATTCCAGTCGCCCAGGAGGATGCACTGCCTGTTGGAAGCTTCGACCAGAGCCAGAAGTCGACCAAGCAGTTGTGAGTTGGTTGGTCCTTGGATCGTCTCGTTGGTCTTGAAATAGACCGCAATGACCAAAATGGATCTTGCTTTGGCTTCCCAGAGAAAAGCCTGGTAGCCACATCCTTCGATGTGGTAGTTCTCCATCTGTGTTACTCCATGGTGGTTGGAGTGGAGGATGAGGATGCCTCCATGGTTGCCCTCGTTGGTGCTATTTGTGTGGGCTGGTAAGCCAAAGGCATGTTTGCCTCTGACTTCAAAGTACTGGCAGAGAGTGTTGTGTTTCTGCTTGTCAAGGTGGGTCTCCACCATGATGTGGATGTCACTGTCCCGACTCCAGAGCCAGTCAAGAGTGTGTCTGCCGAAGGTAGTGATGTTGGCAACATGGAGCTTCATGCTGTCCTGTGTGTGTCGTGCCTTTTTAGGCGGTGTGCCATGTGGTGGATCATAGTCTGGTGTTTCAGGCTCAGGTAAGGCCCGCTGGATTTGCCTGGGCGTGACAAATGCCGTGGTTTGGACAGCCCAAATCTGCACTATTTGCCCAGCCAGTTGGGGCGTCAAGAAAGGCAGCACTGTTGGATGGCCGCCATCATCTGCAATCCACATCAAGTCTCAGTAGACCAATATGGCAAAGTAGTGGCCGCTGTCGTGTGTGGGCCCTCGGTGACAGATGTATGCTATTGGCATGTACTCAGCACTTGCCCGGGAGAATCCGTCCAGCGAGCGAGGGACGGTGAAGGCTCCATGGGGGTTGAGTGCTCGTTTGTGCTTGGTCAGGACCCCATCATAGGTGACGGCGCGGTTGATGTGTGCCACCAGGACGGTCTTGTCATCTGCCAAAAATTGGCCGAGTCCTTGATTGGCCCAGTTGTTCCTTGCCATGTGATTTCATCAAGGAATTCATCAGGGTAGTCCACAATGAGCGGAAGCTGCACGTGTTCAGCCAGGTAGCCTCTTTCCTTGATCTCGGAGTACCTGTATTGCATCACTCTTGTCTGAGAGCGGAGCCAGAGGGAGTTGACAAAGTGTGCTGCATCCCCTTCCAGGTTCAGGTCATGTTGCTTCCAAAGATCGTCCAATCCTGGAAGGGCCTTGATGTCCACAGCCTCATTGAGCTCCAGGGAGGTCTGGACGGCATCTTTGACTGTGCCCCAGGGCTCAAGATTAAACTCAGCCAAGTAGGCGCACATCCAGCAAAATGCTCTCCAGGGAGCATTGGCATAGCAGCGTGTGCTGGGGTTTCCAATGATCATCGTCAGGTTCTGGAGGATGAGATCAGTTGTTGAGGCATACTCGTGATGGCTCATGTCTTTGGTGCCACTGTCAGCTGAAGAAAAAGTCTCTGGAGGATGTGCCACCAGTCAGGCTCACAAAAGGTTGGCCATTGCCGCTGGTGGAGGTCGTGTCAAAATTGTGACCAGCAAAAGGTTCTGGCGCTGTCAAGGTTTCATTTTCTTGTGTTGGTACTGATTGCTGTTCCCCTGCAATCGGTGACCCTGAAAAGGATTGAGCAAAGTGGCACCAAGTTGATATGTCCCCATCAATTTGGTGACTCATGCGATTATGTCGTGATTCCGGATGTTCGAACTCATTGGTTCTCAGGTCCGTTGACTGTGCATCCAATGGAGCCCCTGTTGAGCCGTGGTCAGCGCGGCAAACCGGTGATGGTGGTGTTGCCATGCCATGAGGCTCAAAAGCTTGCATGGTTCTTGAAACTCCCCAAGAGAATTTTCGGTGCCTTCACATGACCACAAATCATCGTCTGGCAACGGAAAATTCCATCCCTGTGTTGTGTCATGGGAGGAGGTGTTACCCGCAATGTCCAGGTGCAGGCGGTCCAGGGCCATCAGTTTTGCGTCTCTTGGTTGGATCCTCAGGGTCAGATCCTGAGCGCTTGAGAAGACCGTGGAGTTGAGTCTTTTGCTCTTCGGTCAAGGCAATCCCTAGATTGTGCACGAAGGACTCCACCGCCATGGGGATTTGTTCTGGCTCAGCCATGCTCCCTGCTAGATCTGATGGAGTGGGTGTCTGGTTCACGGCTTTCATGTAGTCCTGGGAGAGCTGTCGCAAGGCTTTTTGCCCTTCGGCCAACTTCCCTTGAAGGGTTTGCATGTCCGCCAGCAAGGTGGAGTATTGGGCCTTCACCCCATCGATCTTGTCCTGGAGCTGGTTTTTCCTGATGGACAGGGTTTTCAACTCGGTGACTTGGCCTTTGAGTTTCGTGGCGATGTCACGTTCAGTGCATGGCTCAGGTGCCGTGAGCTTGGTGACAATCTGCTGTACCTGGGTTGGGAGTGACTCCATGTGTGACTTGAGGATGTCTGTGAGCTCTGGCTCTTCCGGCTTGGCTGGACCGATGCCTAGTGCTTGTAGGCGGTTCTGTGTGTCTTCGGGCAAGGTGGACCAGCTGGTGGCCAAGAGGTCGGTGGCTTCTTGTTGTACCCTGGACTTTTTCAATGGTTTGATGCGTCCAAGTCCTGGTGGTGTCTCTGGCCATGACTGGCGTGCCTTTGAGGTAGGCCTTCCATAGCCCTTGCCCTTGCCTGTGCCTCCGGTGGCGGTTGGCCACCAGTTGCCACAGCGTCTGCATTTGGTGTTGGGTTTGACCTTGTCAGTCCATATCCAATTGTAGCAGTCCCTTCTGGAACATGTCATGTAGGCTCTGCCCCATTGTGGCGTCATTCTCCTTGATCTGGAGCAGTACTTAAGCGTCCTAGTAGTCAAAGAAGAGGTCAAACAGGGTGGCACCGGACACGTTCAGGCCAGTGGAAACCGCAAGGCTGTAGGCCAATCACCAGGTGACCCTCCAGGTGGTAGCCAAGCGAGCACTGCCAGGCACCGTAGAGGATGACAGGAGAGTGCTCGATGTAGTCGAAAATGGCGAGCAAAGAATGTGTTGTACACGGACTTGCTCAGGATCGAGGTGTGGAGGTAACCGGGTGATATGTTCGAAGCGAGTAGGGTTATCCACACTAGGGCGATTTCAGGGGACGCCCTTGAGCACTTGAGCCATGTATGAATGTATGTATGTTTGTATGTATGTATGTATGTATGTACGCATGTATGTATGTATGTATGTATGTATGTATGTATGTATGTACGTATGTGTGCATGTGTGTATGTATGTATGTATGTATGTATGTATGTATGTATGTATGTATGTATGTATGTATGT
>CAXAMN010014570.1:48387-93760 GCA_963970005.1 Durusdinium trenchii | reverse complement strand
CCAGCTCCACAGATTGCTCCGCGCACTAAAGTTGCACTACAAAGTCGACACGCGTGATCTCCGCAGAGGGTTACGCCGGACCGGGCCAAAACGCACTCTAGCCTGCATTTCGCGCCCTGGACGCGCACGATCTCCGCAGAGGGTTGCGCGCGCCAAATCCAAAACGCATTCTTGCCTGCATTTCGCGCCCTCGACACGCACGATCTGAAGAGAGGGTTGCGCCGGACCGGGCCGAAACGCACTCTCGCCTGCATTTCGCGCCCTCGACACGCACGATCTCCGCAGAGGGTTGCGCCGGACCGGGTCCAAACGCACTCTCGCCTGCATTTCGCGCCCTACGCGCGATCTCCGCAGAGGGTTGCGCCGGTCCGGGCGAAATCGCACTCTCGCCTCCATTTCGCGCCCTCGACACGCACGATCTCCTCCCCGGGTTGCCCGCGACCGGGTCAAATCGCACTCGCCTGCATTTCGCGCGCTCGACACGCACGATCTCCGCAGAGGGCTGCGTTTCGTGGTGCTCCGGCGGCGCCGCCCCCGGCCTTAAGAGAGAAAGGAAAGAAGAGCGAAAGGCGCAGATGTGAGATGTAGATGTGAGGATGTGAAGATGAGCAGAGATGTAGATGTGCAGATGTGAACATGACCAGAGATGTAGATATGTGAAGATGAAGATGAGCAGAGATGTAGATGTGAGGATGTGAAGATGAGCCGAGATGTAGATGTGCAGATGTGAATGTAGATGTGAGGATGTGAAGATGAGCCGAGATGTCGATGTGCAGATGTGAATGTAGATGTGAAGATGAGTAGAGATTTAGGTGAGAATGTAGATGTGCAGAGGTGAAGATGTGAAGATGTAGATGAGACGTAGTTCTGCAGATGTTTTTTTACGAAGAACCCTTCGCAGACGCTCTCGGGAAAAACACAAGTTTGCCCAGAGGCATTCCAAAATCAACAGCCCCAGTCGCACTTTGTTGCAAATTATGGTTGTTGAACCATGTTGCACGCCAAAATGCTGGAAAATTTGCACTGCTTCTAAGTTGCTTGGCCCGCTGAAAAAATGAATTTTGTTTTTTTAAAACACGCCTTTAACTTAGAATGCGCCACTTTTGGGGCATGCTAAGGAGCGGTGTTTTATAGCCAAAATGTACCAAAAATGATTTTGAGGAGCGGTTCTTTCCCGAAACGGAATGGCACAAAAGTCATTCTTAGTTTCGGGCCGTCGTTATATACCTCCACTGTGTTGGACCCTGAAAAACATGCATATCAAATACAGGGTTGTGAGGGTTATACCACTGCCTTGGACCGACCGCCTCTAAGCGGCCGCAAAGCATAGCCAGCACATGTAGTTTGCCACCAGCCAGTCTCAGGGGATATCAAGGATCTCCAAGACTATCTTGGTTTGGGAGCAGGCAGGTGGGTCTAAAGCACATGCTCAGAACTTATAACGGGAGGAAAAGCCCTTGCCAAGATATAAGTTAGTAAAGAATCCTGTTCTTACAGTTTTGATACATTTTCAAGGATGCGAGGGTGCAGTTGTATGGTGCTGGAAGTTGCTATTTCAATATGGACTTGGCTGGGTTTCAATGCAATGGGGCATTTTGTCACAGCAGTTTGATACATGATTGGTTTTGGCATAGCCAATTTTATACCCAGTCACTTGATTCTTTCATTGGTCGCTTATCTCCTTTGAGAGCGTTGAGTGATCCAAATGTCCTGTGGTGCAGGAGGAACAGCACGCCGTACGACAACAGTCAACCGGTCGAGACTCGCAACCGTGGAGGCAGAACCACAGCAGAAAAGATAAATTTACGGTGTTTTTTTTCGGCGCTTCCAAAGGAAGTAGTGACGAACAGGTTGTCCAGTTCATCCAATTCAGATTACCCTGCATCCAATGCGAAAAATTGAGATCATCTAGGAAACATACCATTGAATGGACTCCACGACGGCTGAGACGTCATAATATGGGGTTGTTCTGGAGCGGTCCTTTGCACAGCTTGCCAGGACTGATATAGGACAGCCCTCAGCCACACTAGATTAGCGGCCACCACGGATCTATTTGGATTTGTTTGTTTCTTCATGTTTTCCTTTGCGAAGTCAGACATGCTCTTCAACAAGGCCGCACACATTCCCTTTTGCATGCCTTTGGGAATTCGGGCCATCCCTGGCAAAACAGGATTGAGGTTTCTTCAAGTTCCTGTGGCCTGGTGGATCGCTTCCTAGCCAATGCGAATTGGTATAACAAGCTGTATTTGCTCGAATGGATCTACGGCCAAGGAGATTCCATTACTGACTTCGATGATCCAAGAGTTGGATTCGGCCATCGCCGGACATACTGACATTCACAACTCCTCCACCATCGTTTTTGAGAAGCTTGGCAGAACGAGGTGCCCATTCGCAAGAGGAAACTGCAAATTGGTGGTGTTGATGAGCCTTGTTTGTTGAACTGAGCATCAAAGAGAGTGTTGGCCATGCCACGATGTCAGTGTGCCTGTTTGCTATAACGTGCGATAACTTACTGTGTGCCTTGTTCTACTTGCATCAAAGAAGGCACGCGATGGTGCTGTCTGAAAAAACTAGGGGAGAAAAATAAACAAGATGGAGCCCACGAACCCGAATGCAAACACGTTCGAAAAGCTACATATGTCCAAATGACACTCTTGTGGGACACACTCTTATGGGACACTCTTGTGGGACACTCTTGTAGGACACTCTTGTGGGGCACTCTTGTGGGACACTCGTGTGGGACAGTCTTATGGGACACTCTTGTGGGACACTCTTCTGGGAAACTCTTGTAGGACACTCTTGTGGGTCACTCTTGTAGGACACTCTTGTGGGACACTCTTGTGGGACACTCTCGTGGGACACTCTTGTAGGAAACTCTTGTGGATACTCTTGTGGGACACTCTTGTAGGACACTCTTGTGGGTCACTTGCAGGACACTTTTGTGGGACACTCTTGCGGGACACTCTTCTAAAACACTCTTCTGGGACACTCTTGTGGGTCACTCTTACACGACACTCTTGTAGGGCTCTCTTGTGGGACACTCTTGTAGGACACCTTGTGGGACACTCTTGTGAGATACTCTTGTAGGACACTAAGAGTGGGTCACTCTTACCGGGCACTCTTGTGGGACACTCTTGTAGGACACTCTTGTAGGACGCTCTTATAGGACACTCTTGTGGGACACTCTTGTGGGACACTCTTGTGGGTCACTCTTGGAGGAAACTCTGGCGGGACACTCATACGGGACACGCTTGTCGGACACTCTATCTGGGACAGTCTTGTGGGAGACTCTTGTGAGACACTCTTGTAGGACACTCTTGTGGGACACTCTTTCTTGTAGGACACTCTTGTAGGAAGCTCTTGCGGGGCACTCTTTTGGGACTCTTGATACCACCAATCATCCCGCTCACCAGCGACACGCCGCGCTTACACCAGCCTGTTTCGCGCTCCCCAGTGGCACAGCGCCACGCAAACGCACCAAGGCCGGGCAAATCCCAATGTCACTGCGACGTCACGTGCGTCGTGTCGCCACACGGTCTGCCCACACTAGAGGCAAACGTATCACATGATACCACAAGTCATCCCGCTCACCAGCGACACGCCACGTTTACACCAGCATGTTTCGCGCCCCCCAGTGGCAGGGCGCCACACAAACACACTTCCCACCAAGGCCGTGCAAATTCCAATGGCAATGCAACATCACGAACGTAATTTCGCCACACGGTCTGCCCATACACTACAAGTGTCTCGCGCGAAACGTTCTCCAAAAGTCACAGGAGCGTTTCGTATGAGACTTCCTCCAAAAGTCACGCTTTGAGTCTCCAAAACGAGCGTTTCGTACGAAAAGTCACGCGTCAAGTCTCCAAAACGAGCGTTTCGTACGAGACTTCCTCAAAAAGTCACACGTCAAGTCTCCAAAACGAGCGTTTCGTACGAGACGTCCTCCAAAAGTCGCATGTCAAAGTCTGCAAAACGAGCGTTTCGCGCGAGACCTGCTCTAAAAGTCAAGCGGAAACACCCATCGGAGCACGCACATCACGCAGCCCTGCCAAGCAGTTTCGCGATTCCAGCCCCTCCAAAATACACCCGCTCACACGCACAGCGACGTTCACCTCTACCACAACTCACACCCTCACAATTCCCTGCGCCTGCCACGAATCTTTCCGCATCCACACGTCTAACGCGCACAAAGTATTGCGCCTGCCACGAAATGTCACCTCTGTCACCTCGCAACCTCACGATTCCCTGCGCCTGCCACGAATATCGCACTTCCACACCTCAAAACCCGCACAAAGTTCTGCGCCTGCCACGAAAAGTGACAATATCATATCATGTGAGCTTCAACAAAGTTTGCACCACACCACACATTCGGAATGAGCACACTCCCAACCACCAAAATCGCCATTTCGGCTCAGACTTGTCACGAAAACAGAGCTTCGACGCCACACCCTGAACGCAAACCCGAATGGCATGGCGCCCCAAAAACACCACTCTCCAAAGGCTAATCCCAATGGAACTGCGCAGAAAACTGTGGATCTCACAAAACGCTGCGCCTGCGCAATGAACTCAACCTCCACACTTCGACATCTTACATTTCCAGACGCTTCCATGCTATTTCACACGAATCTGACGCGTCACGTTTTCATCCGAAACCCTTTCCAAAAGCTTCCCCCAATGGCAGCGGCCTTAGCGCCCTACTGCGAACGGCGGCGGACGGTTGCGAACGGTTGTGAACGGTTGCGAACGGTTGCGGACGGTTGCGAACTCAGAAACAACGGGTCGCGAACAAGGCTCTACCCCCAGACCCCCAGAGTTAAACGAGAACCCTTCGGTACGCATTCGGGAAAAAGAAAAAGGTGCTCAGCACTTAAGTCTTCACTGGCCTGAGTGAGGAAGCTAAAACATTGCTTAACTTTGGTAAAATGAAAACTGCAGAAACCAAGCATGTCATAATTATGTTGTTGGTTTGTGTGGCATCATGGTATGTGTCAACATGGTAGCAGTGATCCACATGCGAGTTTCGTGTTTGCCAAGCTTTTACTCTTCGCAGAACATGACATGAGGTCTGGCAGCATCGCAGAGAAGTAGGCCAAAATAACGACCACAAAATAGTAACAGAAGCTCGTGCCAACATCTCCTGGGATTGAATATGCTAACAAAACTCACAGAAAGTGAAAGACTCTGAAAGTGCAAACTCCAGCTTTGCATCCTCAGATTCAGAAGAGAAAATGACAAATGCTTCGCGCGAAAGGACTGAAGTGGCAGTATTTGACCAAAGCATATGCTTGCGTGTCATGCGACACACGGGCACACACACTTATGGATATGCGTACGGAATTGACAGCGGTGCCACTCGCCGGCCTAGGTTAAAAAACCTTAGGAAACGAAGGTAAGTAAGTAAAAAGCTTAGGAAAGGGGGTAAGTTAAAGTTAAAGTAGAGGCCGACGCTAGAAGTTGGAGGTCAGCACCTAAGTTTGGAGGCCCAAGCAACAGCAAGCAGCAGCAAGCAGCAAGCAGCAGCTATGCCCACCCCAACTCTGCTGACTGGAAAGGAAAGCATCCAGCCAAGCAGAGTGGACGCGCTGGCCCTAAGGGCAACCGGCAAGCCAACTACTAGAAAGGTACCACAAATAGAAAGAGGCCCTAGCGACAAGGTTGGAGGCCATAAGACACAAGGCATCGAAAAAAAAGAAAAGGAAACAAAACAAATCCGACAACGGATTGTGACTCCAAAGGTTGCACTGCAACATTATGAAAAACAAGATTTGTGCGTGTCATTCCTTTCAACTGCAACAACGTGGTACACTGCAAGATTTGTGCGTGTCATTCCTTTCAACTGCAACAACATGGTACACTTCAAGATTTGTGCGTATCATTCCTTTCAACTGCAACAACATGGTACACTTCAAGATTTGTGAGTGTCATCCATCAAACTTCAAAAGAAGCCCTGTGACTACAAGGGTTACACACACACGCCTCCCCGAGGGGAGGCGTAAAGCTAAGGTGAAGGCCAATGTGTACGTGTGCGCGCGCAAGACAAAAGAATGAAGACACGACAGGAGGACGAGACGGGACAAAGGTGCGTGTGGTTGAAATGAGAAAGGAACCAAGTGCACAGGAACACCCGATGAAGCCCACCTCATTGTAAAGACTTGGGCGACCTGAAACCTCGTTGCAAGTGAAGTACGCATGCGTGTGTGTGTGTGTGTGCAAACTAAGGTCCGGACAATAGTACGCGCAAGAGAAGGAAAGGATGAGGATGAAGAGACATGAAGACAGAAAGACATGAAAGAAAAGAAGAAAAAACGTCTGTGGGGGCCGATGAAAGGGGAACCAAATGAACGGGGACAAACCGATGACAAACCAAACCTCATTAGAAAAACCTGCTGCAGAAGCCTAGTTTGCTTGTAAACACGCCGCGCGCGAGGAAAGAGGGGGTAGGGGGAGGAAGAAAAGAGAGGGAAAGAAAGAAGGAAACAAAGGTGCTCCCAGCTACGACACATGCGTCCAGGGACACACCAAAAGGAAGGGCTCCCAGCTATGACGGAAGAGGGTGAAGAGAGGAAAGAGAAAAGGAAAGAAAGAGAGAGGGAGAGAAAGGGAGAGGAAAGGAAGGTAGGTGTTCCCACCTACGAACAATCGTCCAGGGACACACCCAAGAAAGAGAGGGGTGATCCTGAGTATTTCAATCAGGAAAACCCCAGGAAGATCCAGAAAGCAAAGAGAGAAAGGGGGAGGGAAGGGGGAGAAGGGGGGCTAAGTTCTCCACAGGTTCCAATGAACCTTAAACTTGCTTTGACCGCTGTGGTCACCTTGTGCCCTGCCGAAATGGCTGGCTGCTTTGACCGCTGCGGTCACATGAGCCAACTTGGAATTCCAAAGATGAGACAAACATCCCACTTCTTGAGGCATGAGCCAACTGCTGCCCGCTCCGGACACTTACATCTCCAAAGCAAGGGAGATAACGACAAACCCCCGTTCGACGGGTCCACGGGAGGCACTCTGCGGAAACGAGGTAAGTAAGTAAAAAGCTTAGGAAAGGGGGTAAGTTAAAGTTAAAGTAGAGGCCGACGCTAGAAGTTGGAGGTCAGCGCCTAAGTTTGGAGGCCCAAGCAACAGCAAGCAGCAGCAAGCAGCAAGCAGCAGCTATGCCCACCCCAACTCTGCTGACTGGAAAGGAAAGCATCCAGCCAAGCAGAGTGGACGCGCCGGCCCTAAGGGCAACCGGCAAGCCAACTACTAGAAAGGTACCACAAATAGAAAGAGGCCCTAGCGACAAGGTTGGAGGCCTGCGCAATAGGTTAGAGGGCCCATAAGACACAAGGGAAAAAAAAAAAGCAAAACCGAAAACGGATTGTGACTCCAAAGGTTGCACTGCAACATTATGAAAAACATCAAGATTTGCGCGTGTCTTTCCTTTCAACTGCAACAACGTGGTACACTGCAAGATTTGTGCGTGTCATTCCTTTCAACTGCAACAACATGGTACACTTCAAGATTTGTGAGTGTCATCCATCAAACTTCAAAAGAAGCCCTGTGACTACAAGGGTTACACACACACAGAGCCTCGTGCGGCGAAGGTGAATTCATTATAAGTGTGTCGCGTCAGTGTGTCGTGGTCACAGCAAGAAACTGTGCATCTGCAACTCATCAGTGCTAGTGTCGACACACACACACACACACAGATGAAAATATACACGCACATCCTGGACTAAGACTAGACATCAAAACACTGTAAACTGATGTGGAATCGGGAGGTTGGTGCAATCAGGTTGAAACACTCCGCAGTTGTTGTATGTTTATGTTCCTTCAATATTTTTTTACGATGTAGATTATTCCCGAATGCGTAGCGAAGGGTTCTCGTTTAACTCTTGGGGGTCTGGGGGTGGAGCCTTGTTCGTGACCCGTTGTTTCTAAGTTCGCAACCGTTCGCAGTAGAGCGCTAAGGCGCTGCCATTGGGGGAAGCTTTTGCAAGTGACTATTCATGGATGTGTCGCGTGTCAGTTTGCGCTGCTATTCTATTGTGATTTGCATAAAAAAGACATGTCGCGTAAGAAACGTGATGCGTTTCGCTGCACAGGCGCAGCGTTTTGTGAGATCTGCAGATTGCTGCACAGTTCCATTGGGATTAGCGTTTGGAGAGTCGTGTCTTTGGGGTGTTGGACGTGGCTGTGCCATTGGGATTTGCGTTTCAGGTGGCATTGAAGCTCTGTTTTCGTGACAAGTCTCAGCTGAAATGCCGATTTTGGTGGATGGGAGTGTGCTCAGAACGGGTCGAAATCATTCCAAACGTGTGGTGCGGTGCAAATTTTGTTGAAGCTCACATGAGATGATATTGTCACTTTTCGTGGCAGGCACAGTACTTTGTGCGGCTTTTGAGGTCTGGAAGTGCGATTCTCGTGGCAGGCGCAGGGAATCGTGAGGTTGCGAGGTGTGACGGAGGTGACATTTCGTGGCAGGCGCAGTACTTTGTGCGCGTTAGACGTGTGGACGCGGAAAGATTCGTGGCAGGCGCAGGGAATCGGGAGGTTGTGAGTTGTGGTAGACGCTGTCACATTGGGATTGGCGTGTGAGCGGGCGTCGTTGGAGGGGCTGGAATCGCGAAACTGTTTGGCAGGGCTGCGTGATGTGTGTGCTCCGATGGGTGTTTCCGCTGGACTTTTGGAGGAAGCCTCGTGCGGAGCGTTCGTTTTGCAGACTTTGACATGTGAGTTTTTGAGGAAGTCTCGAAAAAACGCTCGTTTTGGGGACTTGACATGTGACTTTTGGAGGAAGTCTCGCACGAAACGCTCGTTTTGGAACTTGACGTGTGACTTTTGGAGGAAGTCTCGTACGAAACGCTCGTTGTTGAGACTTGACGCGTGACTTTTGGAGGAAGTCTCGTACGAAACGCTCGTCTTGCAGCCTCGCAGCGTGACTTTTGGAGGAAGTCTCGTACGAAGAGTGTCCTACAGGAGTGTCCCACAAGAGTGTCCTACAAGAGTGTCCCACAAGAGTGTCCTACAAGAGTATCCCACAAGAGTTTCCTACAAGAGTGTCCCACAAGAGTGTCCCACAAGAGTGTCCCACAAGAGTCTCCTACAAGAGTGTCCCACAAGAGTGTCCGACAAGAGTGCCCCGTATGAGTGTCCCACAAGAGTGTCCCACAAGAGTGTCCCGCATGTCCCACAAGAGTGTCCCGTATGAGTGTCCCACAAGAGTGTCCCACAAGAGTGTCCCACAAGTGTGTCCCACAAGTGTGTCCGACAAGAGTGTCCCGTATGAGTGTCCCACAAGAGTGTCCCACAAGAGTGTCCCACAAAAGTGTCCCACAAGAGTGTCCTACAAGAGTGTCCCACAAGAGTGTCCTACAAGAGTGTCCCGTAAGAGTGTCTCACAAG
The DNA here is from genome assembly GCA_963970005.1 of Durusdinium trenchii. Lineage (NCBI taxonomy): Eukaryota > Dinophyceae > Suessiales > Symbiodiniaceae > Durusdinium > Durusdinium trenchii. Next base: position 84,379 of record CAXAMN010014570.1, on the reverse strand, counting down.
AGTGTCCCACAAGAGTGTCCCGCAACCGTGTCCCACAAGAGTGTCTCACAAGAGTTAAGAGTGTCCCGCAAGAGTGTCCTATAAGAGTGTCCCACAAGAGTGTCCCACAAGAGTGTCCTACAAGAGTGTCCCACAAGAGTGTCCTACAAGAGTATCCCACAAGAGTTTCCTACAAGAGTGTCCTATAAGAGTGTCCAAGAGTGTCCCACAAGAGAGTCCGACAAGAGTGTCTCACAAGAGTGTCCCGCAGGAGTGTCCCAAATGAGTGTCCCACAGGAGTGTCCCACAAGAGTGTCCCGCAACAGTGTCCCGCAAGAGTGTCTCACAAGAGTGTCCCTTAAGAGTGTCCCGTATGAGTGTCCCACAAGAGTCCCGCAAGAGTGTCCCAAATGAGTGTCTCACACAGGAGTGTCCCACAAGAGTGTCCCGCAACAGTGTCCCGCAAGAGTGTCTCACAAGAGTGTCCCTTAAGAGTGTCCCACAAGAGTGTCCCGCAACAGTGTCCCACAACAGTTTCCTACAAGAGTGTCCCACAAGAGTATCCCACAAGAGTGTCCTACAGGAGTGTCCCACAAGAGTGTCCCACAAGAGTTTCCTACAAGAGTGTCCCACAAGAGTGTCCCACAAGAGTGCCCACAAGAGTGTCCCACAAGAGTGTCCTACAAGAGTGTCCCACAAGAGTGTCCCACAAGAGTGTCCCACAAGAGTGTCCCACAGGAGTGTCCCACAAGAGTGTCCCGCAACAGTGTCCTGCAAGAGTGTCTCACAAGAGTGTCCCTTAAGAGTGTCCCACAAGAGTGTCCCGCAACAGTGTCCCACAAGAGTGTCCTACAAGAGTGTCCGACAAGAGCTTCCTACAAGAGTGTCCCACAAGAGTGCCCCACAAGAGTGTCCAAGAGTGTCCTACAGGAGTATCCCACAAGAGTGTCCTACAAGAGTGTCCCACAAGAGTTTCCTACTAGAGTGTCCCACAAGAGTGTCCCACAAGAGTGTCCCACAAGAGTGTCCCGTAAGAGTGTCCCACAAGAGTTTCCTACAAGAGTGACCCACAAGAGTGTCCCACAAGAGTGTCCTACAAGAGTGTCATTTGGACATATGTAGCTTTTCGAACGTGTTTGCATTCGGGTTCGTGGGTTCCATCTTGTTTTTTGTGTAGAAAACAGCTCACACTGCCCAGCAGCTAACAGTTTTAAGTCCTTAATTTCAGCTGAGCATGGTACCTTTGAAAAGCAGAACGTTTCGTGTAGTTCGACACTTTAAACTTAAACGGAATACAAGTTCAAAATTAAAAGGCCGGCTGCAAGTACAGAAAGCATTGTGAGGATAGTGTAGTGCTGTATTTCGTAGTTGTGCTAAGCATTTTTGTTGTTGGGTATGACGCATTTGATTCTCGACAAATAGGCTTTGGGAAAGAACATCAGACTGCCAAGATCCGTTAGTTTTGCTGTCAGGATTGTATACTTTTTGGGGGGGAGTCCAACTGGTTTTCAGGCTATAACATTTTGGCTGTAGAAGCATGATAAACGCATCCAAAGGACATCCTGTGCTTACCATCTCGGTAGTGCCTTTGCCAAGGAAAGCCAGCCATCTAGCTTCACTGCCAGCCGAAAAATGTGAAGCAATGCCCCTCATTTGCATAGCATGTCCATGCGAAAGAGCACTGTCAGCTCTGACCACATGCCTGAAGATACTTTTTGGATCCTTTTGGGTGGAAGTTTTGATGTTCAATGTGGACCCCAGTTGGCGGATGTTGAGATATTGAAGCCACTTCACCTGTTCACCATGCTTCTGAGTTGGGAGCAATAAAGTATCGAAATTATGTTGTCCAGTCCTCCAACTATTGGGGTGAGAGAGAGCTCATCTACTTCCCAAAGCTGCAATCCCAATGGCTGGATAGGGCCCGAAGTCTTTGAGATACCCACATGGCTTTGTGCCAAATGGGGGGACAGTGAATCAAAGGGATCGGACAAAGCATCAAACAAACCCCATCAACAAACGGCTTGTCAATTTGATGCATGCCCTCACAGGTTTGTTGGTTTGTCCCACTTACAAAGGTGGGGCTCCACGAGCCACTTTTCTATATAGTATTTGTGTGGAGCAGCTTCCTTCGCGTTGATGCACACGAAGGTCGAAGAATATAGATCATGCAATCACGGCCCTTCTTCCCCAGGTTTGACGACATCAAGGTGAAGACGAATATGAAGACAGGCAATGTCATGAGACATGGAAGCATGGCTGACTACCAAAAGGCCAAAGAAGATCCCTAACTCTCAAAAGTCATGTTCGCCCGTTGCAAATGCATATCCAACTCCCGCGTCCATCGATTTAAGATACCTCACTTTGTGGGCAACAGCATCTGCATTCCTTTGAAGAAGCTCTCTATGTCGTACCGTCGGATCGAACAACGACGCTGGCTTGCAGGACTCGGAAAGTCAGATTACAATGGACACAATCCATGCTCAACTCGGCCACATTCTCATGGCTGTGGGTATGTTTTTTGAGTCAAATAGGGAAGATTTCTTGCCACCAGGTTGTATAGGTAAGCAATTCAGTTTGGAAAATGGGCCGACTACGCAGGCAAGATGGAACCGAACCTGCTGCGTGCGGCCAGAGAGGTTGTTTCCAAGACTTTTGCAGCAGCTCGAGCCGGATAAATGTGTCCGCCCTGATTCACTCACCCCACAAGATGGAACGTGACTCAGAACAAACAGGTATTTGCGCCCATGTTCAACTGCAGGGGCAAAGCAAGTACTGTGCATGTCCCTTTTGCAACATATTGTACATGTCCATACGTATTTATACATATGTATATATATTGTATCTATTATATACATATGAAAGAGGTTATAAAGACACTGACATGGTCGCTTTGCCCAGTCACAGAACCACTAATGTAAGCACAGGTCAGGTCTGGACATGTTTTCTATCTCATGCCTCCTCGACTTGTGGAACTCATCCTGTGATCCTTGTGGTCGACGTGTTCTTCCTCCTTTTCAATTGAATTTCTTTGATAACTACTGTACCAACCTGTGAACACAACGACCTCTTTTTTGGGCCTGTAAATCGATGCTGAAGTTTCTTTGTTTCTGTACTTTAGATCTTTATTCATTTCTTTGTTTTGACCACAAATCTCCCTGGTGTAGTTACTTCACGTGAGCAACTGCATGGGGATCAACTGTCGGCTCTTCTTTCCCATCAAAGTCATTTAAAAGGATCGGTATTGTTTCATATTGTTTTATTATGTTATAGTATACAGTCCTGCAAAGCTGAGATGTGTAAGGTTCAGGAACCTCAGCATTCGAATTCAACCAATCCCTGGTCAAAAAGGAAAATAGCATTCACTTCCATTTCAATTCCGTAAGTCGCACAAGGTTTCTTCCCGTGAAAGTACACTTTCGGCTGAGGAACAGGTTTGCATGCTGGCGGAGCGGCATCCTGATATTCGCAGCATTTTGATCCGAGCCTCGACTGTGTCTTGCGGGTCAAAACAGGCCAAAACTGTGGATTAAGCAGAGGAACCTTCAACGCGCCCAGAATGCTGTAATTTCTCCATCACACCTGGTGCAAGGTGTTTTTTATCGACAGTGGTGATGCATGATGAAAACTACATTTCCCCGACTGCTTTGACCATCCCATCACCGCAAGTCCCGAAGGCGAGTTGCTGGGAAGCACTGCAATTGCGAAGCTGTGAGGTACTCTTACCAAGTGCGGTTCCATTGCGAATGAGATCGGACCACCCTGCCAGGGACCTGGTGTTTGGCTACTTGTGACACTTGCAGACGTGCGAACAAGAGCAACAGATATTGATTGCCTTCCAGTCTCAACACTGCAATGGACTGGCACATATGAAAGTCTTCGATGCAGAATCCCGGGAAAGCTACACTTTTTGCAGTGTTCAACCTACAGCTAGACCCTTCTTGATTGTTGCGGTCTACACTTAACGGCCTTGTTCTAGGCTTTGTCACTGTCACTGACCCGATTCTATCACCGAGGATTTGGGTGGTTTTAACGTTTTGCCCAAGATGTTCAGGGCCAGTTCAAAGAATCTGCAGTTTGTGTTGTCTCCCCTCCAGAATATATAAAGGGTCCACACAAAGTGGCTGCCTTTGTTTGGCAATGACCAATTGTAGAAAAGAATGAAAGAACAATGTGATACGAAGCCAGGCTGTAGATACCAGCGGCTCTTAGGATGGAGGCCATCGCTATTAGGTTGGTTGGAGGCCTTCTTATTCCTATTTTTGGGGGGGGTCTGCCTCTTTTAACGTCAGGTCTCCACAGCATGGCGCTCTTGGCCCAAGCGGATGATGACACATGCCAGGCCGTCTTGGAAGTAGACCAGGCGGCTCTCTGAAAAAGCACTTGCAATGATCTGCATGAAGTTCTTCTTATTGCATGTCTGTTCTTTATTGCATTTTGTTTGTTTTCAATCTGCTGTTTTGATTGTTTTGTGTATATCAGTGGCATTTGACCCAAAACTGGACATTGACAAACTTGTTTGAGAACTACGACAAAGGATGCAAAAAGGTCCAGGAGCGAAAGATTGCTCGCCGAGAACATGATGAAGCATGTAGCTATAGTTCAATATTCTTACTAAGGGAGTTCCTTCCACAGGTTGAACATCTTGCTTAAGAGTGAAAACCCTGGGTCAACATGACAACATGATGCAAAACGCACAAGTTGATGGTTGGGTTTGCATCGTTTTGTCCAGCTTTGACTGGAAGCGTCGGTTCAAGCCACAGGATGGGGTGTGCTCGGTTTGTAGACCAGCAGCCCGAACTCTCTTCAATTGAGTGGCGCGACTTTGCCGTAAACGTCTTGTCTTGACGACAATTGGATCAAACGCCCTTCACAAAGCCACAAGACCCTGCTGCAGCCACCCCATCCACAGGAGGCAGGGATGGGCCTGCAATATGCTCGGTTGGAGGAGCTGGACGATGAAAAGGTCGGAGATGTTTTTGCTCTTCTTTGATACAAGTATGTGTCAAGCTTAAATGGCATTAAGTGATTTCAAAGAAGCCAATTATCCCCAGCTTTCGGTGCACAAATGCCCAACCAATGGTTGAAGCAGGAAAACCCGCATCATCTGAGGCCATGCTTTGTTTGTCCGGGTCACTCAAATGTTCAGAATCATCAATGAGACTGGCTTGTATCGGATTTTTTTGCATCCAGTTGACAGGTGCAACAGCTGCTGCACATGTTAGACCCTGAGATTGTCCAGTCCGACGAGCGCCTACTGGGAGCTGTCCTGAGGAATTTGATGCTTCCACAGCATGGGGAACGCTGGCCAAGAAAAATCGGGAATAACTGGACAAAGTAAGGGATGACTTCCATCCTCCCATGTAGGTTCTACTCTCGCTTATGTCCCTTGCATGATATCCCTTTTCGCAGCTCGTATGATTGCTGGTTACATCTCATGATGGTTATCACAGCGTGCTTTTGGCATAGATGGATCGACAGTAAAAGGCAAACTGAACTGCTGCGAGAGTGCTGCCCCATCATGTTATTGCTCTCTCCCTCTCTCACATTTGCACTGCAAGGGAAAGTGTTTTCCAACCCTTCGCAAGTGGGCTCAATATAGTGACAGCAAGAGGGAAACCACCGTTGCTCAGGACGCAGTTCCTTGAGAAAGATGGTGAGGCCGCAGACAAGTTCCGCAGGAATCATACCAGAAGCGTCTCTAGGCTTTGGAGTCGGACTAGACTAGACTATGCCTATGTACTGCTCCACGTGTTTGTGGACTTCATTGAAACGCTTCTAGTAGCTAGAAGCTAGTAGTAACAAGTGCATGGCTACTAGTAACAAGGGCATTGCATTTGTTCACATCTACTTGTCACGCTCGAAACAGCCAGCGCTCAGGTGATCGACCGGACCTTCAAGGTCCTGGCAACGAATTGCGCACGAGAGACCTTTGGAAACCCTGATGAGGAGGCCACGGGACCCCAATGGACCCATGCCCCCAGAAACTACTTCAGGTGTCTACCAAGCAAGTTGCATGAAGTCTACACCCAAGATCCTCGCTCAACATTGTTCAATACTTAGTAAGTTGCATGCCTGCAACATAACATCTTGGAACCAGAACACTCATACAACGAAGACAGGGGGGTCAGCCAACAGCGGCCGTAGAGAGGCTTTTTTGATGGGTTTTTGGATTGGGAGATTGATTGCTTTGACGTGCGATGGCCAGGAACAAAAGGTCACTCTCAGCGAGCAATGTGTCCAAGTGCTAATCACTGCCTCTTTCCAGCCTTTGCTTCGGCGTCATCTTCGCAGAGAGGCAGAAGTGCAATCACATTCTGAGTGATTTCTGTTCAGCTATGCAGTACTAGTGTCATCAACTTGGTTGAGAAGTTGTCATCCAGCCCTGCTTTCTTGGATTTTCCTTGCAAAGCACTGTGCGACATGCCACGGAGACTCGAGCAGTACTCTAAGACTCTATGTGCGGTGAAATGCAAAACCTGTGCAATGCCCATGTGCAAAGTAATAGCATAGAACGTTGGCAGACCTTCAAACGTTGATATCCAGGAAAGTAAAAGCGCATGCAACAATCACGCAACGGTGTATAGTCATCCATGTGTGGTCCTAAGTTGGAAATAATGCAGACTAACGACTCATGATTAAGCTGTCAAAAAGATGCTGACCATTGATTGGTATGTATATATATATGTGTGTGTGTGGAGGTTCTCATGAGTAGCCAAGGTCCGTACCCATGCAAGCGACACGGTAATACATATTCATCCTCGGTTGTGGGTTCTGAGGAAATTGTAGGCGGTTGCTATGTGTCTAAGCGTTTGACTTTTGTTGCTAGATGAAAGCAGGAGAGGACCACAAGCTGACTTGGTAGTGGAATGAGACCAGATAAGGCCAGGTGAAGTATATATATATACATTATATATGTCTCCCTGCCTCATCAGCCTTTTGAAGTTCATCCGACGCCAAACTATTGATGGGCATGTCCACCTGCCCAGGATATTTGTTCTGGATCAGGCATAATCCTGCCTCATATCAATGGTTCTCACGAATATCCTGAATTGAACTTGATTGGAGCAATCTTGAAGCTTCAGGTATCCAAGGACTTTCTGAAGATCCTGAAAGACCATGAATCTCGGCAAGCCGAGTCAATTACTGCAATGGACAAACCATACATAAGTTGCCTATCGTCCACACCCCATGTCCACAGCCCCAAGAAGAACCGATTAGAATCAGAACTTCAGAGTGGGTCACTTGCGTTGTTCAGACTGGCTCCAGGATACTGTACCAGAAGTTTCAAGTTTTATCAAGGTGTTTGGATGTACTTATTTCCTGTGTATTGTTATTTTGTTGAGACCCACTTGCATTGGTTCAATTGAAACATCCAAATCGGTATATAAGTTGTGTTTTGTTGGCCAGTCTGCCAAGCCTTTGCTTCTCAATTGTATCCTGCACCCTGTGTGATGGCTAGAAACTGAGCGACATTGGACACTGAGGGTTTGTCGGAGACCAGCAGTTTGCATTGCAATGATCCCATATCGGATCAATATCGTGTATCATCCATTTCTCCGAAAGACTTGTCAGAATTGGTGAGTTGGGGTGTGGAGTGCTCAGTGAATCCGGACAGAAAATAATCTATCGAAGTAACAAGCACCCTCAGGGCAGAGTTTCTGAGTTTGGTAAGCTGAGTTCCTTCACCCACTGGGAGATACTCATGTCTAAGCCATACATTCTGTGAAAGAAACTAGTCGCCTAGAGTCGTCGGATGGTTTCCTACCAAGTGTGCTAAGGGTTTCCAAACAAGTGCATGGAAGCCTCGGAACACACCTATTGACATCAGATCCCTCCAGTGAGACGCAGACGGGGTCCAAACTCAGGAGACCTTGGATACTTGGACTTGCAGGGATGTGAACGTGGAGCTGACCTGGACAGGGCGGCACTTGGACTTGCTGCTCTCCTGCCTGAACACGGCCAGCTGCGGGATGCGGGATGGCACAAGGGGAGTTCAAAGGAGTTGTGAAAAATACTTCAATTTTTTGCGGCTAAGTCATGAGGCTTTGCCTTAGGGTCACGGAGTCCTATGTCATGAAGCTAAGGTTTAAAAAAACTCAAAATCAGAGATGTCCGATCTGTCAGAGGTTGTCACTAAACTGGCCCATGTCATGAACGTGTGCCACTGAAATTGCGAATTTCACACCTCTACATGACTTAGGCCTTTCCCTGGAAATTGTATGTCATATCGGGCCAGTTTGGCCTACTGTAAGTCATTTGTTCCCAGTGTATATAGATAGCCAAGCTTAGACTTGTCGCACGTTCTGGACTTGGTGTTGCAAGACGTCTTCAGCACTGCTGATTCTTTCGTTTCAGCGTTTCAGAATGCAGAAGCTCATTCAATCATACGAGAGGGACCGACGCAGTCTCAGTGACTCCTTATGAAGCTCTCACCTTTTTTTCCTGGCCAATCAGTCGAGCCCCTGTGGTGTCATGCTCGCGACAGACCTCGCCAATGTGTTTGAACAAGGACATGAAGCAGGTGCGAAGAATTTCACCCTGTCAGTGAGGGTCGGTGTTTCTATCAAGTTGACTGCTTTTTTGGAAGTGTCAACCGATTCACTAGAGCATATCCAATGGCAAATCGCTGCAGATGTTGCTGTGCAGACTTCACTACGGAAATTGCATTGCGGAAGTCCGCACTTTTTGGCAGGAGATTACCCGAGCTCAAAATATACCCATCTTGGGGCCACAATCAGACATTGTCATGCCACTGGCATGCTCCATGTTTCTTGCGTTTTGTTCGTTGCTGAATGTGTGTGTCATTTGAAGTGACTCCCTTCCTCTCTCCGTGTTCTCTGTCGTTTTCCCTGTCCGCTTTCAGTGGACGCAAAAGGGCTGGGAGGGTGAGACAAGCAAGTCAATCACAAACCCCCAGGTGCCACAGTAGGGAAGCGAATCTGGGATATGATAGGATTCCCAGCATGAGGGATGGCTTCTTGTGTGTTTTTCAATGGAGAACCAAATAAACAGTATAAACGGAGATCTAATTTGGCTGCAACTCTAGATGTCCTCTTGACTCAAAGCCCAATTCTGATCAAACCCCCTGGCTCCTTCGCAAACCACGGAGAAACCAAAGGACTTGGTTGAATTGGGCACCTCAAGCTGCCTCAGATCCATATCCATCCAATCTATTTGGCCGAGAGTTTGATTAGGATCACCAGGGAAGCGAATTCTCAAACGGCTAAGCCACCTTTGTGGAACACGGGCGCCTTCTCAAACGGCTAAGCCACCTTTGTGGAACACGGGCGCCTTTGCAAAGGCCTTCCGCGTTTTTCATCGCATTGCCAATGTCATGGCTGGCGTGGGAGACTGCCCAGAGATGGCCCGTGGCCCGGCACCATGGTGTGTGGATCTGTTTGATCAGTATGAGACCACTATTTGAGCACTATGGCTTTCTCCATGCACCGTCACTAGTAACACAATATGTATGATTTGCATCCAAGTGTTCAGCGGTATCATTTTGCCACAAAGACCTTGTTTAGATTCCTCATCCCGGTAGCTTTGTGGTAGCGAAACCAACCTTACCACACTGCAGTGCACCACCTCCGAAGCACTAGGGTAACACTAGGGGCTCTTGGTGTATAGTGTATTTGTTGGAAATTCATTCCACTGACAAAGGTCTCCTATAGCACTTGAGATCGGGAAACTGCGGAAACACGGTTCTTGTTTCCTAAAAGCATAAACAAGGATGCACCCTGAAAACGGCTTCCTGGCCCTGGGTTTGACAATCGTCCTTTGCAAACATTTGGTGAATTCAATTGGATCATGTGCGGAGGTGTATCTATATATTTGAGACTGACGGACCAGGGTTCGAGTCATTCATCAGGTTCTAATCATATGTATATTGAGAGCATTTTGGGTGTGCAGGTTTCGGCTTCGTGTCTACCCACCGCAGCAAAAAGAAGAGCGAAAACAATCAACCGACAATCACAAACTTGAGAACTTTCTGGAGCTGGGCCGAGGCACTGCCGAGGAGCGTGCAGCGGAGGAAACAGTCTTCTGGGATGAGAAGCTCATGCGCCAGGAGGTGGGTCGAACGGGTCGAAGGGCGCACAGAAGATTCTCGTCGACACCAGGAAGACCTAACCCCCAGCAGGCCTAGCTTGCACCACCAACGGAGATATGTTCAGTTGTAACCAAAAACCCATTCACTAAAGGAAAAAATAATCAGTGGAGTAAGATATTTTGCACCGGGAGCCATTCCAATCCGGGCTTTGGCTTTTATGGGTAAGTTCACCATCAGGCAGATCTGGGTGGGAAAAAACCGCTTGCCCGGCTTAGGTCATGTCAACACGACCAAAAGTCTCCTGCGTTCTTTCTTTGTGAATTTCCGACTAAACATATGATCCAGTATGCACCATTTTGTGAAGAAGGTAGCAGATGCTCAAACACATGGGGGTTCTCCTGTGTCCTGCACTGCGGTAGGCCAGGAGGGTCGTCCGTGCCTTGCAATCGATGAGATTGGGTTGAACTAGAGTCTAGGTGGTTTTCTTCAGTTTGTTTCAGACTCAGGGTGGCTCAAAATCAAAAACCCTTCAAACAAGAGTTGTTTTTGTCAGGTGCATCGTGCATATGTTTGTGCGTGGCATTACTCTTTGCACGAGCAAAGATGCAAACCAAAGATATGCCTTGGTGTTCAGAGGCGAATTTGCTCGACGATATGGCATATGAAGACCAGTTGCAGCAGCAGATGATGTTCTTCTCCTTCAATGGTATTGAGGGAATGGCTCCTCAGACGCACGTCCTGGGACCTGGGACTAGATGATCTGGTTTTGGTGGGGATTCGTGCGCCATAAGATCGAGGCCTGTGTATTTCACGGAAGAGCCAAGCTTTTGGTTTAGGAAATTTGGAATTTGAGAGATGTCCAAATTGAAATATGCTTTGCTGACAACTTGTCAAAGAGAAAGCGAGGGCCAGGACAATTTGTAAATTGTTTGAGGAGCAATGTTGGCTTTGACAGCAATAGCATGGTACATAGTTTCTAGGCATGGAATCAAGTCTTGGGTGACTTTAGTTGTTGCAGGAGCTCTATCAAACTTAAAGAAACAAGGGATGAATTCGGAGCAGATACCCTATATATATATATATCAGATTCAAGTGAAAAAGCACTTCAGCAAAGGTACACTTTCTGGAGATGCCTCCGGAAGATGGTACCGAGCATTTGGAAGAGACATCTCCAAACAAGAAAAGTGTGTGGAAGCCTGGAAGCAGTTCTAACAGCGCTTAAATACACACTCACTTAAATAAAGAAAGACAAACGAAAGGCCAAGGAGAAAACATAAAGAAATAAGTAAACAATATGGATTGTGCAGGACCGCTCCATAGCGGTGGAGTTGCAACAACAGGCACGAGCATACTTGGAGGCCTGGTGGTTGCAGATGGGACCTAGAATAGCGAACTTTACAGGGGCAAGTTAATCTCAACATCCAGCCCATGTGCATGCTTTTTGGGGGGGACTACAAATGTGCCACTGGCAGAGATCTTTCTGCGTGTGCGCGTGTGTGTGTGTGTGTGTGTCACACCCTGTCTCCAAGGGTTTCCTTCTCACTTTCTAAGCAGGGGGCAGGAGCACCATTGCAAGTCTCCTGCCAATGAAGACACTTGCAACCGCTGGTGATACCAGACCTGATCAGTCTGACCAACGCACTGACTCCAATGGTCCGCCCTCCGCTGTTTGTTGCTTTCATGGTGGTTTCCATGCTACTTTCCCCAACCCACTTTCCCTGCAGACTTGCAGCAGCGTTTGCCGCCGGCTTTGAGCGTTCGTGAACCCTTTGTTCAAACACGTTCAACTCCGCGGACTCAGCCGCCGTGCCGTTCCACCATTCCTTTCCTTGTGGATTATCCTTACTGAATGAACAACATCGAAGTGCGCGTGTGTGTGCCCACCGCCTTTTCTAGGAGTCCTCACCAGTTTTACTCAATGACTTTTGAACTGCAGGGGGGAGCGGTCCTTTCAGCAGTCACTGCCTAACAAAGACACTGCTGATCGGATGTGATATTCAGAGAGGACGCCGCAGCGGATGTTTTTTATACAACATTGTCGCCATTCCCCACGGCTGTTTTCAGGCATCAGGGGTCAGCCAGTAACTGAATCTCATGCTCATTCAGTGAATCTGAGTGTGACCAGCTGCATCTTCCCACTTGGGTGTGCAGTGTGATCCCCTTTGGGGCGCCGTATTCACCACTGAATTTTCCTGATCGAAGTGCGTATGTTGGAAGCCATTCACTTACCAACTGGCTTGCAAGGATCAACTGACAAACAACTCCATTTTCTACAACTTCAGATTTGACTCACTTTCCATTTTCAACCTTTATCTGTTCCACTTTCAGCAAACTACCAATTCCGTTTTTCAATTCAATTTTCGTTTCAACGCCACGTGCTGAGAGTTGCTGTGTCCGCGCTGCCCGCCGCCGCCAGCCGCTGGCCGCCGACACCACATTTCCACCAGTTCAACATTTTCTACCCACAACTTCCATATGTCTATACTGAGCCACAACCACAGCCACCAGCTCCGTTTGTCCAAGTTCCAGTATACATCCCTCCGACTCCTCAGACACAGCCGCAGCCCCAGACAGATCTCAGGTTGCAGCCACGACACCCACTCAACCTCCTCCAACGCAGATCCAATGGGATCCCAACCCAGGTGTATAGACGTCGACAGCGCCGACGCCACCATCGCCACCACCACTCTGGTAGACAACGTTCCAACCATCGCCGCACACGTCGCCATCACCACCGCCACCGACATGACCACTCCATCACACTCACAGGCAGCACTGGTTCTGACATTTCACACCGCAGCACCATCAGCTTCATTCCCAATCAAGAACCACACAAGACCAATCATTGCATGGGGGCCCCCCACACCTTCCACCCCTGCCCCTAAGCCTTTTCAATTTCCACCCAAACCCCCTTTTGTGAGCAAATCGAAATTTGGCTTGACCACCATGCCAATCAATTGGGCAGAAGCAACATCCCATTCCATGCCCATATAGGGCACACGTGGGCAGACAGCAACCTCAATGTTTCCAATTTGCAGGACTTCCAACAATACATCCACATAGATTGGAACTACACTACAGAGAGCTGGGAAATCGTTCGATGCTTCTTCGTGCACCTCCCAGAACTCGCGCGCCTTGCGGACTCTCCACGCACGCCCCCATCACCATGTCGTGAGACCACAAACCTCCGCCCCCTTGCCACCTCCTAGCTGCCCATGCCAGCGAGCATGGCAACATTATTAACACGCTGAGGCAAGGCAAATTCGTGGCAAGCACGCTACACTTCCCCCACTATCCCGGAATTTTCGCCCAGGGATATCGTGCTACCCACCAGTATCCCCGCGATTACACCGAGCTGGCGCGAGACCCACAACTTGGATAAAAATAAGGCGTGCGCCTTTATCCATTTGTTGGCGTGGGGGACAGGCCACAAGTATAGCAGCGGTGGCGAAGGCACGCTAAAGGGCTGCTGGCGGATGACCACGGCGCTGCGCACCATTTGCGCGCTGGATATTCCATCCACGACTGGGCGGCCGACGCGGTACCGTCAGACACATATCCTTGAGAAAATCGATCAGCTACGCCTGTTGATTTTGACTTTGACTCTAGAATATTTTCGCCTGCTCTGTTTGTGTCCAGATTGATTTTGGGAGTAACCGTCAAGTGCCTTTTGCTTATCTTATTCACATTGACTTTGTCTTCATGATGGCCCCGGGCTCGATTCATTGAATTCACCTGCACGCTCGTTATTCATTTCCTGGCTAACTTCCGGTCTCGCGCGAGCGTTCGGAGCTGCCACCTCACGTCCGCTGCCAACGCTGCCGAGCGCGGACACGAGCTATGACGAATATCATTGCACCGACACTGCAGAGAGCTTCATCTCTCCTATCCCAACTGCGCTACAGTGCAGCAGCCAGCTGACATCGCCCAACATCTCCATGTTTTGTTCCTTCGAGCTACCAATCACGTCGATCTTCCACTTCTTCACATCACCCGCCACCGCGACCCACACGGCGCTCACCACGTCAACCAACCTTGGACGCTGACACCTCTCCCACACCCCAACCCACTCGACGCCCTCGAAAAACCAAACGCGCACGACCTGAACCACCGTCTCGCGACTGGGACGAATGGGACGCAGACCAAGATATCCAACTCGCTGAGGTGAAAAGCAACCTAGCTACGACCGAACTGGCGCTATGTAGCGACTCGCATTGGATTCTCCATCGACCAACGCAAAGCCCGCTCGGCTGAGCTCCAAGAAATGCAACGTGCTTTTGACCCAGGCGCCCTGCCAGCATCACCCTCACACCCCTCACCTTCACCATCATATGCCTCACCTACAGCTACTACAGCCCAACCACCGCTACCACTGGGCAACCACACCGCACAACCATCAAACATGTTACCGGCCTGAGAGCCGGGGCCCTTACAGAGGCCTCAGAGCCTGCTGCCGCTGAACCACTGCCGAACACACCAGCTTCAGCCGATCACGGTTCCCCAACAGAAGCTCCACCGCTTGCAGCGCCCCACGGAGTCTGCTGCTGCTGCCGCCGCTGAGCCGCCTGCCGCTTTCTTTTTGTGAGCGATCAATTTGACACAGTTTCACCCCGCGGCGCGCCTGAGGAACAAACATTTTGCTTTGTCACATTCTTACCGTGATTCCACGACGGTCTCAACTTCCAGATCCTTTTCTGAACGTTTCTGAGCTTTTTCGATTCTCAATTTTGTATTCACAATTGATTTTCGTTTAATTGTTTTCCTTTCATTTCGGCTTTACTGTTTCATTCAAACCAACACGACTGCCAGCGATTTTCCTGCCATGTCATCCACAATTACTGCACACTGCCTTTCCTGGCTTGCGACACCGCAGCACAAAACCTTCTTTTTCGAGTGCTCGACCAATGGCGACCATCGCAAGCAGACGCCCGACCAGCCAGGCTTTCAGACATGGATGGCGCCCACCCGCCATTATGCAGGTTTCGATCCACTCACCCTGCCGTTTCGGCCACCGCCATCTCTTATTCCATCCGCTGCCCACAATCCAAGGCTCCTGTGGATGCACTGGATGCTCGGCCTCCTTTCTTGGCTCATCGATGCGTTACTCCAGCGCCCGATCCCCAGAGATTACCAGACCAGAATCACTTTACCAACAACATTTCACACACTCTCTACACACAGCTTTGCCACACACTCCTCCAACTTGGTCGCAACTCCTCCAGTACATACCTGGCGGTCCATCCTGGAGCAACACATCCACCACCCCCATGCACGGTCACTATCGCTCGGACCTTACTGTTCGCTTCCCAACCAACACCACCGACTTCCTCAGCGCATCTCCATTCGATCCTACAGTGCTACAGACATTACACACGGCTACCCCGACCAGCCTCGTCGACATCACACCATAGGCTTTACTCTTACCTCCATTGCCAACTCTTCCCTTCGCAACCTCGCTAACAGAGCCCGCCCACGCTCACCTACGAGGCCTCTCCGGGATACAGACACCTCTTCTACATCTACACCTTGGACAACATCACCCACACCATCCAACCACTCTGACCACCGCGGCGTCCTACATGCCAATTTATGGACTGCAACCACCAGGACCACCGATAACATAGACAAGCTTGCTGAATCTCATTGAAATCTGGTCACGCTCCGCTCCATTTTCCTTTCCTTGCCTCTGCCTCTCTTTTCTTCTCTGTTCTTTCCTTTCTTTGGTTCCTTTTTGTTGCATGACCCTTCATCACTCCGCACCCATTTGCATTTGGCTTATCTTCCATACCTCGAGCCTTCTTTTGCCTCGCTTGCTCCGATGATCGACGACTCGCCTGACTACAGCGCCTCGCCCAGTCCAGACAGACCACACAAGACCCCTACCTGCAGCCAACCGCTTCAGCAGCCGATACTACACCACAACAACTCCACCTCCACCTCACACACGCCTCCGACTACTACGCAACACCTTTTCGCGCCCAACGCAATTACCTTTGGACGCGAGCCTTTCCACATTCACCCAAAGTTCGGATCCCGCCGGCGCAACCATCGCTACCATTCAACTTGGCACCGGCACTCTTACCGCCTCACCGAGCTCCACCACCAGCGTTCCCCTACGCGCGCAACTTTTTCCCCTTTCCGCCAGCACCACCTCTTCCAAATCCTCGGGTCGAAACCTTAACAGAAGCCACTATGATTGTGGCGATGCGAGCAGCGTCCGCGGCGGCTGAGCCGCCATCTGAGAGACCGCCCCATTTCACCTCCTACACCTAATGCTCTTTGTCGACAAACAGCTCTTCCTCAGACCACCCACTTTTGCATTCTCACACATCCTTTTAGCTGCATTTTCACATGTTACCACGTTTGGCCTCAGGATCGTCCTTTTCCATTTCCGCTTGTGTTTTTGAGGTTGCAAATTTGATTGACACACTGCAGCATCCTCCGCCCCAGTGTTGACTGCCACCATGTCGGACGCTAACGCTCACCCCGCCCTCAGCACCGTGCATCTTCCAAGCCTGCGCCACAACATTTCAGCAAACCCGAGGCGCCGGCATAGGCTCCCAGCTTTCCCCAGCACTCAGAAACATTGCGATCACTTTGATCGAACACTCATGGACACAGCTTCATGCACCGCTTCTGGATCACACCCAGATCCACTTCACATACTACCGCTATCCCGACCTTCAACGAATCTTTTCTCACCCACACAGCCATTCAAACCTTGATCCACCCGGACTGCTTAGGCAACCCGGTGGAGCTTGAAACAGTCGACAATTCCCGTTTGCTCGGCTTCAACCTCGACCTTGCTCAGAGGACAATTACATACATTCAGCCCACAGCACCTTTCCCTAAGGGTACCACGCACGTCGACTTCCCCCTTCTTCACATCTAATTTTTCAACATGTACAGGTACTGCGGGGGGCCATGGGCACTTGGATGGCATTGGCCAACAAAGACCCATCCAAGCTGCCGCGCAAAGGTACCTGCATTGTTGTATTGTTTTCAAGCTGTGACTCTCCTCTTCCCCTAAAGTGCTAGTGAATCTTTGTTCAAACGTTCTGTTCAAACGACGGGTTGCCTTGCCGCTCTGCAAGTCAAGGTTTAATCTTCAGTAACCTTCACAACTGATTCTTGCTCTTGCGGGCTCCTTATCTAAGTGTGGGTGTGCGCATGGCGCATGTGTGTCTACAGAAAGGGATGGGCTCATTGACCCGTGAGAACAGGCATTGTTTGATAGAACATTTTTGTTGGTGACTTTAGTGGATGCGAGTTCATCACTATGTAAAGGGCAAAAAAAGGTAGCAGGAGCATGTCAGACACTACACTAGTCATTTTGCACACAGCAGGTATGAGTTTATGAATTGACAAAAGCACACATTTTTATGTTGTAGAAAAGATATCATGTTGTAGAGAAGCGCGACACCTTGTTCACACAAACTTGGAATTGTCGGTCCGCTTCCACCAATTTCGCAGGAACTCATGAGTCATGTGAGCGACTCCGATGAGGTGGGGCGACTTTAGACCAACTGATCAGGAACGGCTGGAGCAATGGGATTGGTTTAGAGGGTATGTAACCACCACAGCGGATGCCACAGCGGTACCACTCTTTGTTTGGAGAAGTAGGTGCCCCTGCTTCCCTTCCTCGTTGAATATGGGACCTGGACTATTTGCGAAGCGACGCGTCTGCACACTCCCAGATTTTTTGCATTCTGATGAAACATTCACGCTCTGCGTTCCTAAGGTTGAAGGGCCAACAAGAAATAAAGAATGTTCGAAAAGGATATTAAACAAATGTAAGGCCCCCTTAAAGGAGGCCTTACCTTTATATTGCTTTGTTGAAATCTTCACTGCATCATGTTGCCATGATTCTTTCGGAGGTTAGAGTAGGTAGTTGCTTGACCAGTTGGCACACACCCGTATATGAGCCGTTTTTGTCCCTATGATGTTCTCAACCACCTACTGTAAATGAGTTAGTTTATGAGAAGGTATCGGTGCAATGGTTTTTTCCCCTGACTTCCGTTGCGAAACCCTCCTCTTGATTCACCAATTGTCTTGTCCCTTGGGCAAGAGTTGTTTGTGTGGATGTTCGATTCAGAAGTCTACTTAAGGTCATAGATTATGTATATCGTATGGCCCTTGGGAGGGGTGTGTGTGTGTGTGTGTTTGTTCTTTTGTGTTCTTTTATCTTTGGACCTTGTTGTCCTTCCTTCCCTTCCTTTCCTGTTAGAAGATTTCTGTACCGGAACTCGGGTAATGTCTAGAGTCTAGAACATCGCTGTACAAGATCTCTTACAAAGGCTTTAAGATCCTTCAGGCCTCAAGCACTGCTTCTTCTCACCTCTTCGTGATTGAATAGCCAGTCGAGCGGGGTTCGCCAGATCCGTTTGGGCAATCCGTAGGACCCGACCAAGGAGACATGCTCAGACTTGCGTGTCTCTTCGTGTTCCAAGACCTCTTGACGCAAGTTTTTTGTATTCCTCGGTCCTTGCGCAAAGTCTCGCACATTTTCGCAAGCTGAGGATGTTTGCGGAATAGGATCTGGATTGAGGATACTGCAAAATCCTTTGCTATCTTATCTCCGCCTTGAATATGACTTCTACCAGGTCTTGGTACAAGATCCTTTGGAAGACTTTGTGGGTCTTGCAAAGATCTTTTTGCAAGAGCTCTTTCTCTTTCTGGTCTCTGCAAAGGATTTGTCCAAGCACCTTTTGTCATTTTGCTGTAAACATCGTGTATCAGTGCGTCGTGTTTTGGAGGATCTGCAAGATCTCTTCGCGGGATCTTTGCTAGATTTCTTCACGGTCTTTTGTAGAAACTCGGAAGATCTCTCTAGCATCCTATCTCTGCGCGACCCCTACAAGACCTATAGGGCAAGGTCTCTAATGAAGAAGCCTCATATAGGATCACCAGCTTGTCACCTATGCCACACAATGCTCCACGGTGCACAGTATCTGCGACAAAAATTGTGTTTCCAAGTCGACGCCCTGCGCCAGCCACAAAAGGCATTCACACACTTAAGAGTCTTAAATCTACGTCGCACTCAACCACCGTTGCCAGCCCGGCATCCTCTCAGCACATTTTTCGTCCACTACATCTAGCTACCATGAGTCTTGAAGGTGCGCCACATGTCAATCTGTCGAGGTATCCTAGAGGTAAAGTTCGGGGAAGTCCCGTTCCCAGTTCGGCTGGACTTTTTCGTCCTATTTTGGGTGTCTGTACAGTCTTCGGGTTGACAAGAGGAACTCTGGATAATGAAGATCAATATCATTGGACTTCTCCTTTGTTGGGTCTCCTTCTCTCCACGGATGACACTTCACCGCGAGCGAGGTGATGAAGGACCGTGGTGCCACCTCTGCACAGAGCTTCCTGACTGCAGGGCTCAGTTCTTGTCCTGTTGTCCTACCAACAGGAGTTCCGTTTAGCTGAAGGAAGGTGTTTCAATAGAAACAAGTTCTGGAAGTCTGGAATCTTTCAATTTGTCTTCTCTGACTTCAAAGCTCCAAGGGCATCTTCCTGACGATTGAGTGCTCCAAGAGGATTGTTGCCATACAATTTTCGTGTGTATGAACACATCCTCCTATTGGGAAAGCCAGTTCAATGTGTGTTTAACGTAATTAGACGTGAGCCTCAAAGCTGACTTTCTTTATAGGTAAAGGCTGCTTTTCTGGGCAAATCTGGCATAGGTGTTCGACCTATCTTTTGGCTTTGAACATAGGGAGCACGCGGCCAATTTTTGGGGTTCTCCCAGTCAGTCCACCTTGTTTTGACACACTGTCCTGATGGTTTCACGCCACCGCTCACAAGGGGAAGTGCCAGAGACGGTGGAGATGGAAGACACCGAGATCCCTCGCCTTGGCTCCAAGGGTGATCAGCTCCTCAAGGAGGCCCGCCATGGCATCATACAAACTTGCCATGATGTGCAGCCCAAGCAGCTATATAAGCAAACCTGTAGACCTGAAAGGATCCTGAAGCGAACACGCATGAAACCCATTGGCTTGGGCTTGGCGGCTCTTGAACTTCAGACAAACCGAAGTCTTCGATCATTTCTAGGGACTGAGCTTATTGTTCTGTTTTTTGTTTCGGCGCTGTTGTTGTTGTTCTTGTTGTTCTTGACACTATTGCTGAGCTACTCTCACCACATCCTGCTGCCTTAGCGTCCACAGATATTCACGATCGCCCACAACGTTAGCTTAACGGTACTGTTAACTGAGTATATAAATGTGGTGAATTGAGGCTTGCGATTTGGATTGATTTGGGCAATATTGAGAAATAGTAGTATATATGCAACCTGTGATCTGAGTTTCCTTCCAAGAGTCAATGTTTTGAGCACACATCAAGGCTGTTGATTCCACAGCCTGGACAGGTCTTTACATTGGAAGGCTGGATCAGGGTTCCA
Organism: Durusdinium trenchii; assembly: GCA_963970005.1. NCBI lineage: Eukaryota > Dinophyceae > Suessiales > Symbiodiniaceae > Durusdinium > Durusdinium trenchii. The sequence continues at coordinate 63,956 of CAXAMN010014570.1, read as the reverse complement.
GCAATGTCTTTGCGCACTGCCCAGTTTTGTTGCTCGCTGGGTCTTTGCTTGTTTTTCAGCAAAGTCTGATTTCAGCGCTTGGAGCTGTTGCTTGTTCTTCTATTAGCAGAAAGAGATGCGAACGTGCTGGGGTACAATGCAGATGTCCCTCTAGAAAAATCAAGGACTGCTACAAAACGCAGCAGATCAAGAACTGTTTATATCCTCTGAGCTACAAGAGCAACAGCTGCTGCCACCCACATGTTCTTTGTCAATGTCACTGGAATGGTTAAGTTCCAGTCATGCTTAGGTTTCTGATGACCCCATTGCTCCAAAGGTTGGAAGCAGCTGAATCGGCCAATGAAGGAAGACGATGATGCAATGGTGGATGTCAATGTGCCGCACCAGCATGTAAAGGACGAATTTGGTGTCCTTCGTTTGGCAGAGGATGGTAAACATTAGTAGGAGCCATGAGTCTGAGTGTTCGGAGCAATGTGGAAGAGCTGAAACGATGATTATGTAGTCTCACATCGAGAGGTTGTAAGATGATTAAGATGAGTATGATTTTTGACTGACTGGCTCTCACTATTCCCTCGGTATTTGTGTTTCACTTTGGATTGCACGGATTCAGTGCTCTTTCATTTTGAACATCATTGAATCATTCCTAACAGACAGTCAATGGACCGGATTCTGTGCTTCATGGGTGGAAGAACTTTCAGTGAAAAATCACTTCTTTGGGACACCAACCGACCTCGTTCTTTCTGGGCCTACCGGGTACGCCCTGCCAAATCGCATTAGCGCGCAGAGGTATCCACATCCGAACTGCCCGCAGATGCAGCTGGGTCTCACTTAAGTGCTCGAACCAGTGGGATCATGACCGCAAGGCAAGTGCCAAGTAACTGCATGTAGCCCCCTAAGTTACTAAAATCACTGGAGCTGCGTATACATGGTCGACCTCATAGTTTCGCAGATCGCAGACAAAGCAGGCTTCATGTGTGTGTGTGTATGTACGTATGTTATGTTGTGGTATGTTATGTATGTAATGTAATGCAACCTAATGCAACGCAACGCATTACAATGCAATGCAATGGAATGGAATGTATGCAATGTAATGTATGTAATGTGGTATGGTGTGGTGTAGTGTAGTGTATATAATGCTCGTATAATGTGTGTATGTAATGGTAATGAGCCCTTCTGGACCAAATCCTAAGGGTTGGTGGGGGACAGGCCCTCCGTGACCGTGAGTCACTGCCCCAAGCAGTGGGCACGGTGTCAACAAGGGGGTCCTCACCGGATCCTTGCCATCAGAGCGGATCCTTAGTGGTGAGTGATTCCTTTGTGTAGCCGAGAGCCATGGAGAACTTCGAGGTGCCAGGCGATATAGGTGAGCCCTATGCTGGCAGGTTGTTGGCCCTTGTCCAGGCCATCACGACACCTTCGCGATGCCCGCGCTTGGCTGGGTGCTCGATGACTGCTGGTGAGGTCGTTGATTTTGACTCAGACCGCATCTGTATTCGACAAGCCCCTTTCTACCCTGGACGTGGGTTTGTCCTGGATGCTGATGAATGCTGTATGTGCACGGTATTTGTCTCAAAGGTGAAGCAAAGATCGATCTCCATATGTGTGGGTGCTCACATCCTATGTGCAGGAAATGTTATTTCGAAGGAAGAGCCTAACTGCCTGACATTTGATGATCGTGCTGTGCCCATTTTTTCGGCCGGAGCTGCAGGAGGCAATGCCTTGGTCGGTGGTGCACATGTTTGCTGGAATGTTCGGGGGTTGGCAACTTGCAACTCAATGGTTGTCAGATCAAGGGGTCTCTGTGCTGTTCGGTCAGCACATATCCATTGACTGTGATGAAGATGCTATGCAGGTGTGGGAACCAGTTCACCAGCAGAAAGCATGCCGTGTGACCAACCGTGGACCCCTTCCAAGGCGGTTGGAATTCTGGCGCAAATAGCAGACAACTCGATCCTCACCCTGTGTCAGATGCAAGAACTCCTTGGGCACGATGAGCCCACCATGTCAACCATGGTCGAAGGGCGGCCGCCATCATGGCCTTGCCTGTGCAAATGGCTGGACTTTCCTGAGCGGTTTGATTTTTGCCTTCAAGTTCTCACCGCTGAATGCCCAGATGAGACTGTGAATCATGGCCATTTCAAGATCATACTGCAAGTTGCTAAGCAACTTGGTTTTCGTTGGGTGTGGTCACAAGTCACCACCCTCAATCAGATGTCCCCTCAAATGACTCAAATGAGGACATGCTGGTTAGCCACATGGACACGTTCTGACCTCAGTGCCAAGTTTTATGACGGCAAAATCACACCGCATGCGACATGTCCTGCCTCGTGATGCCGATTTCGAGTTATTCCATGTCCCACAGATTTGGAAAGAGCAACTCGTCCTGTCAGCTTTCTACGGAGATCCCAATCTCCTACCACCAGCGAAGAGACAACACCTTGGATCTTGCAAGCCAACTCAGACTCAGGTCCTGACTGCTCGGTTCCCTCTCACGTATACCATGCAACACACGCTTGATCAACGGCGCATTGAAGCAAGGGAGTCTTCGCATTTTTGAAGATGACGCCGGATGGAATCTCGTTCTTTGATCCTGCCATGTTCGTTTCGCTGCTTGGTGCCACTGAGGACCGCATTTTGTCAGCCAAGATCCATGAGGCCTTCCGAGGGCTGGGGAATGCGATTGATACCCCACATGCACTCCTCCCAATCTTGGTTGGATTTCTCTCGATCCTCCCTGATCCTTTGGACATCCATAGCCTCCTTCAGAAATGTTGGAATGACCGTTTGATTGCCTCCAATGCCATCGTGTGCCAATTTGGGAATTTTGTACATGTGACCAGGGTTGTCCGAGCATTGAAATTGCTCACACCAGCTCCGAAAGCCTCTGAGCATGAACCGAGTATCGGCTACATCATGTTTTGTGATGGTGAGGAGCAACTTCATGTTTGGGGAAGCCCTCAATTTTGATTGGCAAGCTTCTTCGTTTGTCCTTGGCTGGGCCCAAACACCTTCTCTACTCTCTCATGTTAGTTGGGGCATTGCAGACGATCGACCTTGCCTGTACCGCACAGGAAGCATCAGCCATCCACAACAAGTGGACCCAGTGGTCCAAGGCATCCCTCCCTGTCGGTGAGATTTGTTTCTCCATTGCAAATGCACCGCGTGTACTCTCACCAACACAAGACTTCACGTGTGTTGAAGCCACCAGGGCATCCAGCATCGTTGCAATTGCACAGGCTGACTTTGAGAAGACCATCGAACTGTTGATTGAACTAGGTGTCCAATCGGTTCTTGAGCGCCTTTCCGTTGTTTGGTCACCATATCAGTGGACTTTCATTCTCTGTGTCCCGGACTTGGGCATTTCATTTGCCTGCACAGTTGGAACGTTTCAGAGGCCTGTCCTTTGTGCTGCGATCCAGAGTTTGCCATCAAATATACGGATTTGCGTGGGCAATCGGGTTTCAGCCGTGACGTCCTGGTGCTTTCCATGTCTCCCACTCTCGTCGAGTCTGACCAGCAGTGGAGCATCACTGTCTTTCTGGGCCCTGCTGCCTCGCCATGCTTATGGGCACGCAAACTGCCAGCCAGTGGAACTTGTGACATCACCTTTGTGATTGGAGGTGCCTTGCACCATGTTGTGAAAGTTGCTGAACAAACAGCAGTGCCCAACCAGCAACCACTTCAACATGGCACTTTGCTCTTCACAGCACCAACAGGCATCAAAAGGGGTGGACACCACCTATCCTAGGGTCCACCACCCACCATCCAAACCGATGCCACTTTTACCCAGAGAGCTGAATTTGCCACGAATACGCATGGCTGGATGGCGGCGGATGAAATGGCTTTTGCTACCCAACTCCTGTAATGGACTTCTACAGACAGCCCACAGTATTCCCCTCCGGTCTACTGGATGTCAGCCAATCGGAGTTTGAAGAGAGCCCGTTTGGGCCCATGGCAGTTCAGGAGGATGGTTCGACATACATTCCCATCCTTGCAGGGGATCATTGTGCCTTGGAGGTCATTAAATCTGCACAACACATCACCGTTGTTACAGTCCAAGTGCCGCAGCACCTCCAAGCACGAATCATCATGATTCTGGCCCGGTTTTTGGATGTTGGCCCCCATCGAATGAACATCATCCACCACGAGACCAGATGGACCCACCATCTTTGCGGATGGGAACTTCTGTATCGATGGGCAGGAGATCACGGTGAGAGAGAAACATTGGCAGCCAACCCCACTCACATGCCATGACAGCCAACCACCGTGACATGATTGACATCACTCTGCAATCATCGTTAGAGGACTGGACAGACAGCAGCAGGCGCTAGCCGTGGTATTTCCCAGCTTGCCTTTCGTGTCAGGAGAAACTTCCTCTACTCTCTGTTGAGGAGGACCTCCAACACTGGCCGGATTTCCAACCAGCGGCAACTGCTCACTGCCTATACCCTCCGCTACAGGCCACAAATCGAGGATAGGACACAACAGCTCCCCTCAACCATTGACCAGATTCGCCTGAGGATCAACACCAGACTCCTCCACATCCATCTCAACCCTGCGTGGATGCATTCTGATGAGGTTGATTTCATCCTTGGAGGACCAAGGTCTCTTGCTCCAGACATCCTCTTCTGCCCCACAGCCACTTGGATTGCAGACAGCGAGACGCTGATCTTTCTTGCAGCACCAACCCCGGTCTATGACCCATACAGACACATCATTTGGGTCATCGAGGACGGCGACCACTGGATACAAGCTGAGTGCTACAAGAACACGCATCAAGCAGTGCTGTACATCACAGCTCCACACACAGCGCATGAGCGCCTACAACCGCTCATCCAACAGGTGCGCCAGACATTGGGCTACAATGAAGCCACATTTGCTGTCCATGCCATCCAGCAACAGCACCCGACGGGCATGTGTGGCCAGCAGCTGATCTTCAAAATGGGCATACACTTGCCAACACTTGCGATACAACAGCAAGCAGAACTTCAGACGGGGCCACACTCAGCCCCCGTTGCACACATCACGCAGCAAGCAGTCGAAAGGTGGCACAGGGCAAATGCCCCACCTGCATCCAGTGACTTTGCCCTCCATGCCAGGCACTGGTTCCTCCTCCGTGTCACAGGAACCAATTTCCTGACACCTTTACAGCGGCCTATCTCCTGCATCGCCACAACCAGCCAACGCCAGTGGCAATCAGTCTGCTGGAGGGGCCGTGGACATTTTGGTGCAGAATGACCCATGGCTGCGCAAGGGACCCAAAGCAACCCAGTCGCGCTGGGAGGATCTGAATCTCCAAGATCCAATCCCATTTCTTGGAGCTGATGGGAAGCCAAAGCAAGTTCACAGACTTCAAGTATCTCAATCAAGGGCTGGGGTCGTTGTGGCGACAAAGACCCACTTTGGTGATCTCATCCGGGCTGCTGGCAGTCTTGACCTGGCCATTGTGATCCCTACAACGGACGGATCAAAACCAGCGGGTCTCTTCCAAGAATTCTCAGGCCCATACGAGATCACTGTCGATGATCCTTTGACAAAGACGGCATAAGGCTAATTACAAATTGGCCACACCCAAGCTGAAGATGTCCACCTCTGCAATCATTGAGATCGTGCTCGAGGCGGACTCCCGGCTGATGAGCAAACAAGATTGTGACAAGTTTGCAGACCAGCCAATACAGTCCTTCAAGCAGCACATCCTCCAGATCCTGCCAAATTTGGAATCCACAGCGACATACTATGGCCGGCGAACCAGCAAGCGCCCAGGCGCACCAAAGGGCGAGCACCAGATTCAGTGCATCGTCAAAGCCCCACTCACAGCAAGGCAAACCATCCTGGAATTCTCAGGCCAGACTCACTTGCTGTCCCGGGATTTCCTTGATCACCAACAGACGCCACAAGTTACGACAGTCCTCCCACGCTTCTGGCTGACGAACCCACAGGAGCGCAAACGTGCGCATCGCGACAAAGGGAATTGAAGGCATGAGCATTTGAGCTGCTGGTAGGGGGAGAAGCAGCGCGCACGGCGCCAGGAGAAGCTCACGGAAAAAAACGAGCCGGAATGAAGACAGAAAAGTGCCGAGGCAGGTACGCAACAAGTGTGTCAAAGCAGATGCGTCCAGCGATGTACGATCAGAGGTAACGTTTCCTTCACTCCAGGACACTAGCTTTTCTAGGATGTAGTTAGCCAACCACCATGCTTGTCATCGACTGATTGACTGTCTCAAAGAAAAACGTGACAAAGTAGCATGAGGTGACACACAGCAGGCACTGTAGATGTTTAGCGTACTCTCGCTGTTCAGCTCGCGACCAGTATTAGAGTGAATGAAGTAGCGCGCAGGCCTCCCAAACCCCCCACCGGCGGCCAAGCGGTGACAGCCCAGCTCATCGTCATGAGCATTTGAGCTGCTGGTAAGGGGAGAAGCAGCGTGCACGGCTGCAGGGAATCTCACTGAAAAAAGCGAGCTGGAATGAACACAGAAAATGCTGAGGCAGCCACGCCAGAAGCGTCTCAAAGCAGTGACCTGTCAGAGGAGATGCGTCCATCGATATATATCTTCCGGGCAAAAACGTTTGCTTCACTCCAGGACACAGCTTTTCTAGGATGTAGTTAACCAACCACTATGCTTGTCATTGACTAATTGACTGTCTCAAAGAAAAACGCGACAAAGTAGCGTGAGGTGACACACAGCAGGCACTGTAGATGTTTTAGCGTACTCTCGCTGTTCAGCTCGCGACTAGTCTTTGTACACAGAAAAGATAGTGTTGTGCTTCCGCAGAACGACGTCCACACAGGATTTGTCAGGAAGAAGTCACGGTATGAGACATGCAGTTGGTTATCATGTGAACATCATATTATTCCCGAATGCGCAGCGAAGGGTTCTCGTTTAACTCTTGGGGGCTCTGGGGGTAGAGCCTTGTTCGTGACCCCTTGGTTCTAAGTTCGCAACCGTCCGCAACCGTCCGCAACCGTTCGCAACCGTTCGCAACCGTCCGCAACCGTTCGCAGTAGAGCGCTAAGGCGCTGCCATTGGGGGAAGCTTTTGCAAGTGACTTTTCATGGATGTGTCACGTGTCAGTTTGCGCGGCTATTCCATTGCGATTTGCATGAAAATGACATGCCGCGCAAGAAACCAAATGCGTTTCGCTGGATAGGCGTAGCGTTTTGTGAGATCTGCAGATTGCAGCGCAGCTCCATTGGGATTAGCGTTTGGAGAGTCGTGTTTTTGGGGTGTTGGATGTGGCTGTGCCATTGGGATTTGCGTTTCAGGGTGCGGCATCGAAGCTCCGTTTTCGTGACAAGTCTCAGCTGAAATGCCGATTTTGGTGGATGGGAGTGTGCTCAGAACGGGTCGAAATCATTCCAAACGTGTGGTGCGGTGCAAATTTTGTTGAAGCTCACATGAGACGACATTGTCACTTTTCGTGGCAGGCGCAGTACTTTGTGCGGCTTTTGAGGTGTGGAAGTGCGATTCTCGTGGCAGGTGCAGGGAATCGTGAGGTTGCGAGGTGTGACGGAGGTGACATTTCGTGGCAGGCGCAGTACTTTGTGCGCGTTAGATGTGTGGATGCGGAAAGATTCGTGGCAGGCGCAGGGAATCGGGAGGTTGTGAGTTGTGGTAGAGGTGAATGTCGCTGTCACATTGGGATTGGCGTGTGAGCGGGTGTCGTTTGGAGGGGCTGGAATCGCGAAACTGCTTGGCAGGGCTGCGTGATGTGTGGACTTTTGGAGGAAGTCTCGTGCGAAACGTTCGTTTTGTGAGTTTTTGAGGAAGTCTCGTACACAACGCTCGTTTTGGGGACTTGACATGTGACTTTTGGAGGAAGTCTCGTACGAAACGCTCGTTTTGGAGATTTGACGTGTGACTTTTGAAGGAAGTCTCGTACGAAACGCTCGTTTTTGAGACTTGACGCGTGACTTTTGGAGGAAGTCTCGTACGAAAAGCTCGTCTTGCAGCCTCGCAGCGTGACTTTTGGAGGAAGTCTCGTACAAAGAGTGTGCCCTACAGGAGTGTCCCACAAGAGTGTCCTACAAGAGTGTCCCACAAGAGTGTCCTACAAGAGTATCCCACAAGAGTTTCCTACAAGAGTGTCCCACAAGTCCCATAAGAGTCTCCTACAAGAGTGTCCCACAAGAGTGTCCCGTATGAGTGCCCCACAAGAGTGTCCCACAAGAGTGTCCCGCATGTCCCACAAGAGTGTCCTCCTACAAGAGTGTCCCACAAGAGTGTCCTACAAGAGAATCCCGCAAGAGTTTCCTACAAGAGTGTCCTGTAAGACTGTCCCACAAGAGTGTCCTACAAGAGTGTCCTACAAGAGTGTCGCACAAGAGTGTCCCGCAAGAGTGTCCCAAATAAGTGTCCCACAGGAGTGTCCCACAAAAGTGTCCCGCAACAGTGTCCCGCAAGAGTGTCTCACAAGAGTGTCCCTTAAGAGTGTCCCACAAGAGTGTCCCACAAGAGTGTCCCGCAAGAGTGTCGCAAATGAGTGTCCCACAGCATTGTCTCACAAGAGTGTCGCGCAACATTGTCCCGCAAGAGTGTCTCACAAGAGTCCCTTAAGAGTGTCCCACAAGAGTGTCCCGCAACAGTGTCCCACAAGAGTGTCCTACAAGAGTGTCCCACAAGAGTTTCCTACAAGAGTGTCCCACAAGAGTGCCCCACAAGAGTATCCCACAAGAGTGTCCTACAGGAGTGTCCCACAAGAGTGTCCCACAAGAGTGTCCCACAAGAGTTTCCTACATGAGTGTCCCACAAGAGTGTCCCACAAGAGTGCCCTACAAGAGTGTCGCACAAGAGCGTTCTACAAGAGTGTCCCACAAGAGTTTCCTACAAGAGTGTCCCACAAGAGTGTCCCACAAGAGTCTCGCGTAAGAGTGTCTCACAAGAGTGTCCCACAAGAGTGTCCTGCAAGAGTGTCCCACAAGAGTGTCCCAAATGAGGGTCCCACAACAGGAGTGTCCCACAAGAGTGTCCCGCAACAGTGTCCCGCAAGAGTGTCTCACAAGAGTGTCCCTTAAGAGCGTCCCACAAGAGTGTCCCGCAACAGTGTCCCACAAGAGTGTCCAACAACAAGAGTGTCCCACAACAGCTTCCTACAAGAGTGTCCCACAAGAGTGCCCCACGAGAGTGTCCCACAAGAGTGTCCTACAGGAGTATCCCACAAGAGTGTCCTACAAGAGTGTCCCACAAGAGTTTCCTACAAGAGTGTCCTATAAGAGTGTCCCACAAGAGTGTCCCACAAGAGTGTCCCACAAGAGCCTCCTACAAGAGTGCCCCACAAGAGTGTCCCACAAGAGTGTCCCGTATGAGTGCCCCACAAGAGTGTCCCACAAGAGTGTCCCGCATGTCCCACAAGAGTGTCCTACAAGAGTGTCCCACAAGAGTGTCCCGTATGAGTGTCCCACAAGTGTGTTCCACAAGAGTGTCCGACAAGAGTGTCCCATAAAAGTGATTCACAAGAGTGTCCTACAAGAGTGTGCAACAAGAGTGTCCCGTAAGAGTGTCCCACAAGAGTGTCCTACAAGTGGGTCCCACAAGAGTGTCCTACAAGAGTGTCCCGTAAGAGTGTCTCTCTCACAAGAGTGTCCCACAAGAGTGTCGCGCAACCGTGTCCCACAAGAGTGTCTCACAAGAGTTAAGAGTGTCCCACAAGAGTGTCCTATAAGAGTGTCCCACAAGAGTGTCCCACAACAGTGCCCTACAAGAATGTCCCACAAGAGTGTCCTACAAGAGTGTTCCACAAGAGTGTCCTACAAGAGATCCCACAAGGGTTTCCTACAAGAGTGTCCCACAAGAGTGTCCCGCAAGAGTGTCCCAAATGAGTGTGCCACAGGAGTGTCCCACAAGAGTGTCCCGCAACAGTGTCCCGCAAGAGTGTCTCACAAGAGTGTCCCTTAAGAGTGTCCCACAAGAGTGTCCCGCAACAGCGTCCCACAAGAGTGTCCGACAAGAGTGTCCCACAAGAGTTTCCTACAAGAGTGTCCCACAAGAGTGTCCCACAAGAGTGTCCTACAAGAGTGTCATTTGGACATATGCAGCTTTTCGAACGTGTTTGCATTCGGGTTCGTGGGCGCCATCTTGTTTTTTCCTCTCCATTCAGGGTATTGTCTGGGTCTAGCGAGTCTAGCGCGTCGACCCGAAGCAGATCTGGATGGTGTAGGCATCTGCGAAGTTGCGGCTGTTGTTCCTCACCCAGCCTTCCCATCCACTGGACCACCTGATCAACTGCCAGGTTTCTCCATGGGCAGCTCAGTGTCTGGTTTGGCCATCTTTCATGGATGAGCTCTGGCTGGTTGTCATGGTATGTCCTGCTTCCATAGGACCAACAGAGGCACACCTGTTTCTGGTCATCATGGGTGACGCTCAAGAAGTGGTCGTTCGTCAACAATGCCAAGGTTCCCTGGCATGGTGGCTGGGCAAAGAGGGAGACCTACGAGCTAGTGGGCTGCAAATTGGTAAATAGCACATGCATAGCCATAAGAAGGCTCTGTTTGCCTTGTAAAGGTTTTTGTGGGAAATGAATATCACAAAAGCTTGTGGGGTGCGTTTCAACTTCTTGCAAGTCTATTCTTCATTGCTGTTGAGTTGATATTTTGGTAGTTGGCCCAAGTTGTATGGAGACTTCTGCAATGTCACTGTGAGCACCGAAAGGTCAGCCACGGAAAATGCACAGTCTGTTGGCGCAGGCGCTCTGAGGGTGACATGTGCTTCGCTCTAGATGTAGTTAAGAACCACTATGCTGCTCATTTTCTAATCGCCTCTCCTACAGAAAAATGCAACAAAGTAGCACGAGGTGACACACAGCAGGCACTGCGCATGTTTTAGTGCACTCTGGCCGTTCAGCTCGCGACTAGCCCTTATATATGGAAGAGACTCCCCGACATTATGTCTAGTACTTGTTGTGCTTCCGCAAAACGACGTCCACACAGGATTGGTGAGGAAGAATTCATGGTATGAGACATGCAGTTGGTTACCATGTGAACATCTAGATGACACCCTGCGTCGGGGAGACTCTCACTGCATTGTCCTCTCCGGAGACACGGCGGCGACCATCTGGGCCAACTGGGCGGCGTCGAGGGTGCCATCTGTTGACACGTCCGCCAGTGGGATGCGGAGCGGTGGGTCCACTTGAACAAACCTGCCAGTCTGGTCGCGGTAGCCGCTGAGTTCGATGCAATCAGGCGGTGTGGTATAGTATTCGCGGCGCGGGCCGCTTCCCATGACCGCCGAAGACGCTGGCATGGTCGACAGACAAGGTGATCGGCATCGCACAGGGCGCAAACGGCGTTGAACGGCCGCAGCGAACAAGCCTCGCACCAGGAATGCGTCCACTGCCCGCAAAGTTCGCATGGTTGGGCTCCGAGGTCTCGCCCAGGTAAGTTTTCAGCCGCAGTGACCAGCGCAAACGCCGCCCTCTTGGGAAAAGATCGCTGGCGCTCCTCGCGTGGCACTCCGCGATGGTCTTCGATGTAGGTGCAACCAAACCTTCGCTTCCGCGACCCACGCTTCCCAAGCCACTGGGCGCAGGGCAGTCATGGCACGGCGGCGTGGTGAGAGGAATGACGACGAGGTGTGCTTACAAGTGACTGGCTGCGAAGCACCGGAACCCAGTTTCCAGGTACCACTGACACAGTGTACAATCGTGTGCACTGTGGTATTCGTCTTCGGCCCTCGCCCGTCCTCGCCTTCTTGTAGAAGAGTACACCTGGCGAGAAAAACAAGAGGGTTGGCGAGAAACCTCTCAGATGTCTCTTGTGCTAGGCTGTTTACTGAATGTAAAGGCTGAAGCTCAGTGTGGCACCGCGCCGATTAAGGCGCCAAGTCTCACTGACAGTGTACAAGCGTGGGTACTGAGGTATTCGTCCTTGCCCGTCCTCGCCTCCTGGTAGAAGAGTATACCTGGCCAGAAAAACAAGAGCTTTGGGGAGAAAGCAATAAGATGTCTCTTACGCTAAGCTGTTTGCTGAGATTAGAGGCTGAAGCTCACTTGTGGCGCGCGCCTATTTTTGTTTGCCTTGAGACCAAAAGCCGCGTGAGCATGCTTGGACAGCAAAGTCTCCCAATGCTTCAGTGCCCATAGAATATAGTCTCGATTTTTCCATGAGCGCAAGGAAGGTCGGCGCCACAAAATCTGTTCAATGGCTTCCTGCGCCTGGAAACCTTCCCTGGCCATCAACATCGCGGCCAGTGCCGCGGGGCTGCGATGTATGCCACCGAAACAATGGAATTCTGCCCCAGCATGGCACATTCAAAGTGCGTGCGATCTCTGACCATACCCGACAGTTCCTCTGGGCCTGCTCCGCGTACAGCGTCGGATCTTGGGTGACTTTGACCGTCAAGTCGTCCAGAGCGTACACACATTGTTGGGCACTGCGCAGGCGTAAATATGAATCCCAACTCTCTGGTGTCCCTTTGGCCTGCAAGTCCTTGGCACAGAGCGTCACGAGCGTGTTCACTTGGACGCCGCAGCTATGTGCCACTTCGGCCAAGTTCGCCGCGGATTTCAGACTGCCCAGGACATACACCATATCGTTCGATTCATAGACGATGGTCGCGTCCAAGGGCCACGCACGGAGATCTCCCAAATTGTAAGAATGGTTCCACATGACATAATCCAGATGCCTCCATGGCCCATGGTTGAAGTACGTCTGAATGAGATCCTTCATATTGTCGATCCACTCTTGCGCACAAACTGCCACAGGCAATTGTGGCAGGGATGGCTGCATGTGATTCATACCAGGGCAATCTGTCCGAAGCCTAGATGTTATGAATAATGGAGCCAAAAAGCTAAAACTCTGACAGAAATGGTTAGTTGTTGTTGAAATGGTCAAGAACGACAAACTAGTGCCAAAAGAAGCTTGCGCGCTATCATAGATCTAAAGCCGAGCTTTTCTCTCTGGGATCCCACCACCCCAGTACCGAACTTCTTCAGAAGCACGTCCACGCCTTCAGAGACAATAGCATCAGATCTGGACCAACACGCAAAGCAAACTATAAGACAGAAGCAGAGCACCCCGTGAGTAGCAGGCATAGCCCCACGCTAGACAACCAGGCAGATAATTGCCTCGAAGCTTGCCCAAATTGCAAAGCTAAGTGTAACAGAGAACCAGAGTTCTTCCCATCACTATTGCAAAAAGGAACTTGGGAAGAAGCAGCTATCTAAACATATAAAACGACACGCAGAGAAAAACATGAGGATCTAAAGGCGACAAGTGTGTATCCGCCTTCAAACACAGTCTCTCCCAAAAGTACCGGCTTTGTTGTCAGGCGCACGGAGACTCGTCGTTCTCTTCTGTACAGAGAGGCTTTGCCGGTCGCAAAGTAACGGACACGCAGAGCATGGGTCGCTGACACAAGCTTTCGCAGAACGACGTCCGCCTGCGTCGACGTCCCTTCAAAAAGTAACGGGCACCCAGAGCATGGTCGCTGACACAAGCTTTCGCAGAACGACGTCCGCCTGCGTCGACGCCCCTTCAGCTTCCCCGTCTAGGTGCCTGTCGTCGCGGCGTGAAATGGAAGACAGGCAAATTTCCAACGTACTCTACATGGAGGTAGCCTCGCTCCACGTCTCTCCGCCAAGCCCGGATTAACTCAGATAAAACATCACTCGGTTGGACTTCCAGACAGCCGTGGTGATCTAAATTGACCAAGGACACATCGCTGGCAGTCATGGAAGTTCCTCGGACAACGTAGGCGAGAAGATCTGCAACAGTATAGAAGCCATCTTGCAGGCATGTGTTACATCTCTCATCCACGTGGAAATAGATCAGAAGATACATTTCCGGATAATTGCATCCAAGCCGGACCAGCTCATCGTCCGGCCTCTCCAGATGTAGTACAGCTGTTTGCTGAACAGCTAATCCAGCCCAGAAAATATTCGGCGCCGAAGTGTCATGGCTCTGACTTGGAGATCGAGATCTTGATGTCGCACTCGGGGCAGGTGCATCCATGCGCGCGTCCCAGTGCGTATCTGGCAGAATGTCTAGCAGCGCATTTACTTGAGTCAGCATCGTTTGTAAACTACCTCGGAAAGCCAGCAGCTGCCGTTGCCAAGCAACGAGTCCACCAGGCATGGAACCGAAGAAAGCACTTCCGGCAGCGGTCAAGATTCAAAACAGGTCAACCGGAAAAAGGAAAGGCCGCAGAAGTGTTCCTCCATGCTGTATTGCAACGTTTGCTTTGTTTTCTGTTCCAATGATATGTCTACTTAGCTTGTCCTCTCGTGTGTTTCCAACATTGTCAAGCACTTCTTCTTACACCTTGAGAGAACAAAACAGGAAAGAAAAACAAAGAAAGGAGCGCATGATGCAGCCAAGTGAGAAACTTTCATGCTATCATACATCTAAAGCTGAGCTTTTCTCTTTGGGATCCCGCACCTCGCTGCCGCGCTGTGTCCGCCTCCGTAAGAACTTCCGCAGAAGCGTTGGATCTGGACCAACACGCAAAGTTAACTAGAAGACAGAAGCACTATGTACTACGCGGCAAACTGTAGTAGGTAAACTTCAAAGTACTACGCGGAGGCAGCTCCGAGTGTGGGTCTCTGTGCGTGTATCTATGTCCGTGCGTCTATGAGTCTCTATCTGTGTGTGTGTGTGTGTCCGAGTAAGTTGAGGCAGCGCGTGGGTCTCTGTGTGTGATGTGTGTGTATGAGTCCCTGTCTGTGTGTGTGTATGTCCATGTCTGCTGCTGGTGAAGGTCTTCACTGTACCTATAGTGAACGAATTAGCGCGCAGGCCTCCCAAACCCCCCACCGGCGGCCAAGCGGTGACACCCCAGCTCATCGTCGTGAGCATTTGAGCTGCTGGTAACGCGAGAAGCAGCGTGCACGCCTCCAGGAAACCTCACAAGTTCTTGACCTCTCGCAAGTCACCTCCGCCTACTGCAGTTCTACTACCACGTCGCCAGTTCTCATCTTCCAGCTCCCCAGATACTCCGCATACTCAAGGTGTACTACCAAGCCAGCTCTCATCTTCTAGCTCCCCACATACTCCGCCTACTACAGTTGTACTACAAAGTCGCCACTCATCTTCTAGCTCCCCAGATACTCCGCGTACTACAGTTGCACTACCAAGTCACCAGTTCTCATCTTCCAGCTCCCCAGCTACTCCGCGTACTAAAGTTGTACTACAAAGTCGCCAGTTCTCAGCTTCCAGCTCCACAGCTACTCCGCGTACTAAAAGTTGCACTACAAAGTCGCCACTTCTCAGCTTCCAGCTCCCCAGCTACTCCGCGTACTACAAATGTACTACAAAGTCACCAGTTCTCATCTTCCAGCTCGCCAGATACTCCGCATACTAAAGTTGTACTACAAAGTCGCCAGTTCTCGGCTTCCAGCTCCCCAGCTACTCCGCGTACTAAAGTTGCACTACAAAGTCGCCAGTTCTCATCTTCCAGCTCCACAGATTGCTCCGCGTACTAAAGTTGTACTA
Organism: Durusdinium trenchii; assembly: GCA_963970005.1. Classification (NCBI taxonomy): domain Eukaryota; class Dinophyceae; order Suessiales; family Symbiodiniaceae; genus Durusdinium; species Durusdinium trenchii. The sequence continues at coordinate 48,529 of CAXAMN010014570.1, read as the reverse complement.
CAAAGTCACCAGTTCTCATCTTCCACCTCGCTAGATACTCCGCGTACTAAAGTTGCACTACCAAGTCACCAGTTCTCATCTTCCAGCTCCCTAGCTACTCCGCGTACTAAAGTTGTACTACAAAGTCGCCAGTTCCCATCTT
>CAXAMN010014570.1:23453-48377 GCA_963970005.1 Durusdinium trenchii | reverse complement strand
AGCTCCCCGGCTACTCCGCGGACTAAAGTTGCACTACGAAGTCGCCAGTTTTCTCAGCTTCCAGCTCCACAGATTGCTCTGCGTACTAAAGTTGTACTAGAAAGGCACAATCTCCGCAGAGGATTGCGCGCGCACCGGCCAAATCGCACTCTCGCCTGCATCTCGCGCACTCGACGCGCACCATCTCCGCAGAGGGTTGCGCGCGCACCGGACAAATCGCACTCTCGTTTGCATTTCGCGCACTCGACACGCACGATCTCCGCAGAGACGCTTCATGCGGGGGCGGGCCGAGCGACGGAGTTGTGGAAGTGTCCTTTTCCTTTGCTGTAGACTTGACTCTTTTTGGGGTTGTTTCATGTATAGCTTACTGTGCATATGCTGCCCTGCGAGACGCATGTGTCGTCGCCGCCTTTCACTGGAGCGCGCGATGAGTGGGTGAGTATGTAATGCTAATGTTTTTGATGTTATGTAATTGTTTAAAGTGATGGAATGGGACGGAGTGGAATGTAGTGAAATGCAATGCAATGGTACGGTATAGTATGTGTGTATACTGTATACGCACACTTGTTTTTGCAATATGTTGGGTCATCATTACCCAGTTTGTATTTCAATCGCCTCACTCTGACTCTCCCTCCTGAAAAACAAAGATGCCACGCCATACCATACCCCATTACATCAAATTGCATCAAATAGCTCATGTTGCTCCTCACTGATTACTGCAGTCATTTTCGGGTTGAAAGAATATTGCAAATCGGCATGAAACTTTGCTGATTCTAGAATGCTACTTTGTGAACTACTGCCCCACCGACCTTGGACTTGGACAACTTATGTGTACTGTATATTGCCTACGCTGTTCTTTTGACAAAATCCTTAGTGTAGTGTTGCCATCAAAAAGGCAACAAGATCCAACAAGTTGTTCTTTTGCGGCTGTGAGAATTAAGAGAATTGGGTTTGAATTGTGAACTCATCATCCGGGTTACTCGCCAAGCTATCGAGTCATCTTCAGTTTTGTCAAGCCGCGTTCATTCCTTCCCCAATGCCAGAAAAAACAGCAGGTGGCCGCCCCAGCCTCCAGCCTCAACTTGAGGCTGGCAAAGCTGGGAGGTCCATCGGAGGGCTGGCCAGTCTTTTGGATGACGCTTGGCAGATAGATGGAATATGGGCGGAATCCCATAGATCGTTGGAGGGCGCAATTTGACAGAAGAATACGTCGCCGTCATTCACAGTCCTTCAAATGGCTGGGAACATAAAGTTCCACACTGTGCGTGGGTTCCACCTTCAGGTTTGTTTGCCCGGTAATCAACTTTTGCAAGTGCCAGCTGATTGTGATTGGTTGTTTTTAATAGGCGTGTTTGTGTGTTTGTATGTCCAAGTCTTCAGAAACAGTAAGGTTTTTCCTCCAACCTTAAGTTTTCCTAAAAATCTAGGAACGGAATGAATCGCGCGAGCGCTTCTTCAAGGAAGCTCACCCCTGCCGGGGGAGCTTCCTTGAAGAAGCGTGAGCTATCCTGCGTCCTCTCTGTAGTAGCTACTTAAGCTACTAGCTGAGTAGCTACCTACCTCCTAGCGGCCTACCCCCCCTTAATGAATAATATGTATATATATATATATTCATAAAAGCTTCTTTCAGAACTGTCAGGATCTCTCAGCGCGAGCACATCAACGCTTGGAGACACCAGATGTTTGTCCTGTGGCATTGCCACGACTGCCAAAACGGCTCCAGAGGACTGTCGCCCCACGCTTTGTAGAGGTAGCGCTGCGTTGGTGCGAGATCCTCAGAAAACCAAAGGAATCTACACAGGGATACAAAGGCGACATTGTCAAGGTTTGACAGGGTTGGCCCGCTTGTTTGGCACGGTTCGGCCATGTTGATAAGGCTGCCTGTGCTGGGGGCACGACTTGAAAGGAGAAAAGGGGGCTTCTTTTGTCAGGGCTGCTACGCTAGCGTTCTGGTTCACGTTTGACACAGCTCTTCCAATTCCTAACATGTTCAACTGGCCTCGTCAAATATATAGTTGGAGAAGTCCTCAGAGACTATGCCCACGAACAAATATAGGACTGCTGGGTTTTGACAGTTCTCCGCTATTGCTGACCAAGCAAGGATTTCAATTCTGTATCAGCTTGAGTTGGGCTCAGCCACAACCTTTCAGTCCACGGATGTACACTGTACACGAACTTAGGAAAACATCTTTCCCGCAATTCCACTCGCTCTAAACCATGGCCTAGGATCTCTGCAGGTAGAAACACTTTTGATGGAAATCATCATGCACCACCCTGGAACGTACCCATCGTACCAAAGGAAAGTGGTATCAATTCAAGCGATTTCCCAATGTCGTCCATCAACGGTATTACAATTCAGCCAGAATTTTGCGTCGGCCACAGCTCTCCAGGACAAATTCCTTTTTCATCCCAGGCCAGGACCGGTTCAACGCATTGATTGCATCCATGTTCTATTGAACTAGGTGTTTACGTCAACCCATCCAAAATATGTTGAACTATTTCAATAACAGACAACAGGAAGATCGCTGCCGATCACCACAGTGGCATGGCATGCTATTTCGACTTCAGAGTCGGACACTTCGTTTATCAAAGTACCCTTGATGACTTGTCACAATGATTTGGGACACAGACCCTCATAAACGTGAGCGGTACCTTGACTACTTTTGGCTCAAGATAAATAGGCGCATTGCTAATTTCTGTTCACGGTAGCAGCGCGCTCGGTGCAACTCCGGTAGATGTTTAACCTTTGGACTACCCTTCGGACTCGTATTTGTCAGAGAAGGGACCGTGCTGCATCGAGGGTACTGAGGTTGTGGCGCCGGTTGGTGAATCGGCTGTTCAGGATCCGGAGGCTTCAACGCATCTTCGGAGACCTAGGCCATCAGTTGCAAGACCAGGTCCAGAGTCAGGCATTCAGGCAACGATTGCTGAATTCTCGGTTGACTCGACCGGGAGCAGCTGACCAGTGATGGCAACCCTTGAGCAGATTGCGGCGCAGGTTGTGAGCCTGAGACAGGAGTTGAACGAGAGTCGAAGGAGAGAAGAGGACTTGAACAATAGGCTTCAGGCGGTTGAGAGTACAGGAGCTATGCAGGCGGCTTTGCACGAGATGGTCGACACGCAGAAGGCCATCCTGGAAGCATCCAAGAAGCCAGATAAGAAGTAGACTCTGGTAGACAACCGCGGCTTGGCAAAGCCAAACAACTTTGGCAGTTCGGATTTCCTCCAATGGAAGATCCGGTTGGAAGCCTTTGTTGAGTCCGTTCATGGTGACTTCGGCCAAGCGATGGCTTGGGCAGAAGATGAAGCGGATCCAATCAGCAACGCAACGCATCCATGAATGCCGAGTTTGGTGAGACGACTCCAGCACAGGAGACGATACCAGACCTGGAATCAAAAGATGCTCAACTTTACGCCGTCCTCAAACCCTCTGTGAGAAAGAAGCATTCACGCTCGTAAGAAGCGGCGAGAGAGAAGCTTTTAGGCGATTGCGCCAGCGGTTTGGCCCTGGGACTGGAGGTCGCCGCAGGGCACTTCTTCGTTCGGTGCTGAGTCCGAACCGTTGCAGGTGGAAGAGCTGAGCGCAGCTGTCGAGACTTGGGAGGACCAGGTTCGACAATACGAGAACCGGCGAAAGGCCGATGGCTCGGGACCAACTGTGGATGAGGACATTAAGATCTCCATCTCAGAGTCGATTGTCCGGTTGAAGTTGAACGACATCTTCAACTCAACCAAGCACGCTTTGCAGACTGCCTTGAAGTCCGGAAGGAACTATCCACGTATTTGGAGACACGCATTGGACTGAAGCTCAAGTCCGGTGGTGGTCATTCCAGTTCGGACTACAATGGGCCACAGCCAATGGACATATATGGCGCACTTGCAGGCGGAGACAAGAAGAAAAGAATGCCACATGCCACAACTGCGGCAAGGCAAACTCCAAAGGGATCCCTAAACAAGGCAAAGGGCCGAAGGGCAGTTCGCCCTCCGGTCAAAAGGATTCAAAGGTTCTCCGAAAGGTAAACGAGGAAGCAAAGGAGGAAGAAAGGAGGAAAGAAAGGCAAGGATGGAAAAGGAAAAGGTGAAGGAGGAAAAGCCATAGGAAGCGTTGAGGCTGAGAAGGAACCAGAAGGTGAGGAGCAGGCTGGGTCCGCCGGTTGGGATGAAGGGGGCTCGGGTTGGTATGGTGACTGGACTAAAGACCCGGGCTCAAACCCAGAAGGCAATTCGTTGGTGTTGGGAGCGCTTCATCGTACCCAATCCAACATGGGCAGCAAGCAAGCGACAGCCAGGAGGCTCAGCCGAAGCCACCCTTCACCGAAGTCCAACTTGGCATGGACCTCAAGACTGCCAAACGGCTGACGGCCGAAGATCAGGGCAGATCTCCACTTGCTGACTCCGGAGCTGGCTTGTCTGGGGATCGGTCAGTCGATGTGATGATGGCTGATCGAGGAGAACTGCAAGCTGCGTGACCAGCTCAAGTGGCAGGAGGAGAAGGAGACCCGTGGTCGATGCCACTCGGGACAGTCATTTCATGGGCGTTCATGATCGGCGTTTGTTTTCAATGATGCGCTCCTCCTCCTCATCGGTGGATTCGCGCTTGCTCTTCTTCTTCGGCGAACGTCCGCGCTTCGGCGACAGGAGCGCCAGCGTCGATTATACGAGAAGCGTATAGCAAGATCGTGGACGACACCACGTATCCCAAGTCGGCACCGCCGCAGGTAGACGCTCACCGAAAGGGAGCGTCGGCGTGTTCTTGAAAGAGAAGGCGAAGAAAGACAAGGAGGAGCCTCCAGCCCTTTCGCCGTCCTCGATCCGCCTTGGGGTGAAGTCGATGGAATCCCCAGAAGAGCGAGAGGCGAACAGGCGCGAGCGCGAAGAGGCAGATATGAAACCAATAAAGGTGAAGGCAATGCCAATGAAGAGGAAGGCCAAGCCAAAGGCCACGGACGCCACATCGGATGCAAAGCCGGTGAACGGCGCGCTCGGGACGCTTCGTCGAGGTGCGCTGGCGCCAAACTTGGCGCGGGAGATTGAGAACACGCACGACCAGACCTTCCATGACTCCAGGTACTATGCAAATGTGGCAGGCGGCAAGCCGCATCACATTGCCTGGAAGAACGAGAAAGGCCGACGTCGGGCAATTCTGGACCGGCGTAGTGGCCTGATCGATCGTGCGTCAGAGAAAATCGAACTCGGCAACACGTGGCACTCCAAGAACAGCGCGCAAGGGACTGGAAAGAAGCGTATAAAGATGTTGGTGGCCTCAAGGCCGATGTGGAGACGGAAGTTGTGGACGATCGCAACGACAAGACCAATTAAGCCGATCGAGAGCCTCGACGAATGCATGCCCCTCAGCCGCGAATCCTTCCAGCAGTTCCCGGACGATGAGGCGAAGGTTTTTGAGCGGCCATCGACTCGCAGGGCCGCAGAGCCACGCGATTGTGGCGCGGAAAGGACTACCAAAAAATGCGAGCGGGAAGCGCGCGAAGAGCGGAAGCGGCAGGCCAAGCACGACGCCGATCGAACACGACAGCGACGCCACAGCTGGGACAGCCAGTACAACAGCTGGCGCGAGGATGAAGAGGAGGAGGCGCCCGAAGTCCACGATTTTCGGGTTCGGTCGGAGCCGAATGAGATTCGGGATTCCGAGCTCAATTCGTTCTCGGCACCTCCGAATGCATCGTTCGGAGAGCCGCATGTTGTTGAAGAGCGCGATGGCTGGAAGCGGATCGTGGTGAATTTGGACGCTGGGGTCGCAGCCACCGCCATCCCTTCAGACCTTAATTTGGGGAGACACGTCGAGACTCTACCGCAGGACATCAGCTACAAAACAGGTCAGCTGAGGCGGATGAAGGAGGAGTTGTGCTTCGTGGAACGGACGGCAACGGGACCTTTTGGAAGGCCGGGCCCCAGGCGTTCATCGCGCCCTGGCCTCGGGAGCGAAGCACGTCGCCACCATATCGCCCTCGAGCCCGCGCGGACAGTTGAAGCCGGAAAGGAGTATTCGGCGTTCATGGACAAGCTCTACAAAGAGCATGATGGGGGAATGATTCCGGTGCGAATGCACAATGATTTGGATCGCACCCGGAAAAGGTGAGGGCTCTTTCGGCAGGCCTCCCAATCGGGTGTAAGTCCGGAACTCCAGCTTGGAAGATGACAGGTGATCGTAAAACGATCGCCTGCGGATCCCACCGCTCAGGAAGTACAGGAACACCGTGCTCAGGAAGTACTGCCAAAGGGCCTGAGTAGCGGGCCCACGCCAACATTGTGGACAAGCAGCTCAAGATGAAAGAGGGTAGGATTCCGCACGTTTCACTCGACTATTGCTACATGAATGCCGGGTAGGAAAAGGGAAGTGACCCGGACGGCGGCATCCGTCCGTGTCTGATTAGGAAATGCCACAAAACAGTTAGATACTGGGCAAAAATAGTTCGGGACAAGGGACAGACCTTTTTGCAGTCGAATGGTTGAAAGCAGTCCTGAGATAGGGTAGTATCACGAGCTCGTCCTGAAGAGTGACAACGAACCGGCCATCTTGACCCTGAACGGTAAGATAAAGGAGCAGAGCAAGTTGAGGATCTACGTGGTTGAATCACCTGTGGAAGATCACCAAGCAAAAGTCGTACGGGAGTTGAAGCGACAGGCTAGGGCCATCCTATCCGACTTGCAGGAACGACTTGGGTTTGAGATCGAACCGAGTCATCCACATGCATGGTGGCTGCCACGGCACGCCGCCTACTATCCTCTGACCTGGATGCAGATGGAAAGACTCCCTATGAAAGAACCTTCGGAAAGAAGTGGAGGACTCCTTTGGTGAGCTTCGGCGAACACATTTTGTTCAGGCCAAGGCCACCACGAGATGGTCGACGACGCGATCTTGCGCCAAGAGTTTCAATGGGGATGTATGTTGGCACAGGGTTGGTAACAATGACGTCTTCGTCATGACTGTGGGGGGAATAGTGAAAGGCAACACTATCACCCGAAGATCTCTTGAAGACCAGCTCAAGTATGACAACTGGAGTGAACTCCGCAGAGTTCCCCAATCACGCGAGCCTGGCGAGGTTCGAGTTGGCCTGCCAGTCATTGCGGGGCCATGAGAAGGCCACCAGCAGAGGAGGTGATTCCAAGGAATCTCTATGTGATGAAGAGCGACATCGACAAGTTTGGTCACACCCCACTGTGTCCAGGTTGTGAGGCACAGTTGATGGGAACGGGTCGCAGGGCCCACAACCCAGAGCGCAGGTTAAGGATTGAGAGCGAGCTCATGAAGACCGAAGAAGGAGAACAGGCGATTGAGGCTGCAAAGGCGGATTGATGCTGGGCGCCACCCTAAGGCTCCAAGAGTTGGAGGCGGGGCTGGCGAGCCGGAGGTTGTGGAAGCTGCCAACGTTCCTGCGTTGGTAGGCGTTCCAGAGCCTGATGTCTGAAATGGCCTCGTTGGGGCAAGCTGTTGAGCCACTCGTCGAACGAGTTGCACGTCGTGATCTCGAAGATCGAGGAGACGATCCCGGAAGCCCAAAGAAGAAGCAAAAGTCTGGCGCTCGTCAGGCAAAGAGAGGCCCGGAAGCAGACATTGAGGAGCTGCATCATCAGATGCAGGATGAAGCAGTTGCAGGCGCAGTTGTAGATGAAGAAGGGGCAGTGGTGATGGGGCCACTCCCATCGGCTGGAAGCCACCAAGAGTTTCAGTCGCAGCTCCAGAAGCTTCATCTGGAGGCAGCGGCGCCATGGATCTAGGACATCTCTTTCCTTTTGTTTGTGTTTTGTTTTGAGAGACGCCCAAAAGAAGGGCAACGTACAGAAGACTGTTGATCTTTTCACCGCCAAGAGTTTCAGCACAAGCCCACGTGGTCGGATTGCGTCCTGGATTCGCAATTCACCTGGAGACCAAGCGAGAAGACGGAAGTCATTGGGGCTTGAGCAAGGGTTCTCACGTTAGAAAGAGAAACCCAAGCCTTTAGGTGGTTCACCTCCATGTGAACCGTTTTAAGCTCCAGAACTAGTTTCGTCGACATTCGGAATCATGTTCCTCAGTCGGTCAGGTCACAAAGGTTGCAAGAATGCAAGCAGCGTCTGCGAACTTCAGTGCGCGCTTACCGTGCACAGATGGACGCAGGCCGCTACTTTTTGGAGCGCGCAGTTGGGAAGAGCCACGCGTGCCACGCAGTCATCAAAGAACTTCGAGGCGATCCACGTGTCTATGAGGTCATTGGACCTATGCGCAGGTGGAAAATGGAATCAGAAGACGTGCGGGGCAAGGGCCTAGTGAAGAAAGAGACCAGGTGGCTGACAAACTCGCCGCACTTGGCGAAGGCGCTATCTGGCGTATGGTGAAGGTAAGACTTGGCATCGACGCGTCAACCTCATCAACGGTCGGGCGAGTTCAACCAGTTTTTGAATTCGCTAGGCGCTGAACCGGTGCCAGATGCCGCCCCAGTCATAGATGAAGAGCAAGAGGTCTTTGACGACCTTCCTTCGCTGGCGCGACAGTCACGGGACCAGTCTACGACACCAACACTGGTACAGAGTTGGACTTGGAGAAAGTGGCCGCCGCTAGGAAGGAGGAGCTACAGAATGGGTTCAACGCCAGTGCATCTACAAGAAGGTGGATGGAAGGGCCTTCCAATCACAATGAAATGGGTTGACCGCAACAAGGGCGACAGCGAGAGACCCAACTACAGATCTCGTCTTGTTTGTCGCGAAATCAAGAGAGCCCACAATGCAGAGTACGTTCCAGAGTACGCAAGCTTCAGTGCAATGCCACCTCTGGAAGCCTTAAAGATTTTCCAAGCGTAGCCGCAAGCCGTTGAAGGTTCGGCTGATTGACATCAGCAGGGCCCATTTTTACGGTCAAGCACAGCGTGAAGTTTTTGCCACCCTCCCCGAAGGTGATCAGGAAGAAGGCAAGGTAAGACTGTTGTTGAAGAGCGTGTATGGCACGCGCGATGCAACAATCCTATACAGAAGAAGACCCGCTGCTTGGCCAGCCATCTCCTTGCGCGAGAAGTTGGAGGCGCGGCTGTTAGTCCACGGTGACGACTTTGTCATCCTGGGCGACGCAGCGCAGCAGCATGTCGAAAGGGCATTACAAGCAGAGTACGATCTCCGCGTCGACGGAAGCATAGATGTTGGAGAAGCCAAACAGGAGTTTTGCAGCCTGAACCGTCTCGTACGCTTCGACGAGCGGACAGGAACCATCTTCTACGAGCCAGGTCCACGCCATGCAGAGACAGCAGAAGCATTGGCGAATCACCGGATCAGCCAACACGATTCTCTCACAATGCGTGCAGCGTTCCTAGCTCAGGAGCGCCCCGATTTGTCGGAGACGGCGAAGCGTTTGGCGAGGAAAATGCAAGGTCCAACTTGAAGGGAACAATGCGCATGGTGCAGAAGTTTACTCCGCAGAAGTTCAGCGATGTTGTTTCAGTTCACGCAGACTCGGATTTTGCTGGATGTCTCTTGACTCGCAAGAGTACAACGGGCCTGGTATGTTACTATGGGCGACACTCACTTCGCCACTCTCGTAACCTCCAGTCCGCTGTGAGCTTGTCATCGGGCGAGAGCGAGTGTTACGCGTTGGTGAAAGCTGTAGCTTCAGGCATGGCGACCCAAGGGCTACTCAAGAGTTGGAGTTGGGGCATCACCACGTGTACACCGACTCGTCCGCAGCACTCGGAACATGCAACCGTCTTGAACTTGGGAAATCGAGACACATCCAGACTCGATTCCTCTGGGTTCAAGAGAAGTTGGCAGAAAGAGCTTTTGAACTGTTCAAGATCGACACGAAGTTGAACACAGCTGACATTTGCACAAAAGCGCTGGCCAGTGAAGCTGTAGAACGCCGTTTGAAGGCGATGGCCGATGGGTTTTGAAGCACTTTCAGGGCGATCTTCGATAGCGAAAGCTGTCACATGATTGTCAGTAGTGCGCAAAGTAGTCCCAAAGTGGACGCTAGCTCGAATCACCTAACGTCCGGGTCGGGTGATTTGGGACACAGACCTTCATAAACATGAGCGGTACCTTGACTACTTTTGGCTCAAGATAAATAGGAGCGCGCTACTTTCTGTTCAGACAAACATTGTCAATGTGAGGCACACTGCATGGACCTTGGCCAGACTGCATTCATTTGTTGAGCTGTGAACTCTTAAGGTTTTCCATCTATAGGGCACGTTTCGTCGTTGATGCTTCCAGAGGTTTTTCCGCAGCTTTGAATGGTGTGAGAAGTGTAGAAAGTCCGATTGTTTTAAGGTGGAAAGAGGCCAACTCAGCTCAGGGTATCCACACACCAATAGCTGTATGTGACCATTCCAGTCCTCACTTTTCAGACCCCCATCCCTAACTAAGAACAATGTATGTGTGTGTTTACAAACAATTTTCAGCAGGTTTGGGGTCTTGAAGGTCTCCAACTTCGTGATATATTGACAGGAGGGAGCTTTTCGTCAGCCGTTTGCTTTCGGTAAATCAAGCAGAGGCCGCGTAGGTTCGAGATGCAACATATCAGATGTGTCAGAACGTCTGTATGTGTTTTTCGATTGTTTTCCCTTGTTCTTTCTTGGTCTGGAGGCTCTTCTGGCTTTGTGAAGACCTCTTTCTTCGTCTCGGCGTTGCTCCGCACCATCTTCGCAGCTCTGACAGTGCCGACCACCGAGTCGGTCTCCAGCTTGGTCAACTTCCGTGCCTCAGCCGAAACTGTCCAGATGGCACACCTTTCAGAGGTCACCAGATGTTTTGTTTAAATTATACAAGCATAGACCCCAAACAGCTTCAAAACGATTCGTTTAGACCAATATTAGTCAAAAATTGGTTTCTTGGCACGCCCTACTTTCACCCCAAGAGCAAACTGCTTCATCAATGAATTTTTGTCGGCATTGACATCGCTACTTGTTCGGCCACACTCCTCTCCAGTAAGCCGGGCCACAGAGACCAGCCAGGGGCGCGGCCAAGACAAGACCCAGACACAGAGCCCAGCCACAGAGATCAGGGGCGCGGCCAAGACAAGGACAAGAGGAGGACAAGAAGAGGACAAGGCCCAGCCACAGAGCCCAGCACAGAGGACAAGAGGAGGACAAGAGCCCAGTAAGCTGTCCAGCGCGCGCGCGCTCGCCTTTCTTTCTTTCTTTCTTTCTTTCTTTCTTTCTTTCTTTCTTTCTTTCTCTCTCTGTCTCTCTCTCTCTCTCTCTCCCTCTCTCTCTCTCGCTCGTTAAGTGTTTCTTTCTCTGTCTTTCTCTCTGCACAGGGCGCTCTGAGCGCGCCTTTCTGGAGCGTATGTCAGAGCGCGCGCGCCACAGAGCCCAGCCAAACAGCCCAGCCACAGAGTTGACAGAGTTCAGGGGCGCGGCCAAGAGGAGAGAGTTCAGGGGCGCGGCCAAGAGAAGGACAAGAGGGCAAGGCCTGGCTGAGAGGAGGACAAGAGGAGGACAAGGCCTGGACACACAGCCCAGCCACAGGGCCCAGCCACAGAGTTGACAGAGTTCAGGGGCGCGGCCGAGAGGACAAGATCAGCCACAGAGTTGAGAGGACAAGGCCTGGACACAGAGCCCAGCCACAGAGTTGACAGAGTTCAGGGGCGCGGCCAAGAGGAGGACAAGAGGAGGACAAGGCCCAGCCAGAGGGCCCAGCCACAGAGTTGACAGAGTTCAGGGGCGCGGCCAAGAGGATGATAAGAGGAGGACAAGGCCCAGCCACAGAGCCCAGCCACAGAGTTGACAGAGTTCAGGGCGCGGCCAAGAGGAGGACAAGAGGAGGACAAGGCCCAGCAACAGAGCCCAGCCACAGAGCCCACAGAGTTGACAGAGTTCTCTTTTCTTTTCAAGATAGAACCCCAACAGTAAACTGCTTGGTGAATTATACAAGCATAGACCCCAAACAGCTTTAAAACGATTCGTTTAGACCAATAATAATCAAAAATCGGTTTCTTGGTACGCCCTACTTTCACCCCAAGAGTAAATTGCTTCTTCAATGAATTTTTGCCGGCATTGACATCGCTTATTGTTCGGCCACACTCCTCTCCAGTAAGCCGGGCCACAGAGCCCAGCCACAGAGATCAGGGGCGCGGCCAAGACAAGGACAAGAGGAGGACAAGAAGAGGACAAGGCCCAGCCACAGAGCCCAGCACAGAGGACAAGAGGAGGCCAAGAGCCCACTAAGCCGTCCATAGCACACGAGCGCTTGCTTTCTTTCTTTCTTTCTTTTTTCTCTCTCTCTCTCTCTCTTTCTCTTTAAGCTTATCTTTCTCTGTCTTTCTCTCTGTAGAGCACGCTCTGAGCCCAGCACGCAGCCAGCCACAGAGGTTGACAGAGTTCAGGGGCGCGGCCAAGAGAAGGACAACAGGCCTGGACACAGAGCCCAGCCACAGAGCCCACCAAGAGGAGGACAAGGCCCAGCCACAGAGCCCAGCCACAGAGTTGACAGAGTTCAGGGGCGGCCACGAGGAGGACAAGAGGAGGACAAGGCCTAGCCAGCCACAGAGTTGACAGAGTTCAGGGGCGCGGCAAGAGGAGGACAAGGCCCAGCCACAGAGCCGGCCAAGAGGAGGACAAGGCCCAGCCACAGAGTTCAGGGGCGCGGCCAGTGAGTGTGGCCAGCTCTTTTCTTTCTAAGATAGAACCCCAACAGTAAACTGCTTGGGGAAAAACTACAAAACATTTTTTGTAGAGTTTGCTTTGAACTGTAGACATCTTCAGTTTGTGTCTTGGAGTTTGGGTTTAGGCATTCCTAGGTCTTCAAGTATGTGGGAGGGAGACGGCAATGCATTTTGTAGGGAGGGCCAAAATAGTTATTTATCAGATATCCCCTTTCTGGCAGAAGCTAACCAAACCCAGGGACACTGTACCACCCAGTAACTGATTGAATTTTGTGGCACGGTTCGTTGTTCATCGTAGGCTTGCGGGACCCTGCAATGCAATTGCGGCTGATCTCTTTGCTGGAGAAGTGTGAGAGCTATTTGGATTGTCACCTTGCAGCGAAACTGCCTCTCGTTTAAGTCTTCGGGCAAAGGTGTTGCTTTGTCAATCGCCACTGAAACTGCCCTGTTGAGTTTTGTCTTTCAGCCTTGATTCGACAGGAGGGTTCAAACATGCACGCAAAGAAAGGAAAAATGTTTAAAAATGTATTTTAATGTTTGCATTTTTCGCATTTGCTCTTGGATGCTCAGCTCGAATTGCCAATTGAGTTTCGTTTAAGCAGGTAGATATTCATTGCCGGAAAATTGACCACCGGTTGAACATCAACTTGCAAACATGTTTGCTGTTGTCGTAGCAACATCTAAAACTTCTGAGGATGCGGATCTTATCCATGGTTTTGCGCTTACGTCCTGATGAGTCTGCTTTGCATCCGGAGGCACCTTTGTGCAGAACCGGCTGTTGTTCATTTTCTTTCATAGAGAGGGTGATAGTCATTTGGATCCTGGTAGAATGGGTGTGAATCAACCAACGTGAACCACTATGAATTGCAAGTTTGCCACGTTAATAGTAGAAATTTGCCGGTCGTCAGAGTGGTTCCAGCAGGAGAATGAATGGCAGCACTGCGTGGGCCTTGTGATCGCAGCCGGTATGGCCGGTCGTGTGCCTCGACTGATCACATTGGCAAGGTTCCTGCAACCAGCTGCCAGAGACAAGGCAACTTTGTTGCGACTCCTGAGCGCGAGCTGTAGGGAGTTTCCTCAGTCTTTCCGTGTCAAAACTCAAAAGAACTTAGAAAGTGTTCCTGTCCACGTTCATTTTGCTACGTTAGGGATCATCTCGAACCTGGCGGCAGGTTTGGCGTATGTTCTTGTTGCCCCGACCCTTTTGAACAGTCACCCTTTTTGCTGGTCACCATTTCAGGGTAATTTGTCTAAAGATGCATGATCCACTTTTTTGTTTATCCTTTTGGGCTTATCCCATGACGTCAGCTGTTGTAACGAAAACACATGAATCTCAGATCTTGGACCCGTATGCCCAGTAGCTTACAATTGGGTCGTTTTGCATCAAGTAGATCCAAGATTTTGCTTTAGTAGAATCACCTAACTTTCCAGCTCAACGTTTCTCTAGAACCACGGATCACACCCACGACCCTTTCCTTACATTGTGGAATTACATCACGTTGGCTTCCGGGGCACCCGTTCAAGGTCATGGAGCTTTTGGAGCCTCTCTTGAAACACTTAGGACGAGGCGAGGTGGGTGTTCCAAATGCCACAGCAGAAGCCATGGGGAATAAGCAAGAACGACGACCGAGACGTAGAACATTTGTCAAAGCAACTCTCAACATCTTGAAGCAATTACAAACATGTGCCGCAACCACTGGCAGGAGGAAATACAGGGTCTTCCAGATGTCCACTTTAGTTTGGGGTCTATCCAGATTTGCAGAGTTGCGAGGGTTTTTCTCGAGGCTTTGAGTTGGAAATCTCCCACCTGGTCTTGGCGCGTGAAGCGGCTAGAAGCCCAGTTGAGATGTCTTGACTGGTTCAGGGCTGTCTAGACAAAAGCAAATTGTAGCGTTCCATCCTTTCAATTCCAGTTGTGTCTATAATTATTATGGAGAATTCTCTGATTGCAGCGCCAAACATCAAGAGTTCATTTTTGTGCGAAGCTTGAACCTATCAAGAGCGCTTTCGAGTGAACAAGCTTAAACAAGAGGATTTGCTGTTGCAAGCAACGCAGGTGCGATTGATCAACACCGTCATTTCCACAGTCGCTTGGCAGAACACTGACTATCTGAAGGATTCGGACTAGGTATCCGTGACAAAGCACATAGTAATACATATTCATCAAATTGGCTCTACGGCTTGACGCTTTTGGAAGTGCCACAAGGCCACTGGCAGGTGGGGTTCTTGCTTTGACTGTTTGTTCAGCAACTAACACCACTCCCTCTTAGGTTGGACGCCTTCACTTCTCAAACACATTGGACATTCAGAAAGAAGCTGTGGAGGCGCAGATCTTGTCATTTGTGACGTCATTCCTTCTTCCGTTTAAACCCTTGAACTTGAACCAATGATCGTGATTGAACAGATAATAGGTGGCCTGTTGCTTCCTTTGTTGCATTCCCAACCACGCAGAGGTCTTGAAAAGCATGACTAGAACGGAAAGAACCCTTGCTTGCTTTAGTTCTCTTCGATATTGTTACTCAACAGCCTGCTGTAGTCTGGATCCCGTTAGAGAGCAGGAGCTTAGGTCGGGTAAGGTATCGTACAGTCACTGGGACAGGGTCGCAAACTTGAAGCATCAACCACAGAGTCAAGCTGCACAGAAGCGGTCCTCCAACCAGTCCTAGGAAGTGAATGTCAGAAGATGACTTCTATGTTCATGTCAGGTCAGTTTATGTTTGTTTTCACAAACATCCACGCAACGAGCGGAGCATGAGCATTCAAAGCTTTCCTTTCGTTGTGAGGTGATGGTTCTTGGCTTGTTCCCCATGCCCACCATCAAGGTGCGGCCACGTGGCGAATGATGGGCGAGTCCATTTGAAATGAAAGCCAACAAAGAGACTTGATAAATACTACTTGCTTACTTCGCAGGATTTTGCCATGTCTGATGGACCTTGTTTTGAAGACCACATCGACCCTAGTCATTGTGAGTCGCCTTTGCTGTCCTGCAAGACTGTGACTAGGTACCCTGTTTCGGCTTGTGTTTTTCCGTGGCAGGCAGTGGTGATGTTGCTCCTCTACGACATGCAAATGGCCGCAAAGATGCAGCTGAACAATTCCAAAGAGCTTGCTTTGAAGGCTACTCGATGGCTCCTTGGATCGCCCAAAGTTGTCTCAGCCGGATGCAGTTTTTTCAGCAGCTCCTCTCAGTGTACAAGTCAATAATTGGCGCTGAAAAGGAATGTGTTTGGGCATAAACAGTTCACCGTGTTCAATAACTGTTTGTAATCCATGTTGCCTACTGCTCTCATCATCGTTCCACGTGCCTTTTTGTTCTTTTCATTTTTGCAAATGTCATCCTGTCCACGGCTACTGCTTTGAATCTCCTGTAAGTCTTATTTGCAATGTTCAGATTCGGGTCCTTTCTTCTCATAATATATATATATGTACGTACGTTGCCCAACTCTTGACCAACATAGTCATGGATCTAAGCTGCTCTGTTTGCCTGATCAGACTTGGAAACATCCTTTGTTCGGTCGATCAAGGCAAGATTTGCATGGCCTTTGTTCACGCACCTTGGCACACTTCATCCAGCTGGCCCCAAGTATCCGCTATGAGGCACAGAGGGTTGGGAGGTTGGCGTTGACGGTATAAGTCCAAATCCTGATGTGACAAATTGTGAGAAGATTCTGCGGCCAATTATGAGCCAATTCCGTCAAAACCTGGATTTGGACATACCTGCAATTCAACTTCTCACGTTCTGTACCGGATATGTTCTACCACTCGGAATTATTCAGGTCTGGTCATGTTCTGCGAGAACTACCCTTAGCACGTACACCTTTGGGGTGGCCAAGTCAATACATTTTGTAAACCCGTCACTGAGCACTATTGCACTTCCATAATCTTATGTATGTATTTTGACCGGTGTCATTTGGCCAAATACCCAGGACACAGCTGTAGTCAAGACTGTCGGCACAGGGTGCACAAACCGCCAGCACAGAGTTTTGACACGACTGATGACCGATTGGGCCTCGGCACAATTGCATATAGTGTATGTGCATCCAGAGGACATCCTCACTATCACTGGAGTGCACAACTTACTTGCAAATGGGCTGAATTGATGTGTAATCAAAATTCGCCCGCACCGAAGGGGCTGAAGCGTCAACCGGCCGATCAGCTGCTGGATAAACAGCTTAAGCTTTGGTTCGGGGGGCCCTTTCATTTTGGGAAATGGTGTGTTTTTTATGTTTTTTCTTTAAAGATTTTTGAAGATTGTTAAAAAAATTATATCGTGTGTATGATTGTCAGTATGGCTTTGGATGCAAACGTTCGCTATGCCAGATATGCAGCCCCCAGGAGGCTGCAATATTGACATCGTAAGTTTGTTCGTCCTTGTGTCCTACCCGACCGAGACAGACGGACTGACAGACCGAGACAGGCAGAGACAGACGCTCACACTCCGTGCGGGCGGCTTCGAGCACGAAGCGCTTGCTGTTGTTTGTTTGGAAATGACTCAGTGAGGGGTGTGGCACGGTGGCCATCGCGGTGCCTGCCGTGGCACAGGCTGTGGAGTTGATGAATCGCCACAAGGTCTTGGGCCACAAGCAGGCAGCTGAGTCCCATTTAGCACGGCCTAGAAATAATTACTGTAGGTCTCGAAGTTATATGTTCAGTCTTTGTTTCTTTGTTAGGGCAGGGGTGGTGATCCTTGCAGCCTGATTGGTGAGTGCGCGAGTCATGGGAAGTATCAGCTCCTGGCAGTTGCACACGTCCTTCATCTCCGACTTGCTGGATCGTTCGGAGACTCTCCGCTTGCGAAGAGCCTTCGAGCTGCTCATGCCGGAGTTGGAGGGACATTCTCCCAATGAGAAGGCCTTCGGAAGGAGGGAACCGGGAGCAAAAAGGTTGTTTGCTGTCTCAGATCTAATCTATGATATCTAATATGATATTATACATATTTATATGATATGTCGATCTTTAATAAATAGGACCAGTTTGCGTCAGGAGCGAAATCAGAATGTCTTTTGGTGGCCTGGAAAGGGAAATAGAATCTTCAAGTGCTGGGCAGTTTGTCATCTTAGAACGTGCATTGCAAAAAAAACCGAAACAAACACCAGTTGCAACCCGTGATTTTGCTTCTGCACACCAGCTAGTATCCAAGGAAATTAGGACTCATAGTTTTGCTGTGGGATGAATCAAAGTATACTGTATACTTTGCACTTTTAAATTGATGATGTTTGTTTCGCTTTGGAATGATATAATTGTTAGGGTGTCTTTCATCGTTTCCCTGGTTTCTCTGTGCAGGTCTTGCAGCTTGCGTGGGCGGAGATGCCAGAGGTGGGCCCGAGTTCTTGCATGTGCAGGGAGAGGTGCTGTCTCACATTGTGGGTTATAAGACTTGAGGAACAGACTCACAGGACCTACAGTGGGCCTCCAACTCGCTTAATCGTGGCTCTCCAAGGCCAATGATTCCACACAACCTTTTTCAGACCTAAAGTGCAAATGCGCACATGGATTCTAGCCTTCGGCAGGATTTCCACAGCAGTTTACTAGTTTATACAGCTCTCTGGTACATAATCCAATCTAGCAAGGTTTGGCAAGGGTTTTGAAGAGACGAGTGGCTCGCATTCAATCCTTGCAACAGAAACGCATGCAAAGACAATGGAAAGGTACAGGCATCCAGAGACATCTAAGTATAATCGAAGTATATCTATATATATATATATGTGTTATGCACAAATATGTTGCAAGACGGGAGTGCAAATGTATGCATGCCATATTTCCTGTCAACATCAGCACTGCTTTTGACTTGTCTCTAGCTGCAATACAGTTCAATGCATGCCAACGTAAGCAATGTATTGTTTCTCTACATGTTGCACCAAAACAATGTGCTAGCCGTTACTGTAGTTAGTCCTAGGAATTTGCGAGAGCTGCATCGTTTTTTTTATATTGATATTTTCTTGACCTGTGCCTGCAGAAAAGCAGACCTGAGAAGACATGCCCAGGAAAATGCGCAGAGTTTTTTTCGCAGTGATGCTGGGATTTGTGAGGTCAGCTTCCAGCCTGGAGCAGGGAGGGTGGTTGGGATTCTCGATGCTGTCCCTCTTACAAGGTTGCTCTTGATTTCACTTCAGCTGAAGTTTACATAGTGGAGGGTACAAACGTTGGCTGCCCTTCACTCAGAGGTTTTCAAGGTCCGGCACAGCACCATGTCACAGCATACGTGCTTGTAGGTAGAAGGGTAGCAATGGTGGATCATTCAGGTGAACCAAAGCTTCGGATGACACCATGAAAAAATATGGATTTGTAGAGGATCATCGTCTTCCAGGAGGGTTACTCCATTTTTGTGTGTGTGTGTTTATCTTTTAAACTCAAAGGCGAACGCTAAGCTCGCTAAATCCTTTAGCGACGATCTATTTGCAAGACACCAAGCAAACGCAAAAAGTCAAAAAGTCCAAAAAAAGTCAAGAAGGTAAAGGAAACGAAAGCATGCAGCGAGACTTTTTGACTGTTCGAGACTTTTCGACTTTTCTCACTTTTCGAGACTTTTTGACTTTTCGAGACTGTTCGACTTTTCGATATTTTTGGACACCAGTCACATGCCGTGCCCTTCAACAAAAGTCTAGCAGAATTGATCCAAACGTTGCTTTTGCTCCTACAGATATAGGTAAAGGTTGATGTTTTCCAGACATCTCCAGCCGTGTCAAAGTGAGTTAGCCTTGAGCAGGAACGCCTTCAAAAAAGAGACGCCCGCCAAAAGGACCCGGCAAGCGCCGGGACCTTTTGGCGGGTGACTCTTTTATCATCGTTGCCTTTTCGTTCACTTTTCGGCTTTTCGACTTGTCGCAAAAAGTTCGGAAAGCAAGTAGATCCAGGTCACACATTTAGCAACCACAGAACGCGCGGCCATGTCTTGTTGGCATTGCCCATGCTACGGAGCCCTTCCACGCTCAACTTGCTAAAGAAGCCATGCTGCGCACAGCTTGTGTAGCTAGGTCTGGGTATCCCAGTGCAACACGTCTTCCTTCAATAACAGCAAAGTGGGTCTTTATGCTTGGCTTCACCTGTTTCAACCCGCCGTGAAGCTTGCCTCCAGTTCTGAGGCAGACTCAGAGTATATCTAAGCTACTCCTACAATGCACGATTCCTTTGTTCTACTCCTTCCCTCTTTGACCAAACCAGCTCGCTGGTCGCATGTCTGACTTCGCAGGACTGGGGGCGCTCGTTTGGTGGCCTTGACCACTCATCGCTTGATCATCCTTGGACAGTCCCGACACGGCACAGCAGCTTCGTCCGAAAGAGTCTTAGACAGAGTTTGTGAATAGATCATGGAAAGTTAGTATTTCCACTTGGGAAGCACTTTTTGAGTGTTCATCATCGGATTTTTCCCGATGATAGTCCCGTTTGGGTCCATAATCAATACAGTAGTTGTGCGATGTTGACCATCTTTGGTTGCGTGCCGGTGTACAGTTCGTGCTCAAGAGCAAAGAATCTTAAAGTTTTTGGCTGCCAGAATCCGAGCCCTTGACTGGGGTGAATCAACGCTAAACCTCGAAGGGGTGCAAGACTTATGATACCCAATAGAGATTTGAGGTGTTTGAGGTGCAGAACTTACAGAACCCGTTGGAGGCTTGTTGACATATATTGATTTTTTACATATGTTATGTAGCACTGTGCGACACAAGCGATCTCTCAGGCCAAGAGACCTTGTGGATTGTGTCCGCCTGAGAGTTTTTGCCCTGTCGGCCCTGACATTTCCAAGTCGTACTCTTTTACAGCCCCTTGGTCATTTTGGCCACTCAGTGTGCCAGAAAGCGTGGATGGAGTAGGAGGCTCGGGGAATAACATTCATATCAAAACAAAAACAAGCGTAGATTGACTCTTTCTTGACAAAATGGCATACAATGCTTGCATATAATGCGCGCATGCATTTGTAATCTGCATTTGCATGTGTTTCGGGAGACTAGTTACTTACTACACCAAATTTGCCCAAAGGTGTTGGACTCAAGGAGCACCGGCAAAGCGCAAACCACAGATTTATGCATTCATTCAGACTGATATGAAATCCTGGAGGTTGAAGCTGGTGCAATCAGCCGTAAGACCGCAGAATCACAGAGCCTCCCCTAGGGTCCTCCTGTTTGTCTTTCCACGTTTGTCAGAGTAAGGATAGCCAAGTGGTGGCATTGAACTCGCTTCAATTGTAGGATTCTTTGATGGGGAGCACCACAAACCCCCGAAACCGCGGTCAATGTCGCTCCAAGGACCTCACACGCATCTACTCCTCAAGTGACTCACAGCTTCTAATTCTGGGTCGAAAAGAGGTTGAGGCCATGGGTGGCGAGGTACCTTTCAAGTGTTTCATGTGAGGTTTACCCCTCCAGGCTCAAATCAATAATGGCTTAGATGGGTTGACAAGAATGGTCTGCATTGGGTCTGTCCTATTACCTGCAAAAGTTGTTAAACAACTGTCACTACTTTGGAGAAAGGCTTTTACTAATCTTCGTGGGTGTTGTTCTTCTATCTATCCTTTACCCGGCGGTTGACTCAGTGTAGAGGGCAATGGTGAAGTGGACACCCTCATTCTTTAACGGGTAGCGAGCTCGAGAGAGGCAGGCCCGTGTGTAGCAAAAAAAGAGAAAGGCCTTCACGAACCATGTCATCCTTTGATACTGGTAATGGGATATACCCAAGGTTTGTTAATATCATATCAAGTATTTGTTCGTACCTGCTCATGCATTCTGTTGGGGCACTGGAATTGGTTTGCGGATTGTGCAGTTCACTGAGTGAGGTCAGTGAGGTGGGTAATTTCTTCAGTTCTTGGACTTCTCTTGAAAGCCTTTTCTTGCCTGATCAGCTTCAATCACCTTTGCAATCATATAGGTCGACTCGAGAACAGCCCAAAAAAAGCCAATTGTCCTTCTTCTACAGATTGTTGATGTTTATTGTTTCTTGGTAGTTGCCCGGCCGATAAGACGACGTTTCTGCCACATTTGACCATCCGAACAGCTACAAACAGTCTTTTGCGGCAGCCTCAGCTCCGCCTGCAGGCGGAGAAGTTTGATGTCTTTATTTTCCACCAGTCCGATGCGCAAAGAGAGTTTAAAGAACGCCCTTTCGATTGAATTTGGTGGGCTGGGTCGGAGCTCTCGGGCACGGGGCAGAAAGGTGATCATGACTCTCCATGACACTAAAGCGGCAATATGGGTTTCATCCAACCCAAAGGCTCCCGGTAAAGCTGCACTTGGAAGCATGTCGTTCCTTCAACTCCCAAGTGGCATGGCAGGTTGACAAGGACATGCATAGAGAATGTCAATGGAATTGAATAGTTCCAAATCAGATGCATCTAGGAGATCAATCTCTAACATGTATATACTCTTTCCTTACCGTAGAATGCGTTTTGCTTTTGCGAGTTTTTTCGATGTTGAGACATCATCGGACTTCCTCAGATCAAAGCACGCTTGGATGGCATGTAAATGACTGTACATGTATAATATAGTATTCATAGATATTCAAAGCACTGGGGTCAACCTGATTTACTGCAAACGTTTCAAAATACCGTAGGATTGTTCATCCTTCGTCTCTAGTTTGAATCAACCAATCCGGCAACCTAGATTCTCTTCATAGTCGCAGGCTAAGGGCCTGCTCAAAAGGTAGTGTGGTCGAGGTACTTGAACCAAAATCTTGTGGTCGTTCTCGCTAGCGAAAGGCAGCCCCCGAATCGGCGATTGAGGACTGATGGTCTTGAGCGGGCTAAATCCTTTGATGCGGATCAAGATCCATCAGGAGATGCTGGTTCCGGGGCTCAGATTTTTTTCTTGAATCCTGGTCACACAGAGGATTCTACGATTCTACACCTCAGAAAGATGCTCATGAGATTCGGGCAAAACCAGTTATATGTTCTGTTTCTTTGGGAGGAATGGACCGCTTGGGCCCTATTCAATAGGTCTGTGGCTTCGAGAAAGATCCGGCGTTCTTGCAGTTCTGCCAGTTGATTTACACCTATATACCTTCCCCCAAATGAACAGAGTAACCAACAGGTACGATTGAAATATGAGTTTCCCGGCCTAGGTTACTGCTGTGTTGCCGGAGTGTGTGCGCATCTTTTCTTGCAATGTGTGTGTGTGTAACCTTTGGAGTCACAAGGTTCCTTTTGGAATGTTTTCGTTTTTAGCAGGGGGGCGACAGAGTCGCTGCATGGCTATCGCCAACGAAGCTCCATGCAGTTGACTGGGATATCACCGCTGATCACCGTGACGTACCTGCGATGTTTGTGATGTTCTCAAGCTGTGACTCTCATTTCCTGTAAAGGGCTAGTGCACGCGGCACACAAGAGCGCACGTCGTCATCTCGACCTGTTCGTCGTTTCGTGGAGTTGAACTTTGGGCCTTTCACTAAAGGCTCTCAGGCCTCCTTACCTGGTTGTTCAGGATTTGGTTCTCCTTAGGTTGCCGTGTGGCGAGTGGCATTCGAGTCAGTACGCATTTCTGTAAGTGTGTCTCTCCTCGTGAGAGCCCAGGGTGACCCCACAGAGTGGCCCCTTTGGACCCGTAGAACTGAGGCTTGTTCCCCCTGTCGGGAACGTAGGTGTCCGAAGCGGACAGCAGGAGGCTTATGCTAAAGTTATTTGCCAAGACCTGATGGGTTATTGAATTCCAAGCTGGCTCTATGCCGTTACGTGACCGCAGCGGTCCAAGCTGGCTTAACGCCTCCACGTGGTCAGAGCGACCGAAGCCTTTTCGGGTCCATTGGGACCCGTCGCCACCTCAGGCGCACACACACAACATGTACATTTTAAACGAGGTTTTCCCAGGTTTTCTAATGACCAGATCCCATAGCTTTGTTAAACACGGTCTGCAATCCGGTGCCGTGTCCCCCTGCGGGAAAAGAAGAAAATGCAGCAAACAATCCAACTGGACCCCGCACCTTTGTCCCGTCTGGTCCCCTTTTCATGTCTTCATTCTTTTTCTTGTTGCGTGCGCACTTACACGTTGCCCTGACCTTAGCGCTTCTCGCCCCCCCTCGGGGGGGGGCGTGTGTGTGTGTGCCCCTTGTAGTCACAGGGATCCAGTTGGATTGTTTTTTCCCCACATCTCTGTGTGGGGTTCTAGTTTTGTTGGCTGCCATCCCGCCCGCATCCGTCCTTCCGTCCCTCCGTCCTCCTCGCCCCCTCCTCCACTCATCACTCGCTCACTCACTCACTCATCACTCACTCACTCACTCACTGCACACTCACACTCACTCACTCACTCGCTCGCTCACTCACTCACTCATCACTCACTCCACTCACTCACTCACTCATTCACATCACTCACTCACTCACTCACTCACTCCACTCACTGACTCCACTCACTCGCCGCTGGGCCCCTCGCTCTCTGCAGTGGCAGGCGCAGTGCCCAGAGCCTCCAGAAGGGCCTGCGGCGCGCGTGGTCGCCGCTGGGCCCTTCGCTCTTTGCAGTGGCAGGCGCAGTACCCAGAGCCTCCAGAAGGGACTGCGGCGCGCGTGGTCGCCGCTGGGCCCCCTGCGGTTCTGTGCATTAGTGCCATTGTGATTTGCAAAGCAATGCAGTGTCCAGAGACTGCAGAAGGGCCTGCGGCGCGCGTGGTCGCTGCTGGGCCCCTCGCTCTCTGCAGTGGCAGGCGCAGTACCCAGAGCCTCCAGAAGGGACTGCGGCGCGCGTGGTCGCCGCTGGGCCCCCTGCGGTTCTGTGCGTTACTGCCATTGGGATTTGCAAAGCAATGCAGTGTCCAGAGACTGCAGAAGGGCCTGCGGCGCGCGTGGTCGCCGCTGGGCCCCCTGCGGTTCTGTGTGTTACTGCCATTGCGATTTGCAAAGCAATGCAGTGTCCAGAGACTGCAGAAGGGCCTGCGGCGCGCGTGGTCGCCGCTGGGCCCCCCGCTCTCTGCAGAGGCAGGCGCAGTACCCAGAGCCTCTAGAAGGGCCTCCGGCGCGCGTGGTCGCCGCTGGGCCCCCGGCGGTTCTGTGCGTTACTGCCATTGTGATTTGCAAAGCAATGGTTGTGACAGGCTGCGAATCGCATTGTAATGGCTGCGGCCAGGATGTGCGCACACTGTGTCTGTGCACTACTGCCATTGTGATTTCCATAGTATTGGTTCTTGCCAGTTCGGAGTCGCATTGTAAATGCTGCGAGAAGGATGTTTGCGAAGTGTGTCTGTGCACTGGTGCCATTGTGATTTGCAGGACCTGTGTTTGCGCGGCATGCGAATCGCCTTGTAAATGCTGCATAGAAGTTGTTTGTGAAGCCTGTCTCTGCGCTGCTGCCATTGTGATTTGCAAAGAAAGGGGTCTCACTCACTCACTCCACTCCACTCCACTCCACTCCACTCCACTCCACTCCACTCCA
>CAXAMN010014570.1:0-17910 GCA_963970005.1 Durusdinium trenchii | reverse complement strand
ACCTCACTCACCTCACTCACCTCACTCACCTCACTCACCTCACTCACTCACTCATACACACCTCCTCCCTCCCCTCCTTCTCATCCTCGTCCATCACATCATCACTTATACTACACGTCTTAGCACAACCGCCTCATATACCTTCTCTCCTCACACTTCGTTCTTCACTTTTCATCTCACTACTCCGTCTCCCATGTGATGTTCATATACAATTGAATTTGTAAAACTTATCATGTGGGGTTATCCGGTCCTTTTATTCCTTTTCAGCAGGGGCGTGTGGCACTCTCGTCCTACCACACGCAACGAAGCTGTGGGCGAGAGTGGGAAGGGAAACTTGGCCAGTTTCCTGTACCTGCTGTGATAATTACTCCGGGCCCTGCTTGTACCTAAAACAAGAAATCCAGCCTTTGCACCGGTTTGCTCTCGGCAGTCATGCATAGGGCTTTGGTGTCGCTTTCTGCAGATGTGCACGGGCCGGCGTCATTTTGTCGCTCCGACTTCGTCGACTCGATGCTTGTGTTTTTGGGCCTCACTTCTGTTTGAAGACCCCAGCCTCCGTTAGGTTTTACCTGTACCCTTAGGAACTGGTACCCTAGGCCGGCGTGTGGCACCGCTGTCAGTCAGTACGCATATCCATAAGTGTGTTTGGCCTCGTGCCAACCCGGGATGAGCCCGTAGAGTGCCTCCCGTGGACCCGTCGAACGGGTGTCTGTCGTTATCTCCTCTGCCCGGAGATGTAAGTGCCCACAGCGGGCAGCACCTGGCTTACGCCACCAGAAGTTGGATGTTTGTATCATTTTGGAATTCCAAGTTGGCTCATGCCTTTACGTGACCGCAGCGGTCAAAGCAGCCAGCCATTTCGGCAGGGCACAAGGTGACCATAGCGGTCAAAGCAAGTTTAAGGTTCATTGGAACCTGTCGGCGACTTAGATGCACATACATCGTACACACCTTAACGTGGCAGGTCTTCCCAGGTTGTTGTAATGAGGTCTGGTTTCATCGGTTCCCGTCCCCTCCATTTGGTTCCCCCTTCACCCCCTTCCCTTCACACACTTCTTTTCCTCTTTCTTTTCATGTCTTCCCTTGCTTCATGTCCTTTCATCTCACTCCTTTCGTTCTTTTGCGTGTACAACGGTCCGGGCCTTAGTGTGTACGCGCACTTCTACTTTCAACTCAGGTGTTAGGTCGCCCAGGTCTCGACAATGAGGTGGGTTTCATCAAGTGTGCCTGTGCACTTGGTTTCTCTTTCATCGCAACCACACACACTTTTGTCCCGTCTCGTCTTCCTTCTCATGTCTTCATCCTCTTGAGTTTGCTCCGCGCACATTTACACATTTGTCCTAGCCTTAATTTTTGCCTCCCCTTGGGGAGGCGTGTGTGTGTGTGCCCCTTGTAGTCACAGGGATCCAGTTGGATTGTTTTTTCCTTTTCAGCAGGGGCGTGTGGCACTCTCGTCCTACCACACGCAACGAAGCTGTGGGCGAGAGTGGGAAGGGAAACTTGGCCAGTTTCCTGTACCTGCTGTGATAATTACTCCAATCTCCGGGCCCTGCTCGTACCTAAAACAAGAAATCCGGCCTTTGCACCGGTTTGCTCTCGGCAGTCATGCATAGGGCTTTGGTGTCGCTTTCTGCAGATGTGCACGGACCGCCGTCATTTTGTCGCTCCGACTTCGTCGACTCGACGCTTGTGTTTTGGGCCTCACTTCTGGTTGAAGACCCCAGCCTCCGTTAGGTTTTACCTGTACCCTTAGGAACTGGTACCCTAGGCCGGCGTGTGGCACCGCTGTCAGTCAGTATGCATATCCATAAGTGTGTGTGTGTGTGTGTGTCTAACCTTTGGAGTCACAAGCTTCCTGTTGGATTGTTTCATTTGCTTTTTTTTTTAGCAGGGGGCACGCGGCTATCACGCAAACGCATGCCAACGAAGCTATGCGTGATAGTGGAAGCCAGGTCTGGTCAACCTCGTGTACCTACTTTTGGAACTGTTGACTAAACTGTCACTCTCATTTTCTTTAAAGGGCTCATACACTCTGCAGACAAGAACGTCACTTCGACCTGCTCGTCGTATCGTGGAGTTGGAACTTTGGCCTTTAACTACAGGTACTCAGGCCTCCTTACCTGGTTGTTCAGGATCCTGGTTTCTTAGGTAGCCGTGTGGCGAGCGGCATTCGAGTCAGAATGAACTTCTATAAGTGTGTCTCTCCTCGTGAGAGCCCAGGCTGAGCCCGAAGAGTGCCCCCTGTGCTGTGGACCCGTCGAACGGGAGTTTGTCGCTGTCCCTGCGCCCGGGACCAGAGTAGTCCGCCGGTCAAAGTAGGCTTAGGCCAAAGTCATTTGCCAAGACTTGATGAACTATTGAATACAAGTAGGCAGCTTTCGAGCAAGCCATTAGGTGACCGGAGCGGTCTGAGCAGCCAGCCACTTTGGTACGGCGTACGCGGCCGCAGCGGCCGAAGCATTTTTGAGGTTCATTGGAACCTGTCGCGACCTTAGGTGCACATACCGCGTCTACGGGTAAACCAGGTTTGCCCAGGTGTTTCTAATGAGGTTTGGCTTCATCGGTTCTCGTCCCCTCTATTTTCTTCCCTTTTCATCCTTTCCCCCTTTACACACATCTGTTTTCTTCTTTTCTTTCGTTTGCACGTGCACGGGCCCCGGCCTTAGTGTGTACGTGCACAACCTACTTCAACCTAGGCTTTAAGTCGCCTAGGTCTTTATAATGAGGCGGGTTTTCATTGGTTGTCCCTGTGCACTTGGTTCCCTTTCGTCGCAACCACACACGCCTTTGTCCCGTCTGGTCCCTTTTTCATGTCTTCATTCTTTTGTCTTGTTGCGCGCGCACTTACACTTTGCCCTGACCTTAGCGCTTCTCGCCCCCCCTTGGGGGGGGCGTGTGTGTGTGTGCGTGTGTAACCTTTGGAGTCACAAGGTTCCTGTTGCAGGGGGCATGCGGCTATCGCGCAAACGCATACCAACGAAGCTATGCGCGATAGTGGAAGCCAGGTCTGATCAACCTGGTGTACCTACGTTTGGAACTGTTGACTAGGCTGTCACTCTCATTTTCTTTAAAGGGCTAACGCACGCTGCAGACATGAACGTATGCCGTCAGTCACTTCGACGACCGGCTCGTCGTATCGTGGAGTTGAAACTTTGGCCTTTAACTACAGGTACTCAAGACTCCTTACCTGGTTGTTAAGGATTCTGGTTTCTCAGGTTGCCGTGTGGCGAGCGGCATTCGAGTCAGTACGCATTTCTATAAGTGTGTGTGCGTGTGTGTCCACACCTGCGCCTAAGGTTTTGACTCACCAAGGACGCTACTAGGGGCCTGGCTTCGCTGCTAAGAGCAAGGACGGTACCACTGTGGGAGCATACTACGAGGAGTCAGGACGCTACTAAGGGCCCCTGGTATCACTATTAGCCTGCAAGCAGGGGGTCCAGGCAGTTGTGAGCTTTCCCTGGACCAACGAAGACGGATTCACAACTGGTGAAGCGAGAAGGGACACCTTCTCGTGTACCTGCTGGAATTTTCAAGCCTTATGAGCATCCAGAGAGAAGAAACCAAATGTTCAAGCACCTTCAAATCCGCAGACTCAACCACCATTCCGTTTGAGCGCCTTTCCTTTCCATGAAGTCAAGGGCTAATGAGTGTAAAGTGGGACTTCGTCAACAGATTCAGCTCTTGCGAGCAACTCTCTAAGTGTGTGTCGCCACAGAGTGCCACTGAGGGCTGTGGTGTGATCCCCACCGAGGGGCGCAGCATGTGCATAGACCCAGATCCTGGGGGATATGCACTGGCTTCTCCTGTCCTTGTTGTGAACTTCCCACTGTTTCCCACTGATTTTCCGTTATGCATGAGACAGCCGACCAAGTGCCGCAGGGCTCACTGTGATCAACTCCAGTCTGGAATCCCACGCGTGTACATTCATTCATTCATTCACTCATTCATTCAGCTAAGTAATCAAGGCGGGCCGCCAAGTATTCTCTTTTCTGTTCTTTCCTTCCTGCTGTTGCTTTTCGTTTTCTGAGGCTTTTCTTGCCCTTTTAGGTGTGACGAGGCTTCTTTTCAGTGCGCCGATTACGGCTTTGGTCATGCCTTCAAGCAGACACCACCATCCCCTCCCCCCCCTACACCCCTGCACCCCTTGCACCTTCCTCTTCTTTTCTTGCCTCTTCGTTTGTTTTGTTCCTTCTCTCAGGCTTGTTAGGTGGACGTTCAGGCTCGTTTAGTCAATGCACTCCCTGCCCTCCCCTGCACCCCTTGCACCTTTCTCTTCTTTTCTTGACTTTTCGTTTGCGTTGTTCTTTCTCTCATGCTTGT
This sequence comes from Durusdinium trenchii, assembly GCA_963970005.1. Lineage (NCBI taxonomy): Eukaryota > Dinophyceae > Suessiales > Symbiodiniaceae > Durusdinium > Durusdinium trenchii. Next base: position 13,590 of record CAXAMN010014570.1, on the reverse strand, counting down.
TAGGTGGAATTCCAGGCTCGTTTAGTCAACGCCCCTCCCTTCCCCCCCCCTCACCGTATGTGTCCACACTTGTGCCTAAGGCTTTGCGTCACACAGGACGCTACTAGGGGCTTCTGGCATCGCTACTCGGAGCCAGGACAGTACTACTGCCGTTCTACGAGGAAGCTACTAGGGGCTCCTGGCTTCGCTACTAGCTTGTAAGTAGGGGAGAGCGCGCCGAGCACGGCTTCGTGTGTGTGTGTGTGTCCACACCTGTGCCTAATGTTTTGATTCACCAAGGACGCTACTAGGGGCTCCTGGCTTCGCTACTAAGAGCAAGGACGGTACCACTGTGGGTTCCAGGCCACACTACGAGGAGTCAGGGCGCTACTAAGGGCCCCTGGTATCACTATTAGCCTGCAAGCAGGGGGTCCAGGCAGTTGTGAGTTGTCCCTGGACCACCGAAGACGGACTCACAACTGGTGAAGCAAGAAGGGACGCCTTCTCGTGTACCTGCTGGAATTTTTAAGCCTTATCAGGATCCAGGGAGAAGAAACCAAATGTTCAAACACCCTCAAATCCGCAGACTCAATCACCATTCCGTTTGAGCGCCTTGCCTTTCCATCAAGTCAAGGGCTAATGAGTGTAAAGTGGAACTTCGTCATTCAGCTCTTGCGAGCAATTCTCTAAGTGTGTGTGCGTGCGAGTTGGTATGCGTAATTCTATGTTGGTTATGCTGCGGCGAACGTGTTAGCAGCTGAGTGCGATTGACATTTCACACCATTCTCATCACATATGATGCAGACCCAAATGCTGACGGAACGGTAAGGTTGCGCCGAGTCTGTTTCGCAAGCCACTGGATAATATATTCAATATGCAGGCCACCAGCCAAGGTGTGCATGAAGGGACTTTTGTTGACATCGCAGGTCAACAAAGCAGCCAAGTCGAAGACGGCCTCTCGAATTGCGAAGACCACTTGGGGCTTCCGGCAAATGGACGAAGGCGAATCCTGATCGACTCGACATGACATCTCTGACAATGCGTATGAAAGCACCAAAGTTTTGGTTGAGAGATGTTGAGAGATTGGGTGGGCCAAGACCAAGTCATGCTCGTCTCCGCTTCAAAGGGAATTGGATTCTTTGGGCAAAATTTTCTGTTTTACCTTTCACCCTCTCTTCATCCAAAAAGTGGTCGAACGTGACCAGCTTGATCCTGCCTTGGAAATCGCCGGTCGCGCTGTTCTTTGATTTCGGAACACACCATCATATGAAATATTATGAATCCATATGACATACCCACCTTGGAAACACCTCACGTGGAGGTGCATCGTTTTCCAGACTTGTGAGGTGAACGTTTGTCACTCTTCGTGCTCACTGAACTCAACTTTTTTGAGTTTGAGGCCAAGTTCAGCCTTTGGACACTCAGCTGGAGCAGGTTTGACCGCAGCCCCAACACCTTCTTGATCAAGTCCTGGCATTGAATAGGAAGCCATAGTTCCTGCTCTAAGGTTCATGCAAATTGCCGAGAAATCTGGTTTGTGCTCAGCACAAATTTGGATGTTTGGGGTCGGTTTTACAATGAAGTTTGCCAATGGGTGTTGTTTAGCACATGAATGTTATCTCATTTGTTTGTCGATGTTCCTCCTGGTTTGCCCAAGCAAGCCAAGTTCGATGCTCGTACTGCTGCTGTGAGAGTTTTTTCTCTGGTTCATGCCCAAGGTATGTAAATGTCAAAGAGACCGGGAGCCTCCAAGCAAGTCTTCACTTTCAAGGTTGCCAATGAGCTCGTAAGTGCCATGATTATAGTTGATTTCTGAAGCGTCCTTTTTTTCTACCTCCAAGACCTTGTGCCGAAGACTGGTCTCTGAATGATTTGAACTTGACTCCTTTGCCAGTCATCGGATTCCGAAGTTGCCTGTGGGGGCTGCGCTTGAGTTTGGCCGCCCACTGGAGATGATACAGGAACATGGCAGAAACTTACGTAGAAACTTGGTCATTTGTGGAGGCACAATATTTTGTGATGTCAAAGGTGGCAACTCATTGAAACTGGCACGGCGACTCAGATGGTTGGAGATCAGGCGCCCATTCAACTTGATAAATTGCCGTTGAGGACTCCACTTCTTTGCCTGTTGCCAAAAGGCTTATTTGCAAAGTGCTGGATTGGCTCGTCCTCATAAGCTGCTTCCATTGAAATGCCCCGCGCCCGTGTTGAAGCCAGACTTCATATCGGCATATACGATCACGGACTGCCATAGAAGGGGCCCCGTTCATATACAAGAGGGGCTCTATGATCCAAGAGTTGTGATGCTTGTTTGGCTGCTTCCAAACTTCTTCGTGTATGTATTTGCATACATTGCACGCCATCCGTTTCTCCTCCAGCTTCGACTTTCCCTTGTTCATCATTGCGCATGAACAAAAGTCTCAAGCTGCTCATCTCTTTGTGGTGCGGAACACCAGACCTTGACTTTCTGAAGCTCTCCTCAGAAGTTAGTCGTGGAATAGCTGTAAGTAGCTCGTCAATATCGCGAGTATGGAAAGGGTCTACATCTGCAGCGAGGCAATGCGGCTGGCCTCAATCTCGTGATGATTGTGGGCAAGGTTTTCAGCGCATAAAACAACAAGGCCGTCTGGCAGTGTCGCCACCTTGCATGAAAGGATGCGTATGCAACATTCGGAAAGGCCCATTTGCAAGCATTGGTTCTTGGGGTTCCCCTAGTGCAGGTGGTTCTCTCCAGGCCTTTCGTTGCATTCGTTCCGAGGTGCCTGAGAGATCTTGCTCTGCAACTTCACGTCTCTTCTTTTGCTCGATAGTAGAGAAGCGTTGTCGGGTCAACCTGCATCAATCGCTGTGCCGCTCTTGTTGTGACAGTCCACAAAGCACTTCGGGAATTGCGAATGAAACACGGCACCCCAGAGTCCTTTGCTGGCAAAGGGTGCTCGAGGCTCCAACAAGGTGCCACCCCCTGCTACAAAAAGGCAGAGGAGGAGTTCTCTGGGAGCAAGCCCAGGTGGAGAAGAACTTGCAAGATGCCGTCAGGCTTTTCAAAATGCAGGATGAGCAAACCGTGCAAGCACACATCGTCGCCCTCTACAGCGATGACGGTACGCCTCTCTTGGAGATTTCCTGTATGACAAACCCATTTTCCTGCACCATGCTGGAGTCAGTCAAGGCATCATGTGTAGAATGGTGGGCCGGCCCGGTCTCAATAGACGCAATACATGTGGGGATTCACACAGGTTCGAGGATCCCAACATGAATATGTAAATTAGGTAAATTAATCTCTGGTCAGCAAAAATGCTTCCTGCTTCCTTGCACTTTAACCACCAGCCATGTTGTGGGGTGTTTGTGCAGCAGCCGTTGGATTTGCTAGGATTCCCAGCTCTGTGACTTGGCACAGAAGCGTCGGGAGGGCCATCTATCTAACATTCAAAGGTTTGGCAAGTTCCAGCGGAAGGATGTCGTTTGCACTGGTTTGGGTCATGGGGAAAGAGCAATTGTTTTGTTTCAACTGCAATGTATATTATATATATATATATCGGTTTCAAGCGTAACACCATCCACGACCGAACCACGAGCCATTTGTAACAGGGAATAACCATAACCTGTGTCTAACCTGTATACACCGAGCGCATTGCAGCTTCCTTATGCCAACATTTGGCAGCGCACACATACATGATTTGGACAAAACTCATGTCATAGAGTCAAAATCAGGACTATCAGCTCGATCCATTTTGTCCGCACCCTCTCACAATAAGACAATACATATCATGCAGTAGTGACCAACTAAAGCTGTCTTGACTGGAGAATTGGCTGCCCCCCACGCTGAATGGGTCCCTCAACACTCTAACTGCCAACAATTTGAAGGTGCGGATCCCAATGCATTCTGCAAGCAAGATTTGACCTCCGCCCAAGGTTTCTCAAGAGAAGGCCCACGCCAGTGACAATGAATATGATGGTGGAGAGAGTGACGATGACTCACAGGAGTTGCTCGTCCCTCAAAGTCAAAGACCAGTGATTCTGTGTGTGTGCCAGTGTATACGCTGTGCAGATTCTCGAATGAAAGCACCTCCCAATCTGCTCACTTGGTTGGGCTTCCTTTGGCATCACTAGATTTGACCACTGGGCATCCAAAATTCGAGAGTCAAAGCTGAGCATCAAAACCAAGGTAGATCCATAGATTCAGGTCATTATTGGGGGGTTACCCGCATTATTGGGGTCTTGGCAGACAGCCACATGCCCACGGCGCACGATGCAGACAAATGCATGTAAATGCTATCCAAGACGCTATCCTTATAAGTCCCAGATTTATAGTTAACCTTTGCAGGATCAGGCAAACTCCGAGACTGCCTGGATAAGCCCACAGAATACCCTGGAAACAACCATCAGAAGCCGATTTGTTCGTGCCATTTCAAGTTGGATTGGGTCAAGCAAGACCAAACACCCTGGAGGTTCGCTAAGACCTCGGCCTTTTCCATCGCAACTGGGCAAATTCGGACGAACTTCAAAGCAGGACAATGCCAGGAAGCAGTACTTTAAGCCATTGCGCAGACCCTGCTGTGTAGGATTCGGACTCAGTCCATGTTTGTAGTATTTGAATCCATTTGGTGATGGTGACTTACACGAGCCAATTGGCGGGTGGCTTATCAATAAACTATTCAGACTCAGATGTCGTTTTGCAATGTGTTGCTTGGCATACATTCGATGGATCTGAAATGGCAGATGGATCCGATTCTTTTGAGTCCGTCAAAGTCAAAGCTATGTAAGAGTACCACGTGAAGGGCTCGCAACTTGAGCCTCTCAATAAAGGAGGTGGGTATCACTCCGTGATTGTGTGCACTCTTTTTTGTGCCTTCTTTGTTGTGTGGAAGCGAATATATAGAGCAGACTTGTCAACGTATGGTAACTTTCCCGTGGTTTGGGATGCCCCACAATCTTCTTTCCAGAACCACAAGTAATCCATCTCTAAACAACTGAAATCAAGGGAGCACACCACAACTTCCAGGCAATGGCCAAAGCAGCCAAAGACGCCCGAGCATCAAAGTTCATGCACGAAAGGCGGTTTGGGTTAGAAGGTTTGTTTGAGAAAGTGCAGTCGCAGGCTGCTTGCAGGTACATACATTGATCTTGTGAGATCTTCGAGTAAGCAGTTGGCTGTGGGACAACAACACGCAGGATGGTTTGTTTCCCATTCTATTGGGCTGCGGATTTGGGGTCCTCACGCTGACAAATATTCGGATCAATGGGCTCACGACCAGGCGCATGTTGGAAGAGCCCAGCTTGGCCGAGCGAGAAGGTGAGCGACAAAGCCGGCGATATGAGGAGCGAGAATATCATTCAGCCCAAGCACACCGCTGTTGATGAGTGAAATCTTTGCACACCTCACAACTCACAAATCATAGTTTAACTGTTGGAAATCCTTCGTTTGAGGTAGTGCATTTGTTGAGTTTGAGGCTGACAAAGCTCACCATAGGCAGACTTGCAAAAGAGAGCCATCATCCACCATCATTTGATGCCATTAGCATACAGTGACCTCAGGATCCACCCAATGAGTGGCTCCTGGAACTGCTCCAACTCCACAATGTGTCAGCCAAAACAGTCACTCTGGCAATTCAGCGCTGAGGATTTGATGGGTACAGGGGCGGAAGATGGTCAACGGGCTGCTCTCAATAAATAGCCAACAAAAATACTGTAACTGTGTCAAGTCCATACAAGGGCAAGCAAGCTTTCTGAAATTGATTTGAAAGCCTGAGACCTAGGAAGTCTAGGTAGATGTTCACTACACTGTTCAGCTGTTTGCCTATACATTCTGCCAACCTTTTACGTGGCAATTTGGAGGTTGCTAGCTTGCAGGATTGGTGTTTCAAACTCCGAAGAACCACTGGGTATTACGCGAGCAGCTTATATAAAAACTGAATGCCCTCAGCGTAGTTATCAGGTTGTTGTGAAAGCAGCGGCTGTTTGCTGCTTGGGCTTTTCGCTAGCAAGTTCCGACTAGATCTCTGCAAGTCAGACAACGTGTGCAAACGTCAAGCGGCCGCATCAGGATACTCTCTGGAAGTACATGTCTGAAGGGGATATCAACCAAGTGAAGAAGGCGCCGACTACTAGCGTGGGAATGATAACCTTCCATTAAATCATTAAGCAGTTGGAACCTGTATCATTTTTGGAGTCAACTGCTTTAAGGCTTTGATGCATACCGCTCAAAGCTGGCGTTTCTTTTGGTGTGCTTTCCCTCGAGGTCTTGCGCAGTATTCTTGCAATAAGCCACTCCTGACTTCTGAGCTATGCCGTTCACACAGGCTTACAATGTTTCAGTGACCAAATATAGCTGCTATGTGTGAGTTCTGTTCTGTCAGGGGATTAAAAAACAATATAGCACACGTCCATCACATGAGCAGAAAGATCGAGTGGTCAGGATCGAGCTCACTGTTTGCAAGTGACTGAAGAGAAGTACTTTGAGCTGCCTGGAGCCTCCAGAGAGGTGGAGCTCAAACACATGTTGCTCGGTTCGGCACTGCGGTTTGTTGTCTTCCACATTCTGTCACATTTAGGATTCTGCATGGGATCAGATGGGATAATGATTAGTGATATAAGCACACTGTGATACACTTTAGTCACATGAATGGGAAGAAATTGTTATTCACAAGTCATATGATACACGGATTGTGTGGCGGGATGATTTCAGACATTGTATATGTCCCCTAGTTTGATTTCATTCAGTTGACAATCAGAAGTCCCTCTAGTATCCGCTGGCTTTATAAAGTCTTGAAGGCCATTTAAGCTTGCATACTGTGTGCGCCACATGCCAAGGCACAAAGCCGCCTGGAAGAGATCAGGGGGTTGTGCAGAGAGGATTGCTTGGACTCTTCTGGGATCCTAGACAACACAAGTTGTTTGGGAAAGCTTGGACCAGTAGAGCAATCAGTCTTTCGCATGGTCTCATCGCAAGATCAAGTCTGTTGGTGCTTAGTAGTTGATGCTGTGAGCAATGCTGGCTGATCGATGCCAAGTTCTTCCGTCTTGTCAAAACCGAGCTGCAACAACACATGGAGCTACTGAGCATGCTGAGCACGCAGCTCTCATCAGCTTGGCCACTGAGGTCATGAAAAACACGCGAAAGGCAGGCGGCAAATGTTGTCGCTTTTAGTGTGGTGTAGCGGAGGTGCAGTGATTGAGTGGGTTTGCTTGGGTTCGGTGGCGATTTGTCTTTGGATGTGTTTTTTTTTTGTGTTTTGGACATGTCATGCACCATTCTTCAAAGCTGACTCCAGAGCCTACCGCAATGGAAAATGTTCAAGCATCTATTGTAATACTGTAGATAGTCCAGAAGCCCACCTTGTGTTTTCCAAGTTTAAGGGATGAGCGGAGCAACCTTTCTTCCAAACGCCAGCAATCGTTCCTCTCAGTTCTTGTCGGGTTCTGAAGGAAAGTGCTGCAGCATGTGGCTCAAAACAGTGCCCTTGTGTGAAGTCGAAGTTAAAGTGATGAGTGTTTGTGACTTGGGGATGCATTTGTCCAAGTTTTGGTGAGGGCCTGAGATGAGAATTCATGATTTTGAGGATGATGCAGTGACGCATCCGAGTTTGGGTGAGAACCTGAGACAGTGTCTCAAAATATATGGAAGATCAGGTCATTTTCGTGGAGTGGCAGTGCCGCTGTACAGTGGCATTCGGAACAGGCGTAGTGGTAAGGACCTTTGTTGGTGTATGTCGGTGCATGTGATGACGTTTGTGAGAGGACATGCAGAGAGGCACTGTGTTGATTAGCAACTTTGGTCCTTTGTTGGGAAAGAAATGGTCTTCTTGGTAGCACACAAGTGGCAATAGCAACTCCATCATCATATTTGGGGGCAAGCAGTTCGACATCTTTGCGATTTGAATCGACTTTATGACCGCAAGGTCATCAGAAATTGTGGACGCAGGGTATATTCAAGAATGGAGGGCGCATTGCAAGTGTTCTCATATGAACAAAGGTTAAAGCTGGGGAACCGAGTAAACCATCTCATTGCACACCTGCCCCAGTTGATGCTGTTGTGGCAGGTTGCATCACAGGTTACCCAGCAGCGCAGTTCGAGAAAAAAGATCCAGGAAGTATCGCTAGTGGAAACTCAACTTCTCAACTGCTTCTATTACTTTCTTGGTTTCTTCAGTTTTTGTAAGTACAGTTGTGTTCAGTCATACATGCACATGTATATACTGTAAATATATATATATACATATCATACATATATATATGCAGTATATATTCTCTTGGTTTTGCAGATAAGCTACTAGTCTTTCAACCTGCAAGCCCTGTGCCAGGCCATCCTTTCACAGCTCTTCAAGTGTCCAATCACCAATCTCAGCAAAGTAAGCTTCGACTCAGGCACGCTCTGTCGTATTGTAGATTTCTGCGAGCTGGGAGATGTTTGGCAACTGGTGATTGTCATCCCTCAGCAAAGCGCATAATATGTGTTTGGTGCTTTGGGTGGAAATGTTTGGCGCTAATTTGACAGTTGCCTGATAGATATTGCGATCCATTTTGCAGAAAAAGAAGGATGCATCTCGCAGGAACCCCCCTGCATGCTGCAGGACATTCACCCTTCTCTTGACTGTCCTCTCAAGTCACATGTGAGTCAATTGCCAAGCTGCAAACAGGTCAAGTTCCCTTGCTTCGACTTTTCTTCCATAGAGACCAGCAGACAGAGGAGGTGCAGAAGCATTGAAGCAAACTGAAGTCACAGAAGTCTCAATGAGACAAAAGCCGATGACACACCATGATGTTCGGCGTTAAAAACTTGTGGAACTTGTGTAGCCCAGATAATTTTGGAATGATACAAGTAGTGAAAATTAACTTTGGCTTTACGGTTGCACAACAACACTTTTCCAGCCCCACCCAAAACTGGAAGGCAACTTTCCTCTACAAACCATGTTTTGAGGTTTCATGCGGGCTTTTGTTGATGGATTGTTCATTTTTTGAGGCCTCTCCTTTGTTCCCTGTCCAGGTAGCCATCCGTTTCCTCGACGATTGCGCTCGGGAAAGCTGGCGAAGAAACTTGTGTGGACGCCATGCGGGCGGCACCGGGTTGCACCGAAGGATTCACTGAGGACATGTTTTGGGATATTTGAGGTGGGTTGGGAGGTAGAAGCTCGATTCTGGCATGTATTTGGACCCGTAGGTTATGGAACTTTTGGGCTTACCAAGGGGTGGCACTCATCATCCACCTGACAGATTTTCTTGAGAAGTGTGAATGTGGATGCTTGGGGAAAGCCCACTTGTTGAGTGTATGGGGCGGATTTTAGACTTCCCAATCTTCTCCGTTGCTTACTTTCTGTGCGCTCTTGAGGGATTGGACAATACTGTAGGGACAGGCAGTGGGAAGAACCCTTGGTAGACCACACCAACATGTTCAAGAATCTATGAACCAGCACAGCACTGGATTGGAAGTGATAACTCTCAAGAGTCCTTTTGACAGAGACCTTCAAACTGAAATTGCAATTCTTTGTTGAGGAAAGTCATTTGCCAGGTCAAAGCCAGCAGATTTGAATGGGGGCATGTATACGCAACATCCTGCATTTGAGGCAGCTCGTTCTGCAGAAGAGTGGGGGAGACAGCCTCTTGGCTGCACTGTATCCTTTTCGAGGGAGGCAGCAATTCATGGGGTACAAGGGTGCAGCTGGTGAGTCTTTGGAAAAAGATGGACGTCCATCACTTGGACGGTACGATTATGAATGTTAGTTGACAAATTGATCGGTTCCATGTGGAGTGGCTTGAGAATGGATGCTGGTCACAGCCAGGAATCTTACTGCTACAGAAAAGGAATGAGATCTGACCTGGAAGCTAAATATGCGTTACAGCATTAACAGGGCAACCTGAGGTGTAGTCTCTTGTCTGGTGCCAGCAAGCATACCCCCGTTTGGGCCTTAGGTGCTTTGGTTTGGGGACTCTTGCTGGGTGGGCGTTGCCAATTGTTTGTTTCAATGACGACAATAGACAGTAAAGACAGCAACAATCATACCAGCATGCCCCATCAACACTCTGCGACTCTACAATCCAACCACTATGACCTAAATCGGCATCATCACGCAAACAAATCACCACTGAACAAACCACAAATCCCAGAATCGAAGTTTGAAAACTGGTACAAGACAGGTGAATGTATGAAGGGCATACAGCTGGAATTGTAGAGCACCATAATTTGAGGCGGCCATGTCTTGTGAATTTGTATACCGCTCTCCTGATGATTGATTATCGTTGCTGCACATGGATTTTGTAGGTTTTTCTTGGCGCTCAGGTTTGGAAAAGCTATGAGGGCAAAGCCCTTTTGAAGTACCATCGGACATGTCCAATGGATTCGCGCAGCAAAAGAAAAGCCATGTGAACATGAGTTGTGCAGTAGAGAAACACACAAGCAAACTTTCTTAAGGAACGTAACCACTGTCTTTACCTTTCTGTCTTGGTGGGAACAGCTACAGACACTTATCGTAATAGGGTAGTAAGCGGCAAAGGACAATTTTCTAGCAAGGCCAAGCTGTGCTTTTGCCAGACCCTCCTCTTCAGGACCAATCCAATAGTATGAAGAGCAACGTCCTTCGTTGTCAAGGTTCACTTGAACTGGATTGGGCTTTGTTTACTATCATAAAGATCTCTTCTGTCATTTCCTTCATGGCCTTGCCTTGGCTTGGCTTTTATCAAGGGAGAAACGGATGAACAAAGGACAGGACGAAGGAAGGGAGGGAGGGCCGGAAAAGGGTAGTAAATAGGCGGAGGGGAGTAACCTGAGAAAGAAGAAGAGAAAGGAGAAGGAAGACAAGGATGAAGGGCGTTTCAGGCCCTGTCCTCAATGCAAAGATGTTCATCTTTCAACTTTTGTCCCTTTGTAAAGGTGCAATGTGTTGATTGTTGCTATGTTTTTTCTTAAACCTGAATGCATATATAGGAGCCGTGGTACGAAAGGATATTTTATTGAAGAAGTGTTTATGGACAGACTGCGCAAACAAAATGTTGCGAATGGCCCCCCGCAAAGCCAAGGCAATTAACATGTTTGAGCATCCCAGAATCCAGCAAGAACTAGAAACACCCACTTGTTGCTAGCCAAACGATTTGCACAATAGCGCAACGCTCTGTATGTGCCAGGTGGCCGTCCCGGGCCTTCAAGGATCGACTGCATGAATCGTGGGGTGATCAGCCAAGCCATGCAACCAAGTTAATGGATCTGACCCATCAGAACCAGCGGAATCAGACTAGTGCACGAAGCAGCAAAGACATGTTGAGGTAGGGAGGATATTGGCAAAGGTTTAGGGTTCAGGGTTTCTTCGAAATGGGCCATGACGACGTGAACCACTGTAACAAGCGGTAAGAGTTCGGGAAAAGCATAAGGACTCAAAAAATTCCTAAATTCTAGAGGAGTCAGCAAAGATAAAGAAGCAGACATCTCATAGAGCTGGGAGTGCGTGAGCTCCCAACAGAAGACATTGCCCACGACGTCATGTTCCCTGAACGAGAACTTTGCAGTTGCACGGGTCATGGGTCATGAGTGAAGTGCTTGAAGCCTCAATGTTTGAAGTCAGCACATCAACTGCCAGCAGTTGGATATTGGATGCTTGAGACTTGCAGGTTGCAGGCTACAGGATAAAAAGCATTTGCCAACAACAGGGGCGGCATATGAAAGAAAGAGTGGAGACACCCAGAAACCCTTGATATATTTGTATATGTTATATTTGATCGTTGTTCTTAAGTAGTCAAAGTACTTATATAACAAATTTGAAATGTTGTGGTTCCGTTCGTTTAGATATAAATGTACCTAAAATCGATTAAGGGGATGAATATGATGAAATTTATAGTAACAAAGAAGAACATATTATTAAAACAAAAAACCTATATATCACGAAAGCCAGCCGATAGGCTAGGCTGAAGTTGGGTTAGGCGAACGAAGTAAAGGGGGTGTGGGGGGGCTAGGCACTCCCAGTTCGGCCTTGGCGGAGGATGCTTATAGAAGAAGTTGATTGAAATGTCAAAATCCCAAAAGGCACACCAGCTCCTGTGGGGAAATTGGATGAAGTAAATCATATCGAACTATGACATACGCCAATAGCTCGGCCTACAATCCAACCTGGCAGCTCTAGCAAATTGTTGATGTAGACTTGTGATTAAATCCCCCGATTTGGATGGCCAAACCTTTTTAAATGGGTGGGCTTCGTAATCAGCAAGCAGTCTACATTAACCAGCGACTCTGAAACAAACCAGATGCTCACCCTCAAAACTAGTGGATGCAGACTGTTTTCACAATCGATCATTTGAAGGGACGTGCTGTACGATCAATTTTTGGGTTGCTGCTTGTTTCATATGCCGTTTTCCGCTGCACAGATCATTACAATCATGGAGGTGTTTGGAGGATCCAGTTGTTTTCTTCTTTTACTATCCCAGACCATCCATGTATGGAACAGTTACATACATTTACCCCGTTTTGGGCCCCCGATATGGGTGACTATTCCATGCATGGCTTGTTTGGGTATGAAGGCCCCCCAGCATATACCACTTGCCAAGATCGCATCCGCAGCAAAACTGCATCCGGCTCGGAGATGAACTACTCCAGGCACGACAAATCACCTTTAACGTGCATGGGACCCAACCGAAATCACACGGTAAAAGGGGGCCGGCATGCCATCATAGCTATGCTGGAAGTCCAAATCCCATAACAAGTTGTGAATTATGACTACCTGGTGGGGTAGAATGAGTCATTAGAAGTTCTGAGTATCATACATGAAGCGGCACTGCCCAGCCAGCTGCCCCATGCTGCGTCTTGATAGGTCGAAGGGTTCACGCAATGACTGGATTTCTGGACCGACCCGGTCGCTTGAGTCGACAACTGTTATCTTCGGTCCTGGGGCTTCTGCAGAAGGCACGTGGACCTTTCAACCATATCTTTTTTTCCGCAAGAAAGAATAGCCACTAGCAGGAATTCAGTTGTATTGAAGAAGCAGTAATGTAGGGTACATAAGTTAAACGAAAATCAAAAACGCGTTGACTTAGAGAGACGATGGTTTTACATGAACGGATGTCACTGAACGTGTATTTATGAGGACGTTCAGTGAAGAAACTTCCAAATAGAATCAAATGGGCAGGCCTTTTCAAAAGAGGCCAGTAGCGCAACTTGTCTATGAATTATAGTAGGGTGTTTAAGAGAATTTGTGTAAAGGCTGCTTGAGAATGCCGACAACAAAACATGAGCAAGGACGAAGTGGTGCAATATTCGCCAAAAGTTACGAAAAAAGCCAATGAAAAGAAGATTTGGGAAGACAACGTTTGCCAAGCGAGCTTTGGTGCGAACGTTTGGAACAATTAGATTAAAGACAAAGGTTTAGGCTTGCGAGGAGACTTGATAAGGGTTTTCTTGATGGGATTGAGTTTTGGCAGCAAGAGATTTGAGACCATGAGTCACAAGAAAGTTCGAAAAAGAAGACGAGATGACCTCGAAGAGTTGCTTGAGGGTAAATTGATTAAGGTTGTTTTCATTATTTAAAGCTACATAGCTGGAGGTAAGCCAGGAAAGCTTGCTTAAAGAATGCGGCAAAGATTGGCAAAATAAATGGGTCGTGAAATGGTGGTTTTGTTTCGTTGTTATAGCTTGCT
>CAXAMN010014559.1:133107-155575 GCA_963970005.1 Durusdinium trenchii | reverse complement strand
CATCGAAACATGCGTTGATGCAATGTAGACTTTATAGCGTGCGGTGTGGAGATAAATTAATTGTCCAACAAAGGGTGCATAACACCAAATTGCAAGAGCTGCGTTTAAAAATACGCCAACCCATCCTCCATCGGCCTCCTCACCAAAGATTCCTTCAGGAAGCAACGGCCAGGATGCAATTGCAAATTACCCCGCAGTACGGTTTTCGCCCGCGTTTGGCCAGCAGGTGTAGCTCTTGGAACACCGTGTTTATCTTGCCATGCGCAAGCCTTGCAGGCAAAATAGAAACAGATGAACAAGAAAAGACACAACATCTACACCAGGACCACCGGCATGCGGCATGATATGTGAAGAACATGTGCTGCGAGAAAGGGAAAGGGACGGTATTGTCCTTTTGTCAGCTGTCCAGCGTTCCACGTAAGGACGAGAAAAAAAACAACAAGGAAATTCTAAACGGAATCTATAGCATATCCATTGCTTGCTTGGTCCAAGGCCTTCCCTGCAAAACATATTCGCGCCCACCCTCCATTGGCCCAACTTGGGCTCTGAGCGTATAACGCGCTAACTCTTGCTGCTTTAGTTTGAAATTACGAGCGTGTCAAGCACCATCGCGGCTCTGAAAATGCAGCACCCCCATGGCAAGATGGTTTTCCCGCACATCACACGCCGCCACGAAAGTTTATATACGAGATATTGCGAACGCAAAGCGTTAGATCAAATTGTTGATCAAGAACTATTGCAACAAACGGAGATGTCTATTCAACCGAAGCGCAGGCACCTCACCCTAAGTTGCATGTCAATTTCAATTTTTAATTTCAGCCCAAGGACTTGGTGGCCGGGAACATCTTACAGAAGGTGCGCCGTTCAGCAGACATATCAGTGGCTTGGCTTAGTGGCTTAGCTGTTCAATCTTGGTCCACTGAGCCTGTTCAATGTGTTCAGTCTTGTCAGCAGTTTGTCGAGCGAACTGAGTCATCGATTTCTCTTCAGGCCATGACTGCGTGCGCAATGGGAAATTTTCAGTGTGATGTTGCGTATTGCAGGAAGAATTTTTGCAATGCGCAATATCAAGCTAGATATCGCGAGTGGTTGTGGTCTATTCATGTTGAGTCTACCCGCGTTAGCGGGTCTTAGTTCGAGTTCGATGCATTCTGCAGCGCCTGAAAAAGTCTTCCATGCACAGCGTCCGCGAAACACAGCTTACTGCATTCACCCAGGGTCCCATCAACGCACGCATGAGCACAGACATGTAAGGTCATCTCCTGCAGGTTCCGGGTGGGCTTGAGGACCTCGCCTCTAGGTGGTTGAAAAGCGCGTGAGGCGCGCTGTTTGCTAGTTACCGTTCGGTGGTGAACTTGTCGCGCATGGTAGCGGAGCCAAGCCGGGGGGGCTCGATAACACCCCGGCGCACCGATGCCAGAGGACCAGCTGCACCGGGGAGGTTAGAGTCGTATGCCACTGCCTGCAAATGGCACGCTAAAATGCTCAGATAGGTTCGCCCCCAAGGGCAAGTCGTTTGGCATTGGCAGAGCAGAAGGAAAGGGCAAAGGAGTCGGGAAGGGCCCAATTGAAAAGGATGAAAAGGATAGACATACTACATTTAATTTCTGTGTGTGTTGTCACAGTGGGATGATCAGGTATCCCATAGAAGAGCACCAACACTGTACACGGGCAATCCTGGACACCGGGGCAACCGAGAACGCCGTTGGTCTGGACTGCGAGAATGATTTGGTGGTGAACGGCGGTTTCCATGTGTCTGACCTCCCCGCATTTCGGTTTGGCATTAGTAATAGAGATCAAGCGCGCGGCAGGGTTGATTTGGTGAACCCCTCACAGGGCTTCATTCTATGTGTTGGGTGGAATGGCCCAACAGACAACTGCGTTGATCGGGGGTGGGAAGAATGCAGTGTTGTCACACCAGGATGGAAGATGTTTGTTTCATGCTGACGGTGAGATTGGATCACAACAAGCCCGAACCAGCCATCGGTCACCGCAAATGCAAGCCCTATACAGTCTGGACACCTGGCGATCGATTTAGCCGAGGCTATAGCACGACTGCTGGGACTATGCCGGCCCAGGCACGGGCATCTAGCACTGCAGACAACGAAGCAGTTGTTTGATGATGTCATTGGATCACGAGCCTTTGCATTGCAAGCGACAGAACAGTCAGAGGGAGAGTTTTCGGCAAGGCTTGCAGAATCCCAAAGACATCACGATCTCAAGGACCGATCCCGGCAAGGACATGACCTCTGGAGCTCCGGCAGCGCGATCCACGACCGTCGACATGGGGCCGGAACCCCCACATCATCAGGTTGGCCAACGAGCAGGGAGTGCAGAGGCACTTGCAACCGAGGCCATGGGGAGGACGGAACTGCTGGGGCAAGCTCGAAGGTGCTTGCAGAACAAGCAAGGATCAGCCAGAGGGCGGAGGAGGCCCATCAGGCTGGGAATCAAGCTGCCAGTGGAGTGATCTCGATTAAGGACGACGACAGCGAGAAGGAGACAG
Source organism: Durusdinium trenchii (assembly GCA_963970005.1). Classification (NCBI taxonomy): domain Eukaryota; class Dinophyceae; order Suessiales; family Symbiodiniaceae; genus Durusdinium; species Durusdinium trenchii. The sequence goes on along the minus strand of CAXAMN010014559.1, from coordinate 153,069 downwards.
TGGCAGCCTCGCCATCAGTCCTGGCGGCAACAAGTAACAACGAGTCTGGAAGAAGCCGACGCCAACAAGAAGAAGAGGAAGACAGAGCTTGGGGCCGAAGGGTCGGCGCACGACATCGCGAAAGCATCACAAAGCACTACGAGCACACTACGAACCACACGGCAGACCTCCTATCAGGGGCTTGTCCACTTGATAATGAGAAAAGACGATGGTCGCACGACATGGCACCCTTGAGGAGATCGAGGCGGCAGACAAGACCCAATCCACGAAGAACATCGTCTGGCCAAGTCTGGCCGCCTGGCCACAAAAATCGCCGTCTTGGGAGCATGCCTGACTAGTGTGGTTCAGAACCATGGGACGGATTGCAGACACCGACGCCTGATTTCATCGAGGCGGCGCGCGCTCCAACTTTGGCCTTGACAGCCAAGATGGAAGAGATGGGGTACCATCGCAAAAGGCGCAACTTCGGCTATGACCTGGACCGTCGAACTGGCGCACGGATGTTGGTTCTGGATGCGAAAGCTCATCCACCCAAGATGTCCTGGGTATCAAAGCCAGAATCTCAGACCAAAAGGACAATTAACAGAAGAATAGGCCAAGTTCCCAAGATCTCAAGAGAGCTGATGAGGTTCCTGAAGCGGAGGAAATCCTGGATGCCACGACGCTGACTTTAAATTAAATGCTTTGCCTGGGAATGGACATCGGCCAGGAAAGATGGGAATCTAAAGCCATGCAAACAAAGGCTGCTGAACAAGATGAGGCGACTGAACCGTCCTGTGTACTGGCGCCGATTCCATGGACGCACATATGTTCTTCAGCGCACAGAGATTAATTCCAGCGCTCCGGGGATGGACAGTCCTGACCTCCAATCGCTCTATTTGGATGAGCCTGCAGAAGAAATGCCCTGGACACAATGAACATGCCGAATGTCGCGGTTTGTCCTCGTACTATCCGCCAAAGATGATTACTGCAGTGACCAAGGCAATAGTGGGATCATGGCAGGCATTTGAGCACTACAACGTGAGCATCACCGAGGACATCGAGCGACATCTCCTCAACGTCCATGATCACAAGATGTGTGAGAAAGGAGACATTGGGGGCGCGAGTGGGCAATCCTCGACCACATGCACACAGGACAGATGTATCTGTTGACAGAGAGAGAGAGAGAAAGAGAGAGAGAGAGAGAGCAGAGAGCATAACGGTCCGCGTTCGAGACCGGGGCCAGCCGCGTCAACACAACACCGTCACGTCAGCGTCACGTCGCCCACATCATGTCGCGTCAACGTCACGTTGCTCGCGTCGCGTCGTTACGTCGCCCACGTCGCCGTCGCGTCACCGTCACGTCGCGTCTCCGTCTCGTCATGTCATCGACGTCGCGTCGCCCCCAGGTCGCCGTCGCCGTTGTGTCACCTCACTACTACTATTACTACTACTACTCCTCCTCCTGCTGCTGCTGCTACTACCACTACCACCACCACCACCACCACCACCACCACCACTACTACTACTACTACGACTACTACTACTACTACTACTACTACTGCTACTGCTACTGCTACTGCTACCACTACTACTACTACTACCACTACTACTACTACTACTACTATTACTACTACTCCTACTCCTACTCCTACTCCTACTCCTGCTATTACTACTACTACTACTACCACTACCACTACTACACTACCACCACCATTACTACCACAACAACTGCTGCTGCTGCTTTTACTGCTAGTACTACTTCTGCTACTACTGCTACTATTACCACCATTACTACCACAACAACTGTTGCGGCTGCTTTTACTACTACTACCACTACCACTACTACTACTACTACTACTACTACTACTACGACTACTACTACTACTACCACTACTACTCCTGCTACTACTTCTACTACTCCGACTGCTACTACTACTACTGCTACTACTGCTACTACCACAAAAACGGCTGCTGCTGCTGTTACTACTTCCAGCCGCTACTATTACTATTAAAATCAATCTTACTAATAGAACTACTGCTACGACTACTGCTACTACTGCTACTACTACTACTCTACTACTACTACTACTCCTACTACTACTACTACTACTACTACTACTACTACTACTACTACTTTTACTACCACTACTACAAACTATACTACCACTACCAATGACTTTTTCTCTAGAAGATTCACTACTACCATCACGACTGCCAACTACAAAATCTACAACAACATGAACAATTACTATTATGTCTCCTACAACTACGACTACTACTGGGTGAGCGCTGCTTGAAGGTTCAGAAAGTGCTGCCCTGGAAGTCGTGCTTCACAGTTAACAAAATCCACCAGCTTCCTGGGTCCTCGGCGCTTGCCATGCTGCGCCTGACGCGACACCTGCGCATCGAAAGTCATATCGTCGTGGATGTATCGTAAACGGCAGCGCGTCGTCCAGGTCCTTACTTGTGCCATACAGGGCGCAAACATGACGCAATTGGGCTATCTCCAGGTAACGTGCCACTTTTGTGTTTGCGGTCGTACTAAGCAAGCTTAAATTTTTCATCCTTGGGCCTTGTAAGACTTCGTGGACGTTCCTCAAAGCATCCAGTTGGCGCATCTTGCTGGGTGGCAAAATTTATGCTGCGCCAACATCTTCCATCGCTTGGGTTTCATCATCTCTCACATGTGGCCGAGCCATCGCTGTTCTTCGCCTGCCTCTCTGCAGCTGCCAAAAAGCATTTTTGATGCGCCACGCGTATGACCATAACAACTTTTGCACAAACAGCATCCCTCTTCACTTCTGGTGGTGGCGTTGCCCATATTGGACGCCCACCTCCGCAGTGAAAGACTCCATGTGACACCACCTTTGCGCGGCTGGCCCATTGGCCCATGATCCAAGTCTCGTTTTGGTTTCGGAAGGCGCACCGCGAAAGGGCTTGGACACTTTGAGCGTGAGAAAAAAAATCACTTTGGAGCCTATTTCACTTAACCTCGTGATTGGAGCCATCAAAGGAGTCTTTTGTCAATGGGAGTGCCAGTCCATTGCCGGCTGCAAACAGCTGGCGTGCCACTCCATGCTGCGGGGCGGCTGCAAGGTGTTTGCTTGCCAGCTGTGGACCGGCTTGCGCGACTGCTGTTGCCTTGGTGTTTTGACTGTTCCGTGTGCGCTATACAGCTTTTTCATTGGGTTGGCGGTGTGAAAGCAAGCTAGCTTCTTTGGCAAGAAGATGAAACAACTTTTTGCCTTCATGGTTCCACATTCTATTCTACAAACATAGTTGGATCGTGACTCATGTCGTCTCAACCATACGTGCCACATACGGACGTGATGTTTGCTACCATACATCCCTTGTATGCTTCAAAGCTTTCCCTCGTGTCGTACGAACCACATGCAGTCACACGCAGGCGATTTCCTGGCTCAATCTCCATAACCTTGCATGCCCTGCCCACACAGTCAGCTGGTCAAACGACAACTTTGGAACGAGTTTCATGCGCCGCCACACATCGCACTTGATCAGCCTCTATATATAGGACAGGTATGACAACGTCATATAGGTTTGAACTGGTTGAACGGACGTTTCGTGCCATTCACCTGGGCCATGGCTGCATGGGAGAACATTTCTGAAGGTGCGGACGTATCCGTGGAGGATCCTGCAGATCCGGATACGTCCCCGGGAAGCGTTGCGGACGAGACTGTAGACATAGAAGTGGACAGAGCACAACGGGCGGCGCCGTGGGTCTGGACCGCATTCGGGAGCTGGAGGACAAGCTTCGGAAGGCAAATGACAAAGCAGCGCGGGCCCGCAAGGCAAAGACTTAAGACGGCCGAACCCTTATAAGACAGGAGGATGTTAAAGTTCATCAAAGTCTCGCCAAAAAGTTCAACTTTGCGCTGTCCAAACATAGCCCAAACCTCGCCTCTTCAAAAAATTGTTCAGCCAGACATAGAAGGGTTAAAAAAAGGTTCAGCAAAACATAGGCTCAAAAAAAAGTTCAGCCAAACATAGAAGGGCTAAAAAAAAGTTCAGCAAAACATAGAAGGTTCAAAAAAGAGTTCAGCCAAACATAGAAGGGTTTAAAAAAAGTTCAGCGAAACATAGAAGGTTCAAAAAAAGTTCAGCCAAACATAGAAGGGTTAAAAAAAAGTTCAGCAAAACATAGAAGGTTCAAAGGAAAATTCAGCCAAACATAGAAGGGTTAAAAGAAAGTTCAGCAAAACATAGAAGGTTCAATAAAAGTTCAGCCAAACATAGAAGAGTTAAAAAAAAAAAAGTTGAGCGAACAATAGGAGGTTTAAAGACAGGTCAGCCAATATAGAAGGGCTTTAACAAAGTTCAGCAAGACATAGGAGTTTCTAAAAAGGTTCAGCCAAACATAGATGGCCGGAAAAAGTTCGGCAAAACAAAGATTGTTGAAAAACAATCAGCAAAACATAGAAGGCAACAATCGCACCTGGACCTTGATTTTTTTGAAGAGAGGCGCAATTAGCCCAAACCTTCGAGAAAGAAGGCCACAATTTCCAGATTTTTGCAAAAAATCAAGAAAGCTTAGCGTGGTGATCAACCACATGGCTCAGCGAAACCACATAGTCGTTGTCGCAGGCTCTCACAGACACCGCTTCCACCAAGACAACGCCACAGAATGGATACAATTACAGCTGTGTTCAATAAAGAAAACTGGCAACGCTCGCACCTGGACCTTGATTTTGGTTTTTAAATTTTGAAGAGAGGCGCAAATAGCTCAAACCTTCCAATCTCCAGATTTTTGCAAAAATCAAGAATACTTAGAGCGGTGATCAACCACATGGCTCAGCGAAATCACATAGTCACAGACTCTCACAGAGCTTCGACCAAAACAATGCCACAGAATGGATGCGACTACAACTGCTTTCAAGAAAGAAGAAGGCAACAATCGCACCTGGACCTTGTTTTTGTTTTTTATTTTGAAGAGACGCGCGAATAGCTCAAACTTTCAGGAAAGAAGGCCACAACCTCCACACTTTTGACTTCGATCTCCCTTCCGCCAGATACCTCCCTCCAGTTCCCTGCCGCCAGTTTCTTTCCTCCAGCTCCTTGCCTCCAGTTTTCATCCTCCTTCTTCCAGTTCCCTGCCTCCAGTTCTCTTCCTCCAGTTCCCTGCCTCCAGTTCCTTTCCTCCAGTTCCCTGCCTCCTTCCCTGCTTCCAGTTCCCTTCCTCCAGGTCCCGTCCTTGAGAGGTCCCTACCTCCATTTCCCTTCCTCCAGTTTTCTTCCTCCAGTTCCCTGCCTCCAGCTGCCTCCTGTCGCTTGATTCCACCTTCCACCACTTCACTGGTGTTTACTAGCTGACGGCGCGGGCATAGTTTTGCTTGCGCTGCCAGGCGGACAGGTGTAGTGTAGTTCCCGACTTCAACCCTAAGTCTTAAACATGTGAAAAAATCGGGCAGCGTTTTGTTTACAGCCATAGTTTTGCAAGTGTACAAAGCAGTTGACCTAATAAGAGGTGCGGCAAGCTGAGTCATCAAACCCTCAGCCAAACCCTCGCCAAACCCTCGCTAAAGTCTCGCCGTTTCCTCGCCGTTTCCTCGGCCAAAATTCGCCTAAATCTACCCAAACATTTTTGGGCAAAGATCGAGGCAGTTTTGATCCAACTTTTTGTACCCCGACAGTTCGCGCAGAAGTAGCGTGAGGAAAGCTCAACAAAAGTTCGACCAAAGCTCGCGAAAGTGTCGCCAAAGTCTTGCTAAAGTCTCGCTAAAGTGTCGCCAAACCCTCGCCGTTTCCTCGGCCAAAACTCGCCCAAATTTGCCCCAAAATTTTGGACAAAGATCGAGGCAGCTTGGACCCAACTTCTGGTACTTCGAGAGTTCTCGCAGAAACACTGGTGCAACATTTTTTTTCACACCTCGCACGGTCAGGCAGCGCACGCACAGTGCAGCAGCAGGAATTCAATTTCCCTTCCGCCAGTTCCCTTCCTCAAGTTCCCTTGCCCGAACTCATCGTCCAGTTCCCTGTCTGCCCCCACTTCTCTTCGGCCAGCTCCACCTCCGCCTTCGTCCAGTTCCCTGCCTACTACCCAACCCACCGCCCGCTACCCCCATCTCCGTCAACAGTTTCCCCAGTTCCCTTCCTCCAGTTCCCTTCCACCAGCTCCCTGCCTCCAGTTCCTTCTCCAGATCCCGGCCTGCCTTCCTCCAGCTCCCTGCCTTCCAGTTCCCTTCCTCCAGCTCTCTTCCTCCAGTTCCCTGCCTCCAGTCCCCTTCCTTCAGCTCCATTCCTCCAGTTTCCCCTCCTCCCTGCTTCCAGTTCCTTCTCCAGTTCCTTCCCCCAGTTCCCTGCCTCCAGTTCCCTTCCTCCAGCTCCCTGCCTCCAGTTCCCTTCCTCCAGCTCTCTTCTTCCAGTTCCTTGCCTCCAGTTCCCTTCCTCCACCTGCCTGCCTCCAGTTCCCTTCCCTCCAGTTCGCTTCCTCCAGTTACCTTCCTCAAGCTCCTTCCTTCCCCCCCTCCGTCCTTCCTTTCTTCCTTCCTTCCGTCCGTCCGTCCGTCAGTTTAGTTTAAAATTTAGATGAATTTTAGTATAGAAGTCTAGGTTTGCTTAAATTCTTCAACCCTTCTAGATTTGTCTGATTTTTTTGAGCCCTTCTAGGTTTGCTGTACCTTTTTTGGAACCCTTCTAGGTTTGTTTGATATTTAAAGCCCTTCTACTGTAGGTTTGATTGAACCTTTTTTGAACCCTTCTAGGTTTGCTTGAACATTTTTTAAATAACCCTTCTAGGTTTGTCTGAGCTTTTTTGGAACCCTTCTAGGTTTGCTTGAACTCTTTTTAACCCTTCTAGGTTTGCTGTAACTTTTTTGGAATCCTTCTAGGTTTGCTTGACTTTTTTTTGAACCCTTCTAGGTTTGCTTGAACTTTTTTTGAACCCTTCTAGGTTTGCTTGAACTTTTTTGGAACCCTTCTAGGTTTGCTTGAACATTTTTTTAACCCTTCTAGGCTTGCTTGAACTTTTTTTTAACCCTTCTAGGTTTGCTTGAACTTTTTAAAACCCTTCTAGGTTTGCTTGAACTTTTTTTGAACCCTTCTAGGTTTGCTTGAACTTTTTTGGGACTGTTCTAGGTTTGCTTGAACTTTTTTCCAACCCTTCTAGGTTTGCTTGAACTTTTTTTGGAACTCTCTATGTTTGGTTGAACTTTTTTTCAATACAAAAATGAACTTGTTCCATAGAAATGGAACTTTGCTAATCTCCTGTCTTATTAGGGGTTCGGCCATCTTAAGCAAAGACTCAGCGTGAAAAGAAAAGGAAAGCCAAAAAGAAGGAGAAGGGCAGGGCCGGGCAGGGCAGCCAAGCTTGGGATCGAGACCTGCAAGAAAGAGTGAGCATTTGGTACTTGGGGCCACGGCCGACACGCTTGGGATCGAAGCCTGTTAAGCAGACTGCTTCGTCCAGCAGATCGTCTTCGACCTTGCTCGGGCCTCTTCTTCATCTGCATCTTCCGCTGCTGGGGCATCATCAAGCGGCTTCTCTTTGGATTGCGCGACCAGCGAAATCTCTGACTTGTTGTAAAAGGAGCTGGGCTTTTCCTTGGTGGTTGGTGTGCCCGTCCACAACCGGCTGCAAGTAGCTCTCCGCGTTGTGGGGTGGCTGCAAGGTGCTTGCTTGCCAGCTGCGGCCTGCGTCTTTGACCTAAGCACCGTTTTTCTCCCAACGGTGTAACAATTTCCTATCGGCGCAGTAGCTTCCTATGGTTTTAACAGCTTCTGAACGGGGTATTGGCTTCTGATCTGCATAACAGCTTGGTAATGGTGTGACAGCTTTCTAACGGCGTGAGAGCTTCCTTACGCATCTGCTTCTTCCAAGTTTACCACACTCAGCGCGCAGAAAATGTACTGGCTCAACGCTGCGTAACAGTATTCTCTCCACTTTGCGGTGCGACCGCCCGCGCGGAAGCACCTGTATGTAACAACGACCGCGCCAAGAACAATAGCAACAGACTATAAACAACAACCAACCAGCAATCGCAACAACATCCGCGCCAGCACTGGAACAAAACAGCAGCTACAACAACAAAAAGCAACAAAAACAACAACCAACAACATCCACGACAACAATAACCAACAACAACCAACAACAACAAACGTCAACAATAACGCCAACACCAACAACAAGACAACACCAAACACCAACGACCCCCTCAACAACAAACACATCAGCGCCAGCACTGGAGCAAACGCACACACAACCGCAAGACCAACAACAACAACAACAACAGCAACAACAACAACTACTACTACTACTACGACTACTACAACAACAACTACTACTACTACTGCTGCTACACCATGCATGTCTGCCAACCACGTCACGTCACCGTCACTGTCACGTCACCGTCGCCCATGGTGTCATGTCACGCATTTGCCCGGCAGCGTCACGTCCCCGTCAGCGTCACCGTCACGTCACTGTGTGCGCGTCAAATGAATGTATCCGCCCACGTCACGTCGCGTCAGCGTCACCGTCACGTCACTGTGCGCGCGTCAACGAATGTATCCGCCCAGGTCACGTTGCGTCAGCGTCAACATCACGTCAGTGTGCGCGCGTCAACGAATGTATCCGCCCAGGTGCCCAGGTCACGTCGCGTCAGCGTCACCGTCACGTCAGTGCGCGCGCCTCAACGAATGTATCCGCCCAGGTCACGTCACGTCAGCGTCACCGTCCCGTCACTGCGTCCAGACCAAGCCTGTTAGTCCTTCGTCTAAGGTCACGTCGTGCGACCCATCCGTGGACCATACTCCAAAAACACTTTACACAAAAAGTTATTTAGTCAGAGAAAGAGGTAGTAATGCGAAGGCTTACTAGGAGTGGCACACCAAGTTGCACTCAATTCACAAGCCAGGCTCTTGCTTTTGCTTTTCTGGTTGCTTGTGGATTTTTCTCGTCTATTTTTGGGGTGTGGGGGTAGAGCTGCCGTTCAAATCAGAAATGTAATCCACGCTGCGCAATGAGACGCGCAAGTTCCTGCGCAGGCACAGAGTTTCGTCAGGCCAGCGTGTTTGGTCGCTGTGCCATTGGGATTGGCGATCGCAGCGTGGTTGTTTGGAGGTATATTGAGTGTCACTGCGCCATTGCGATTTGCTTTTCAGGCCCTTGCGCCGACTCTCTGTTTTTGCGACAGAAGTGTGCCCCCAAAGTGAAAATGTCGAATGTGGCCGACGCCTCGTTTCGGAACCTGGATTCGTCTCGTTTCGGAACCTGGATTCGTCTCGTTTCGGACCCTGGATTTGTCTTGTTTCGGAACGCGGGTGAAATGGTCTCCCGAGGCTAGGAAGTGGTTTCTGGGAAGTGGTTTCTGGGAAGTGGTTTCTGGGAAGTGGTTTCTGGGAAGTGGTTTCTGAGAAGTGGTTTCTGGCAAGTGGTTTCTGGGAAGTGGTTTCTGGCAAGTGGTTTCTGGGAAGTGGTTTCTGGGGGCTGGTTTCTGGGAAGTGGTTTCTGGACGCTGGTTTCTGGGAAGTGGTTTCTGGGAAGTGGTTTCTGGGAAGTGGTTTCAAACCAAGTGGTTTCTGGGAAGTGGTTTCTGGGGAGTGGTTTCTGGGGGCTGGTTTCTGGGAAGTGGTTTCTGGGAAGTGGTGTGGTTTCTGAGAAGTGGTTTCTGGGAAGTGGTTTCTGGGGGCTGGTTTCTGGGAAGTGGTTTCTGGACGCTGGTTTCTGGGAAGTGGTTTCAAACCAAGTGGTTTCTGGGAAGTGGTTTCTGGGGAGTGGTTTCTGGGGGCTGGTTTCTGGGAAGTGGTTTCTGGGAAGTGGTGTGGTTTCTGGGAAGTGGTTTCTGGGGGCTGGTTTCTGGGAAGTGGTTTCTGGGAAGTGTTTTTTGGGGGCTGGTTTCTGGGAAGTGGTTTCTGGGAAGTGGTTTCCGGGAAGTGGTTTCTGGGAAGTGGTTTCTGGGAAGTGGTGTGGTTTCTGGGAAGTGGTTTCTGGGAAGTGGTTTCTGGGGAGTGGTTTCTGAGAAGCGTTCTTTTTTTGAGGGGGTGGTGGTGAAGGCCTAAGTCTAACCCCACAGACATCCTAAAGAAGCAAGGCCCTAAGCCAAGCCAAAAGAAACCGTGGCCCTACAGGAGCGAAACCCGAAGCAAAACCAAACCAAACCCTAAAGAAGTGAAGCCTTGAGTCAAACCCACCGACGCCCTAAAGAACTGAAGCCCTCAGTGAAACCGAAAGACATCCTAAAGAGCAAAGCCCTAAGGCAAACCAACCCCCCTGAAGAAGTGAAGCCCTAAGTGAAACCCAAGACATCCCAAAGGAGCCCTCACGTGAAGGCCTAAGTCCAACCCAAAGACATCCTAAAGAAGCAAAAGAAAACCTAAAGGATCGAAACCCTAAGCAAAAAAACAGATCCTCAAGAAGTGAAGCCCTGAGCCAAATCCAAAGACATCCTCAAGAAGTGAAGCCCTAAGCTAAGACCAAAGAAACCCTAAAGGAGCGAGGCCCGAAGCAAAACCAAAAGAGACCCCAAAGAAGTAAAGGCTTATCCGACCCAAAGACATCCTAGAGACGCAAAGCCGGAAGCCCAACCACATGAAACCCTAAAGGAGTGAAGCCTGAAGCAAAAGAAAAAAGACTAAAGAAGTGAAGCCCTAAGCCCCTCTCCACTGAAGCCCTAATGCCAACCCAAAAACATCTTAAAGAAGCAAACCCCTAAGGCGAACCAAACGAAACCCTAAAAGAGAAAAGCCCTGAGCAAAACCAAACCCAGCTTCGCCAAAGCACGTAATTACCACGACCATGTGCACAAAACACAAAATGTTGAGCAAGAGATGCTGTTGAATTTGTGCCAAAGACATCCTAAAGAAGTGAAGCGATAAGGCAGGCCAAAAGAGACCCTCAAGAAGTAAAGCTCTAAGTCACAACCAAAGACATCCTAAAACAGCAAAGTCCTATGGCAAACCAGCCAGAAACCCTAAAGAAGCGAAGCCCTAAGTGAAACCCAAGACATCCTAATGGAGGGAAGCCCTAAGCAAAACCAAACCAGGCCCTAAAGAAGTGAATCCCTGAGTCAAACCCAAAGACATCCTAAAGAAGTGAAGCCCTAAGTGAAAACGAAAGACATCCTAAAGCAGCAAAGCCCTAAGCCCAACCAACCAGAGACCCTAAAGAAGTGAAGCCCTAAGTGAAACCCAAGACATCATAAAGGAGCCCTCACGTGAAGGCCTAATTCCAGCACAAAAACATCCTAAAGAAGCAAAAGAAAACCTAAAGGAGCGAAACCCTAAGCAAAACAAAAACAGATCCTCAAGAAGTGAAGCCCTGAGTCAAACCCAAAGACATCCTGAAGAAGTGAAGCCCGAAGCTAAGACCAAAGAAACCGTAAAGCCGAAGCCCGAAGCAAAACCAAAAGAGACCCTAAAGAAGTGCAGGCTTATCCGATCCTAAGACATCCTAAAGACGCAAAGTCCTAAGCCCAACCACATGAAACCCTAAAGGAGTGAAGCCTGAAGCAAAACCCAAAAGAACTAAAGAAGTGAAGGCCTAAGCCCCTCTCCATTGAAGCCCTAAGTCCAACCCAAAAACATCCTAAAGAAGCAAAGCCCCTAAGGCAAACCAAGAGAAACCGTAAAAGAGCGAAGCCCGGAGCAAAACCAAAAGAGACCCTAAAGAAGTGAAGCTCCCAGTCTGCCCAAAAGCTCCGCGGCTCACTTTTAGAGGAAGTCTCGTACGATACGCTCGTTCTGGAGACTTCCGCGGCTCCCCTTGGAAAGAAGTCTCGTGCGAAACGCTCTCTCTCTCTCTCTCTGTCTCTCTCTCTCTAGACTTGCGAGGCTCACTTTTGAAGGAAGTCTCGTACAAAACGCTCGTTCTGGAGACTTCCGCGGCTCACTTTTGAAGGAAATCTCGTACAAAACGCTCGTTCTGGAGACTTCCGCGGCTCACTTTTGAAGGAAGTCTCGCACAAAACGCTCGTTCTGGAGACTTCCGCGGCTCACTTTTGGAGGAAGTCTCGTACGATACGCTCGTTCTGGAGACTTCCGCGGCTCACTCGTACGAAGCACTCATTTTCACTAGCAAATGCTACCTTCGAAGCACTACCGAATGATGCGTGTTCCAAAATGAGCCGCGAAATTGGTCTCACGCTGCAGTCCCGGAGAGTTTTCTTTTCGTCTGGGTTCCAAAATGAGCCAGGTTCCAAAATGAGCCGTTTCTAGGTTCCAAAATGAGCCGTGTACCGTCGAATGTCACTCACAAACTTTGCTGAAAACGTGATCAGACCTGACGCAATAACTTCTAGTGGCACAGGACACTGTGCGTGCTGGAGGTGTGGAAGCTGAATGTTCGTGGCAGGCGAAAGGAACTGCTAGGTTGTGACATGTTGCAGCGCCATTGGGATTAGCGTGTCGGCGGCTGTGGTTTTGAGGGGCTGGGATTGCGAAACTGCTTGGCAGGTCTGCTTGATTCCTCGGTTTGATGAGGCGGTCAAGCACGAAATGCTCACTTTAATCTGAGTCAAGACTTTTGGGCGAAAAGCTCGTTCTGGAGACTTGATGCATGACTTTTGGAAGAAGCCTCGTACGAAACGCTCGCTTTGGAGACCTGATGCGTGACTTTTGCAGGAGGGTTGATGCGTGACTCTTGGAAGAAGCCTCGTACGAAATGCTCATATTGGAGACTTGACGCGTGGCGCTTGAAAGAAGTCTCTCACGAAGCGGTCGCTTTGGAGACAAGAGTGTCCCTAAAAGTAGCCCTGCGACAAGTGTCCCACAAGAGTGGCCCTCAAGACAGCCCCAGAAGAATGTGTGCGACAACAGCGTGTCCCCCAAGAGTGTCCTTCAAGAGTGTCCGACAACAGTACCACAAGAGTGTCCTGCAAAAGTGCCCTACGAGAGTGCCTTACAAGAGTGTCCCAGAAGACTGTCCCACAAGAGTGGCCTAAGGCCCGGCCTAGGGGTGCCCCATCAGATTGCGCCAGAAAAACGTTCCACAAGAGTGGCCCACAAGAGTGTCAAACAATGTTTGGTCGTTTGTTTGAACTGTTTGTTTTCGAGTATGTGTGCGCATTCAGGTTCTTGGCTTCCATCATGTTATTCCTATAGAAACAGGAAGGTTTTCGCATGAAAATAGAAACCTTTTTCGGAGCTGGGCTCAAGTCTTTGGTCTTCACATCCGTGTGGCACAGATTACGCACTGATGGCGGATTTGACAAGAGTGTCTTGGTGGCATTACATCAATTTGAAGGCTGAAAGATCAATCGCTTTAATTTCTATGCGTCCTTGTGACCTATGCAAGATTTTCCTGTTTGCTTTCCTTAGCCTTGAGAGATTTCATCGGGGATGTAGGCCACTGTGGCTGGCTGGGTCTAAAATGTGCAACCCAAGGCTCCGAATGTCCAGATGGTGCAGTTTTTGCTGGCCAGAAGGCTGTTGCTTAAAGTCGCACCTTTGCTCATCATGTGTTAGAAGTTGCTCGACGCTCTGAGTCCTCAAATTTGTTCGGTCCAGAGCAAGAGCGAAGAAATCCTTGCGCTTTCAACATGTAGATCACACAACTAGACAATTTGACGATATGCTGAATTTCAGGATGCACGCATGTTATTTCTGAAGGAAGGATGCACGTGTTGCATTCTCAGCCACCAAGTGTGTTGTGGTGCTTCGTGCCTGCCAGCCAGCCAGCCAGCCTGCCAGCCAGCCGTTCCTGCAAGAATAGAACTGTTCATCAAGTTCTCCTGATGGCGCACTCCCTGAACTTTAGCAAGTGAACCATCCTACGACCGGCATCACTTCTATGTCATCATGTCAAAGTATTGCAATATTGCATAACATTGCAGTATTGCAATGAGTTGTTTGATGTTGTTTGAGTCAAGCAGCACATCGGGGTCCACCCATGTCCGTACAAGATGCACCCTGCTGCAGTAACCACAGATTGATGAATAGAAGGCCGATTTAGGTTTCATCCAGCATTTCTTTGCAGGGCTTTGCAGGTTTGTTTCTCGTTCACGGGCCTTCTTTTCAAGGCCTTATGGAAGACAGCCAACAAAGGATGTCTTGTTCACGGCCAGTGGTCGGATGGATGAAATGCTGAGCTGCAGGATGAGCGCAGCAGTATGAACGAAGGATCCAGTGCGTCGCATCTGCAAGCCAGCTGTCGACCGCAGAATAATCACGGCACTGCATGTGTTCGCAGCGCCTCCATTTTGGGTAACGTTGAGCCTTGTAGATATACAGCCTTTCTTTTGAAGCCATTTCGTCGAGCATTTCAAAGGCCTGCCTGTGCTCGCCGCCAAAAGCTACAAACACCACCAAATATGCCAACCGCGCCAAAGCCCAGTCGACAGAAAAGCGTGTGGAAACGTTCCACGCGAATGGCGTATTGATGCATCCGACGGCATGGCGCTTTTATTGCCATCCTCATCGGACCTCGGAGGATCCAATATCGTTCGTGAGTCACTACTGGCGGATGCTGCCAATTGCAAGCAAACGCAGTGAGCTCAGTCCCATCCAGGAGACTGGCAGGAGTCAGCCTGTACCTTCAGCAACAGCCAGCAGCATGTGAAGGAAAAACTTGGGAAGTATCGGATGTGCGAGACAGGTGTCCCAGGGCCAAGTCGGCTGAGCAGCTTCAAAAACCTCTATGATGAAAAGTATGCAAACTGTAATCTCACATTCTTTCGCGAAAGCCAAAACGCAGGTCGCGAAAGGTTCGCGAAAGCCCCGCGAAAGAACCCCAGAAGAACAGCGTCGCGAAAGCTTTCGCCAAAGTCGAATTTCTTGTGCATGTCGTGTTGTTTATGTGGGTGACCATATTTTTATGCAGGCAGCCGCAGCAGGCCAGCCAGCCAGCAAGCCAGCCAGCCGCAGCAGACCAGCCAGCAGCAGCAGCAGCACTGAAGAGCAAGTGTTTCAGGGGAAAATCGAAAAGCCCAGACGAATTTCTGCGAAAACCGCGCGAAAGCCTCGCGAAAGAACCGCGAAAGTCGAAAATATCCGGGAAAGGTATCTGGCCCCAGCAAAAAGTTTCAGCAAGCGTTCCTCCTCTTCTGATGACAACAATAATACTTGAGCGGTGCTGCTACAACTCCTTGTGCCAGGATGTTGCCGGAAAGAAATTTGTTCAGTTTTGACCACCCTAAGGACACTTATATCGGATAACTTTTTTAGATCAATCACTTTATTGTACAATATCCCAATCGAATTTCCCAATCGAAAACGAATCGCCGCGAAAGCCGCCGCGAAAGCCACACCTTCCGCGAAAGCCAGAATGCAGGCCGCGAAAGCTCTGCGAAAGCAAACCTGCATTATAATTACAAAAAAAGTAATAGGGGTTTTCGAAGCTCAGCTGGCGGCAAGAATTGGCTTGAGCCAATGAACCGAATGTTCTACAGAACCATGCTGCCAGCTGATGTTGTCGTGTGTGGCGCAAGCAGTGGGCAGGCAAAGTTCGCACCTCGCCGTCTAAGTAAGTTGGAATTTTGCAATGATTTTGCGTGGTTGTGTTCTCAAATGCGCAGGCGCTCAGATGCCTGTCTATTCAGTCCGGTTCAAGCTGAGCTGCCTTGCAGAAAGCGCCTGACCCTCCAGAGGTTGGTCAGTTTTCCGCAGCCTACTCCTGCCGAAGCAAAATCCTTTTCCGGTGGCATGCCTCCTCCATGTAAGTGTTCACTGCCAATGATCTCAAGGGAGTGAGACTTTATTCAGCTCAATTAGCTATGTTGGGTTGAAACGCCACACATTGGTTGTAAGGGAAACGCAGGCGGTAAATGGGATGCGCAAGACAAATCTTGTGTCTCTTGAATATGAATTCGAGGAGTCCGAACCTGCTTTTAGCCGCTTCGTCAAAGTCACGGTGAGAAACCTGGTGAGCAGCGCTTCTATTCCTGGTATCCATGAGCACTGGTAAGGCTGCGCCTTTGAGAGGCATAGTTTGGAAGTTGTTTGGTCCTTTTGGCAAGTTCAAATAAAGAAAAGGCGCTCATCTTCAGGCTGTCAATTGCCGAGAGATTTGCCCTATACATTTGACTCTGGGAAAGAGTCTCTGTATCCCGATATGACTTGAATGGAGCTGATGCGTTCCTGATAGTAGGAAGCATGTGGTCTACGAGCGATGCGCGACATACACACACAGCGTCACAGATGTTTCTAGACCCATGGAGCCTGACAAGACGTTTTCTTGCTGCAAACATTGCAACAGTATTGCAACTAAGTGTCTTTCTGCCATGCCTGCGGAATTTGTTTGAAGAGAGCAGTGTCCCCAAACGTTTGCCTTTGCGCTTTCGAAAAGTCCTTGACTCAACTAGGCTGGCTCAGGCAAGCAAAAACATTTTCGGGTTGCTCTTGCAGGCGCAGAAATCGATATGCTCGTTTGTCTGGGCGATTCTACCAGTAGTTCGCAGAGGGATGTGGTCACCGTTATTCCACCCACCGCCCGAGCACCCCGAGTTTGAAGCAAGGCTTCGTTGCGTGTTGAAGCTGTACTCATTTGACAAGTTCGCACGTGTTTCTGGCCGCTCATGTGCAGAGACATTGTGACAACGATAAGTACACTTAGCCTCAATCGGTTGGCGTGTAGCAAAGTCGAGGAAGGGCGAGCGCTTGAAATGTGTCCATGACCGCCATGACCCTGCTGCAAATTCGATCGATCAATCAGGTAAAGCCATTTTGCACATGACTATGGTCCATTGCCCAAAGGGAAAACAATTTGGCCGATCCAAAGACTGTTCGTTGAGCAGTGTTCTGCATGCCAGCTCTAGCCATTGGTCTCGACGGCGCAATGGCTTCTTGAGACAGTATGTTGCTTCTTGAGAGGACAATGAAGAAGTGTCAGGTCTCAGAAAGAAGAAGAAGATGGAGGGGTTGTTTCTGTGAAAGGCGTATTCAATATTTGTTGTGCTGCGGCATAATTCAGCAAATGGATTTGCATCGCGCAGCAGAAGCACTCGTGAGACAACCAAAAACTCAGAAAGACGGAAAGCGCCTGTCGTTTCCGTGGTCTTTGCTGCGATCTCATTTCCACCCGCCTCATGTCATGGCCATTGTTCCTCTTCAGCCAGGAAGCAGTTGTGGAGAGCTTAGTGCACACTCCACTTGCAGTGCTTCAAGGAAAGACATTGGCCTGAGCATATCTCCATCGTTCCAGCGGCAAGTGTGATTCTGGTTGAAACTATTGTTTTTCGGTGTTCAGACAAGTCCGCCGTGTCAATTTTCTCCAAGTGTTTTTACTTCCCTCAATGCCGTTTGCCATTTCGCCCATGCCAAGTTGCATGTTTTCCGGTTGCTTCCAGCTACCTTAATCAGAGCATCCACGGGCAAAGAAGCCTTCGGGACCATCAAACAGAAGCCATGCTGCGGTGGGGGGAGAAACTTCAACTTACCAAATTTAGACTAGATTCTTTTGTATTGTACGAACGACAGGGGCCTTAACATAGCACACGCCGGCGATTTTGTGCACATTTTGTGATTCCCAACAGGGCACACGCACCCTAAAATATGTCTTCCCGTTCCTCGAATGCAACCTGCAAAGCGCTCGGCCTTGTTTTGGCCCTGTTTTGCTCCATGTTCCAGACCTGAAACTTAGCACTTGTGACTTTGCTTCCGCGCATTTGTTCCAATGCTATGACATCCTGCGGCCAAGATCTTCTTGCGCAGCTCCTTCACCGTCGGTTGTGTCGGATTCTGTTGCATCAAATGAACGCCCTCCACGCGAGCTTTTTTACAGTTGGAATTCGGAGTGTGATTAGATTCAGGGGGTGCCAAAGAATGCCGACATTGAAGTCAACGCTTCAATTCAAGCTGCCTGGACCTGGACCCTTCAAAGTACTTCTGTTTTTGGGTACTTTTGACAAGAATTGTGTTCTTTGGGCTGAGTACAGTACACTTTTCTTAGGCCGCGTACCTATTCTTAGCACAGGACATGTAGGACTGTAGGACCTGTGTTCAACGCCCATTCAGCAAAGCAATCGCGGGAGCGAACTGGCTGCGCCTACGACGCGCACAGCATGCTCAAAAACAGTGACAAGGCTAGCGTGATCAATCAGCTCCGGCCCACTTGTCCAGAGCAAAAGGTCCAAGGACTGCTTGTGACCCCTTTTCTTCCACAGGTACTCTTTTTATGTGGGCCTTGCTGTGGGCGTGTCCAAAAGTACGGAAAAAACCAAACACGTCCAAGGTACTTGAGTTGCTTGTTGATTCCTCCATTCATTTTCTATGGCTCCCTTGCCTTGGGCAATTGCATCACCTCTCCTCTTGGGCAAAGGGTCGCCAGCTTCAACACATGTGGCCAAGTCCGTTTGCGCTTTCAAAATGAAGGTTTTTGAAGCAAGGCCGCGGTTGTTGGATCGTTTAGCATTTGAACTCCAACTGTTCGATATCTTGGACGCGTTTAAGCTTTGTATGCGTGCTCATGTCTTTCAATTCGCATCGGTTCTTGAAAGTGGTGTGAGAGTCAGAAGGTCGGCCAAGAACGGCCAAGGGCAGCCTGACGGTTTTGGTGCACGTCGGCTTGCCTGCTCGGCGATGACGACCGGACACCCTGCCAAACTCCCAGCAATGGTCGAGCAAAGTTTTGAGCCTCGCAACAATGCATCAAGAGAGTTGAGAAAGCGGAAAGGAGTTGCGAAAGCTTCTCGTTTGTCAAACAAATGGCACAAGAAGCTTCTTGTGTTAGTCAAGGGCCACCCATGTCGCAAGTTGAAGGATGTTCGTTCGATCAAGGTGAATAGTTAACAATTATAAAGCATCGTTTTCTGCGCGTTCAACATTAGCACGTTGCGCTGCACCACAGTCTTGTAAGGGCCAGTTGATACATATCACTACACCAGAGCACGGAACACTTCTCAAATCTGGTGAAAGGATCGCTGTTCCAATAACTGAGTTTCCAGCAAGTGCTTCCGCTTTCTTCAACAATAGCATGACCAGTTCTCCAATCATGAGTTTTGCGCTTGAAGCTCTCGTGCACAGAAAGGCGCAGGTCATCTCCTGTGGTGGATGGGAGAAGAGTCAGTGATTTTTGAGTGCCTCGCATCCAGACATCCATTTGAGCTGAGTGCCATGGCAAAGATTCCTTTCAGCAACGCATTTTTGGGCGCTTCGAATTTGCTCGAGTGCACGAGCTTGCAGAGCGAAGGCCCAGGGTCGGGGGTGGGGCTGGCTGGGTATGAAAAAATCAAATGAAAGCGGAAGAGTGGGGAAGAATCCAGAATACATTGAAGCAAATATCATGTGAGTACATTGTGAAGCACCCATGAACAACCTGCCAGGCCTCCATTTCAGGCTGCATTCTTCCTGGCCAGTCTTCAAGTGTGGAAGCTTAGCTTGTCAGGTTCACAGCCAAAAGCCATTGATTCTTGGCACACGCCTGGTGTTTGGCCTCGGCTAACCGTTAATCTTCTTCGGCAGCGCATGGGACTTTTGCTGAGGCGATGTTAGCAAAGATGTGCTTGGAGGAGCACCCAAAGCTCTACTGCGTCGTGCAGAGTGCGTTCTTGCCTCTCTTGGCTATGCAACTCGCTGCGCCCTCAGCGTGATAATCAAGAGGCTTGACAGAGTTTGTTCCCGCGACTTTAGCAGTCAGCTGTTTTGTCGTTTCTCCAAACACAAAGCCTAGTAGGGCCAGCATACTAGGTGGTTGATCTTTCTCCTGCCGCTTTGCAGGAAGTCTTCTTACTTCCACTGTGCCATGGGGATTGGAATGCCCACTATAGATTTTAGATGATGATATTATATAGTGATGGCATGCGTTGGATTGACATGTTGGATTGACATGCGTTGAGCTCCATGGGCTTGTCTCTTTCAGATCCGAAGTCATGGGTCCGGGGATGTCCGGGGTCTTTTTGGGTGAGAGCCGCGTCGGCCCAGGGCTTGAGGTGTTTTTCGGGTGGCCATGCGTTTAAGCTATTCCAGCTGTGTGTGTGTGTTTGTCTGTGTGTGTCCAACCCTGTGTCTAAGGGCGTTTCATGTCGCTTGAGATCATACAAGCAGGGGTGCATAGCGTGTTCAGATGACTACGCCCAACGAAGCTAGTCTGAACACGGG